>CM049844.1:39692042-39812042 GCA_027422415.1 Schizothorax lantsangensis
ACAGCGCGCTTGGGATCGGGGTATTTCCGCCGCTGCCAATGTCACGCAGGCCCTATTGGGAAGAAAGAGATATAATAGTCACGCCCAACGTGGGGCTCGAACCCACGACCCTGAGATTAAGAGTCTCGTGCTCTACCAACTGAGCTAGCCGGGCTGGTGCATAACCCTTTCAATGGGTCAGGTTGGCAGTTTTTATCGGTCCCCAAATTACACAGGCGAAACGGAGCCTCAAACGTCACACGAGCCTGGCGAAACCTCTTGCGGGCAGGGGCAGGCTTAAAGTTTAATCTGTCAGTTTCAATCATATCGGTTTTCGGGGAGCGCAGTTTGACTCAGCAGTGCGGGCCAAAAATAGGCACAATCAAGGCCAGGAGTTAAAGCTGAGTTTCAGTCTGTTGGAACAGACAGACACGGAGTTCTGTTTCGCCATGCGAAGGCGGTTCAATGATTTGGAGAGCATAAAGTTGGGGCACTTTTCAAGGAAATAAAGGATGCTTGCATGGGAAATGATAAGCTGGTGTAATGTTTAGCTAATTAGCAAAAGCTTAAAAAGAAAGCACTGGTGCCACCTCATATGAGCGGAATCCACATTCGATGGCAATCGGAGGTTGCGCTACAGACGTTCGATGGTGTTTCCAAAGGGAGTTTTGCTCAGGACTTCATTGCAAAACGGGTCTCCACCAGCTGGAACAAAACATGAAGAATGTATCCACACGCCGCAGCAGCTCGAGCA
The DNA here is from genome assembly GCA_027422415.1 of Schizothorax lantsangensis. NCBI lineage: Eukaryota > Metazoa > Chordata > Actinopteri > Cypriniformes > Cyprinidae > Schizothorax > Schizothorax lantsangensis. The sequence goes on from CM049844.1 coordinate 39,692,776, forward strand.
GGTGAAAACCTTCACCAAACAACTACTGCTGACTCCTTTTAACACACGGCAACTATTGAAGCTGTAAAGGCTAAACGGGATAGGAAAGCTTTGTCTTGCATCCTAAGACAGGCTTACGCGTTAGTGGACACACGGCATGCGTGAAAAATTCCACGTGCGTCTTCAAGGCCCCTGGGTGGGCTCGAACCACCAACCTTTCAGTTAACAGCCAAACGCGCTAACCAATTGCGCCACAGAGACAGTCACGGTGCGAGGCACCTGATGAAGGGGCTACATGCACTAGGCTCGCATGATTGGTAACTGTGCTAAAGGGAAGAAAGAGATATAATAGTCGCGCTTGGGATCGGGGTATTTCCGCCGCTGCCACAATTACACAGAAATGTCACGAGTGGCCTATTTCAATCATATCTGGGAAGAAAGAAAAATAGATATAATATTTTCAGTCTGTCGGACGCAGACCAGTTCTGTTTCGCCACGAAGGCGGTTCAATGATTTGGGCTAAAGTTGGGGCACTTTTCAAGAAATAAAGGATGCTTGCATGGGAAATGATAAGCTGGTGTACGTTTACTAATTAGCAAAAGCTAAAAAGAGATTGCCGCCTCAAGAGCGGAATCCACATCATGCTCGGAGGTTGCGCTACAGACGTTCGATGGTGTTTCCAAAGGGAGTTTTGCTGACTTCAATGCAAAACGGGTCTCCACCAGCTGGAACAAAACATGGAATGTATCCACACGCCGCAGCAGCTGGTGGTGAAAACCTTCACCAAACAACTAACTGACCTTTTAAACAACGCCAACTAATGGGTAAAGGCAAACGTAGGAAAGCTGTGTCTTGCATCCTAAGAGAGGCTTACGCGTTTACACACGGCATCGGAAAAATCCCGTGCATCTTCAAGGCACCGAAAAGTGCCCTTCGTCCCTGGGTGGGCTCGACACAACCTTTCGGTTAACGCCGAACGCGCTACCAATTGGAGAGACAGTCACGGTCTGGGCACCGGAAAGGGCTACATGCACTAGGCTCGCATGATTGGTAACAAGGTATTTCGCCGCTGCCAGCCGCACGGCCTATTGGGAAGAAAGAGATATAATAGTCGCCCAACGGGGGCTCGACCCACGACCCTGAGATTAAGAGTCTTGCTCTACCGACTGGCTAGCCGGGCTGGTGCGTAACCCTTTCAGTTCGGTGGCAGTTTTTATCTCCCCAAATTACACAGGCGAAACGGAGCCTCAAACCTCGCACGAGCCTGGCGAAACCTTCGGGCAGGGGCAGGCTTAGAGTTTGCTCTGTCATTTCATCTATCTGTTTTCGGGGAGCGCAGTTTGACTCAGCAGTGCGGGCCAAAAATAGGCACAATCAAGGCCAGGAGTTAAAGCTGAGTTTCAGTCTGTTGGAACAGACAGACACGGAGTTCTGTTTCGCCATGCGAAGGCGGTTCAATGATTTGGAGAGCATAAAGTTGGGGCACTTTTCAAGGAAATAAAGGATGCTTGCATGGGAAATGATAAGCTGGTGTAATGTTTAGCTAATTAGCAAAAGCTTAAAAGAAAGCACTGGTGCCACCTCATATGAGCGGAATCCACATTCGATGGCAATCGGAGGTTGCGCTACAGACGTTCGATGGTGTTTCCAAAGGGAGTTTTGCTCAGGACTTCATTGCAAAACGGGTCTCCACCAGCTGGAACAAAACATGAAGAATGTATCCACACGCCGCAGCAGCTCGAGCAGGTGAAAACCTTCACCAAACAACTACTGCTGACTCCTTTTAACACACGGCAACTATTGAAGCTGTAAAGGCTAAACGGGATAGGAAAGCTTTGTCTTGCATCCTAAGAGAGGCTTACGCGTTAGTGGACACACGGCATGCGTGAAAAATTCCACGTTCGTCTTCAAGGCACCGAAAAGTGCCCTTCGTCCCTGGGTGGGCTCGAACCACCAACCTTTCGGTTAACAGCCGGACCTAACGCGTTAACCAATTGCGCCACAGAGACAGTCACGGTGCTAGGCACCTGATGAAGGGGCTACATGCACTAGGCTCGCATGATTGGTAACAAGGTATTTCCGCCGCTGCCAACGTAAAGCCTATTGGGAAGAAAGAGATATAATAGTCGCTCGAACCCACGACCCTGAGATTAAGAGTCTCATGCTCTACCGACTGGTAGCCGGGCTTGCGTCCCTTTCACTGTGTCGGTGGCGTTTTTATCTGCCAAATTACACAGGCGAAACGAGCCTCAAACCTCGCACGAGCCTGGAGAAACCTCTTGCGGGCAGGGGCGGCTTAGTGCTCTGTCAGTTTTCAATCTATTGTTTTCGGGGAGCGCAGTTTGACTCAAGTGCGGGCCAAAAATAGACAATAAGGCCAGGAGTAAAGCTATTTTCAGTCTGTCGGACGCAGACCAGTTCTGTTTCGCCACGAAGGCGGTTCAATGATTTGGGCTAAAGTTGGGGCACTTTTCAAGAAATAAAGGATGCTTGCATGGGAAATGATAAGCTGGTGTACGTTTACTAATTAGCAAAAGCTAAAAAGAGATTGCCGCCTCAAGAGCGGAATCCACATCATGCTCGGAGGTTGCGCTACAGACGTTCGATGGTGTTTCCAAAGGGAGTTTTGCTCAGCTAGCAAAACGGGCTCCACCAGGGAACAAAACATGAAGAATGTATCACACGCCGCAGCAGCTAGCTGGTGAAAACCCACCAAACAAACTTTCTCCTTTTAACACACGCCAACTAATGGGTAAAGGCAAACGGGATGGAAAGCTGTGTCTTGCATCCTAAGAGGCTTACGCGTTTACACACGGCATCGGAAAAATCCCGTGCGTCTTCAAGGCACCGAAAAGTGCCCTTCGTCCCTGGGTGGGCTCGACACAACCTTTCGGTTAACGAAACGGAACCAATTGCCCACAGAGACAGTCACGGTGCTGGGCACCGGATGAAGGGGCCTCACACGAGATTGGTAACAAGGTATTTCCGCCGCTGCCAACGCGACGGCCTTTTGGGAAGAAAGAGATATAATAGTCCGCCCAACGTGGGGCTCGAACCCACGACCCTGAGATTAAGAGTCTCATGCTCTACCGACTGCAGGGGCTGGTGCGTAACCCTTTCACTGGCTGGCAGTTTTTATCGTCCCCAAATTACACAGGCGAAACGGAGCCTCAAACCTCGCACGAGCCTGGCGAAACCTCTGCGGGCAGGGGCAGGCTTAGAGTTTGCTCTGTCAGTTTCAATCATATCTGTTTTCGGGGAGCGCAGTTTGACTCAGCAGTGCGGGCCAAAAATAGGCACAATCAAGGCCAGGAGTTAAAGCTGAGTTTCAGTCTGTTGGAACAGACAGACACGGAGTTCTGTTTCGCCATGCGAAGGCGGTTCAGATTTGGAAAAAAGTTAGGGCCTTTTCAAGGAAATAAAGGATGCGTGGGAAATGATAAGCGTGTAACTTTAGCAATTAGCAAAAGCTAAAAAGAAAGCCTGGTGCCGCCTCATATGGGGAATCCACATTCGGGCTCGAGGTTGCGCTACAGACGTTCGATGGTGTTTCCAAAGGGAGTTTTGCCAGGACTTTCAAAACGTTAACTGGAACAAAACATGAAGAATGTATCCAACGCCGCACGCGCTGGTGAACCTTCAAAACAACTTGCGCCCCTTTTACACACGAACTAATGACTGTAGTAAACGGGATAGGAAAGCGGTCTTGCTCCTAGGAGGCACCTGTGGACACACGGCATGCGTGAAAAATTCCACGGGTCTTCAAGCACCGAAAAGTGCCCTTCGTCCCTGGTGGGCTCGACACCAACCTTTCGGTTAACACCGGACACGCTAACCAATTGGCCACAGAGACAGTCGGTGCTGGGCACCGGATGAAGGGGCTACATGCTAGGCTCGCAAGGTAACGCGCGGTATTTCCGCCGCTGGAAATGTCACGAGTGGCCTATTGGGAAGAAAGAGATATAATAGTCACGCCCAACGTGGGGCTCGAACCCACGACCCTGAGATTAAGAGTCTCATGCTCTACCAACTGAGCTAGCCGGGCTGGTGCATAACCCTTTCAATGGGTCAGTTGCAGTTTTTATCGGTCCCCAAATTACACAGGCGAAACGGAGCCTCAAACGTCACACGAGCCTGGCGAAACCTCTTGCGGGCAGGGGCAGGCTTAAAGTTTAATCTGTCAGTTTCAATCATATCTGTTTTCGGGGAGCGCAGTTTGACTCAGCAGTGCGGGCCAAAAATAGGCACAATCAAGGCCAGGAGTTAAAGCTGAGTTTCAGTCTGTTGGAACAGACAGACACGGAGTTCTGTTTCGCCATGCGAAGGCGGTTCAATAATTTGGAGAGCATAAAGTTGGGGCACTTTTCAAGGAAATAAAGGATGCTTGCATGGGAAATGATAAGCTGGTGTAATGTTTAGCTAATTAGCAAAAGCTTAAAAGAAAGCACAGGTGCCACCTCATATGAGCGGAATCCACATTCGATGGCAATCGGAGGTTGCGCTACAGACGTTCGATGGTGTTTCCAAAGGGAGTTTTGCTCAGGACTTCATTGCAAAACGGGTCTCCACCAGCTGGAACAAAACATGAAGAATGTATCCACACGCCGCAGCAGCTCGAGCAGGTGAAAACCTTCACCAAACAACTACTGCTGACTCCTTTTTACACACGGCAACTATTGAAGCTGTAAAGGCTAAACGGGAAAGGAAAGCTTTGTCATGCATCCTAAGAGAGGCTTACGCGTTAGTGGACACACGGCATGCGTGAAAAATTCCACGTGCGTCTTCAAGGCACCGAAAAGTGCCTTTCGTCCCTGGGTGGGCTCGAACCACCAACCTTTCGGTTAACAGCCGAACGCGCTAACCAATTGCGTCACAGAGACAGTCATGGTGCTAGGCACCTGATGAAGGGGCTACATGCACTAGGCTCGCCTGTACTAATGCGCTTGGGATCGGTAACAAGGTATTTCCGCCGCTGGAAATGTCACGAGTGGCCTATTGGGAAGAAAGAGATATAATAAGTCACGCCCAACGTGGGGCTCGAACCCACGACCCTGAGATTAAGAGTCTCATGCTCTACCGACTGAGCTAGCCTGGCTGGTGCATAACCCTTTCAATGGGTCAGTGGCAGTTTTTATCGGTCCCCAAATTACACAGGCGAAACGGAGCCTCAAACATCACACGAGCCTGGCGAAACCTCTTGCGGGCAGGGGCAGGCTTAAAGTTTAATCTGTCAGTTTCAATCATATCGGTTTTCGGGGAGCGCAGTTTGACTCAGCAGTGCGGGCCAAAAATAGGCACAATCAAGGCCAGGAGTTAAAGCTGAGTTTCAGTCTGTTGGAACAGACAGACACTGAGTTCTGTTTCGCCATGCGAAGGCGGTTCAATGATTTGGAGAGCATAAAGTTGGGGCACTTTTCAAGGAAATAAAGGATGCTTGCATGGGAAATGATAAGCTGGTGTAATGTTTAGCTAATTAGCAAAAGCTTAAAAAGAAAGCACTGGTGCCACCTCATATGAGCGGAATCCACATTCGATGGCAATCGGAGGTTGCGCTACAGACGTTCGATGGTGTTTCCAAAGGGAGTTTTGCTCAGGACTTCATTGCAAAACGGGTCTCCACCAGCTGGAACAAAACATGAAGAATGTATCCACACGCCGCAGCAGCTCGAGCAGGTGAAAACCTTCACCAAACAACTACTGCTGACTCCTTTTTACACACGGCAACTATTGAAGCTGTAAAGGCTAAACGGGAAAGGAAAGCTTTGTCATGCATCCTAAGAGAGGCTTACGCGTTAGTGGACACACGGCATGCGTGAAAAATTCCACGTGCGTCTTCAAGGCACCGAAAAGTGCCTTTCGTCCCTGGGTGGGCTCGAACCACCAACCTTTCGGTTAACAGCCGAACGCGCTAACCAATTGCGTCACAGAGACAGTCATGGTGCTAGGCACCTGATGAAGGGGCTACATGCACTAGGCTCGCCTGTACTAATGCGCGCTTGGGATCGGGGTATTTCCGCCGCTGGAAATGTCACGAGTGGCCTATTGGGAAGAAAGAGATATAATAGTCACGCCCAACGTGGGGCTCGAACCAACGACCCTGAGATTAAGAGTCTCATGCTCTACCGACTGAGCTAGCCTGGCTGGTGCATAAGCCTTTCAATGGGTCAGTGGCAGTTTTTATCGGTCCCCAAATTACACAGGCGAAACGGAGCCTCAAACATCACACGAGCCTGGCGAAACCTCTTGCGGGCAGGGGCAGGCTTAAAGTTTAATCTGTCAGTTTCAATCATATCTGTTTTCAGGGAGCGCAGTTTGACTCAGCAGTGCGGGCCAAAAATAGGCACAATCAAGGCCAGGAGTTAAAGCTGAGTTTCAGTCTGTCGGAACAGACAGACACGGAGTTCTGTTTCACCATGCGAAGGCGGTTCAATGATTTGGAGAGCATAAAGTTGGGGCACTTTTCAAGGAAATAAAGGATGCTTGCATGGGAAATGATAAGCTGGTGTAACGTTTAGCTAATTAGCAAAAGCTAAAAAGAAAGCACTGGTGCCGCCTCATATGAGCGGAATCCACATTCGATGGCAATCGGAGGTTGCGCTACAGACTTTCGATGGTGTTTCCAAAGGGAGTTTTGCTCAGGACTTCATTGCAAAACGGGTCTCCACCAGCTGGAACAAAACATGAAGAATGTATCCACATGCCGCAGCAGCTCGAGCTGGTGAAAACTCCCAAACAACTTTGACCTCCTTTTAACACACGGCAACAAATGAAGCTATAAAGCCTAAACGGGATAGGAAAGCTGTGTCTTGCTTCCTAAGAGAGGCTTACGCGTTAGTGGACACACGGCATGCGTGAAAAATTCCATGTGCGTCTTCAAGGTTCCCAAAAGTGCCCTTCGTCCCTGGGTGGGCTCGAACCACCAACGCGCTAACCAATTGCACCACAGAGACAGTCACGGTGCTGGGCTACATGCACTAGGCTTGCACTTGCTAAAGCGTGCTTGGGATCGGGGTATTTCCGCCGCTGGCAATGTCACGAGTGGCCTATTGGGAAGAAAGAGATATAATAGTCATGCCCAACGTGGGGCTCGAACCCACGACCCTGAGATTAAGAGTCTCATGCTCTACCGACTGAGCTAGCCGGGCTGGTAGATAACAGTTTTTATCGGTCCCCAAATTACACAGGCGAAACGGAGCCTCAAACCTCACATGAGCCTGGCGAAACCTCTTGCGGGCAGGGGCAGGCTTAAAGTTTAATCTGTCAGTTTCAATCATATCTGTTTTCGGGGAGCGCAGTTTGACTCAGCAGTGCGGGCCAAAAATAGGCACAATCAAGGCCAGGAGTTAAAGCTGAGTTTCAGTCTGTTGGAACAGACAGACACGGAGTTCTGTTTCGCCATGCGAAGGCGGTTCAATGATTTGGAGAGCATAAAGTTGGGGCACTTTTCAAGGAAATAAAGGATGCTTGCATGGGAAATGATAAGCTGGTGTAATGTTTAGCTAATTAGCAAAAGCTTAAAAGAAAGCACTGGTGCCGCCTCATATGAGCGGAATCCACATTCGATGGCAATCGGAGGTTGCGCTCCAGACTTTCGATGGTGTTTCCAAAGGGAGTTTTGCTCAGGACTTCATTGCAAAAAGGGTCTCCACCAGCTGGAACAAAACATGAAGAATGTATCCACACGCCGCAGCAGCTCGAGCAGGTGAAAACCTTCACCAAACAACTGCTGCTGACTCCTTTTAACACACGGCAACTATTGAAGCTGTAAAGGCTAAAAGGGATAGGAAAGCTTTGCCTTGCATCCTAAGAGAGGCTTACGCGTTAGTGGACACACGGCATGCGTGAAAAATTCCACGTGCGTCTTCAAGGCACCGAAATGTGCCCTTCGTCCCTGGGTGGGCTCGAACCACCAACCTTTCGGTTAACAGCCGAACGCGCTAACCAATTGCGCCACAGAGACAGTCACGGTGCTGGGCACCGGATGAAGGGGCTACATGCACTAGGCTCGCATGTGCTAAAGCGTGCTTGGGATCTGGGTATTTCCGCCGCTGGAAATGTCACGAGTGGCCTAATGGGAAGAAAGAGATATAACAGTCACGCCCAACGTGGGGCTCGAACGCATGACCCTGAGATTAAGAGTCTCATGCTCTACCGACTGAGCTAGCCGGGCTGGTGCATAACCCTTTCAATGGGTCAGAGGCAGTTTTTATCGGTCCCCAAATTACACAGGCGAAACGGAGCCTCAAACCTCACACGAGCGTGGCGAAACCTCTTGCGGGCAGGGGCAGGCTTAAAGTTTAATCTGTCAGTTTCAATCATATCTGTTTTCGGGGGAGCGCAGTTTGACTCAGCAGTGCGGGCCAAAAATAGGCACAATCAAGGCCAGGAGTTAAAGCTGAGTTTCAGTCTGTCGGAACAGACAGACACGGAGTTCTGTTTCACCATGCGAAGGCGGTTCAATGATTTGGAGAGCATAAAGTTGGGGCACTTTTCAAGGAAATAAAGGATGCTTGCATGGGAAATGATAAGCTGGTGTAACGTTTAGCTAATTAGCAAAAGCTAAAAAGAAAGCACTGGTGCCGCCTCATATGAGCGGAATCCACATTCGATGGCAATCGGAGGTTGCGCTACAGACTTTCGATGGTGTTTCCAAAGGGAGTTTTGCTCAGGACTTCATTGCAAAACGGGTCTCCACCAGCTGGAACAAAACATGAAGAATGTATCCACATGCCGCAGCAGCTCGAGCTGGTGAAAACCTTCACCAAACAACTACTGCTGACTCCTTTTAACACACGGCAACTAATGAAGCTATAAAGCCTAAACGGGATAGGAAAGCTGTGTCTTGCTTCCTAAGAGAGGCTTACGCGTTAGTGGACACACGGCATGCGTGAAAAATTCCCTGTGCGTCTTCAAGGTACCGAAAAGTGCCCTTCGTCCCTGGGTGGGCTCGAACCACCAACCTTTCGGTTAACAGCCGAACGCGCTAACCAATTGCGCCAAAGCTGGGGAACAATAGTCTGTTAAGGGAGGGGAAGAAATGGAAGGAGGGGGGAGAAGAGAAAAGAAGGAAAAAGAGAGAGAAAAAAGGGAAAAATGAAGAGAAAAGTGAAGAAAGGGACTTTTATCCCTTTGTCCTCCAAAGCGATGTTTTTGGAAGTGTATGTTTACAATAAATTATTTTAAAAACTTTTTAAAAATGTTTTCCTATACATTTCTATGGGAAGAAGTTTGATCACAAGGTTGTCGGTTCGAATCCCACGGTTGACAGAAATTTACGTTGTTACTTAATGCTGTAATTCACTGTTTTTCATCAGTAAAAATCACATAAATGATGCCCACATTAATTAAATTATTTCTGGAATGACAAATGAACATTTTATCAATTCAATATTACTGATAGTTGATATTTTATTCACAGTTCTGAGTTTCTGCACTTTTAGTTTAAATATATTTCTGCTGCAGTTATTTTCTAAAAATTATAGTAAAAATAGTCAATTTATTTCTGAAAGAATCCTCAAATTTCTCAACAATTTCAATTTTATAGTGCCTATAACCTTTGAATTATACTGTAGAAAAGTAAAACATACAAAAAAGAGAGTTATTTAATCATGAATTTTTTTTATTTTTCAATCAGTCATAGCCAATTATTCATTAATTCCTTGACTAATTCACATTTTTATTATTTTAGTTATTATGTTGCATATGCAACAGAACAGAAAACCGAAAAATACACATAAATAATACTTTCCATTGTCCATGGCTCTTGTGCATTCTTTGCAAGTGCAAAAGAACAGAAAGCACAGACCAATACACATAATAAAACTTTAAAATGTCCATGGCTCTTGTTTAGTCTTTGTGAGTGCAAAATAACAGAAAGCACAGAACAATATGCATGAATAAATCTTTAAAATATTCATGACTCTTGTGCATTCTTTGCAAGTGCAAAAGAACAGAAAACAAAACTATACACATAAATAAAACTTTCCAATGTCCATGGCTCTTGTGCATTCTTTAAACATAAATAAAACTCAAGTTCCCATGTCTCGTGCAAAAAATAAATAAATAAAACTATGCACATAAATAAAACTTCAGATCAAAGAGCAGTGTTTTTTTGTTTGTTTTTTTATCTCGTTTTTTTAATATCCTCCAACCACTGCTCCTTTGGTACTGTCTCTACAGAGGGGCAGTATATAATGCCCTTGTATTGGCTATGCCCAGTCTCCGCTGTCCTGAACTGCCCGCATTTTTTGCATGTGTTGTGCTGTACTTTGCGAGTCAGTTTTCGAACCGGAGCAGCAACAGGAGCAGGAGGGGCAGAAGGGGCAGAGGAGAGGCTGACCCTGAGAGCCTGTGGCGCAGCAACTAGGAAAGGCCCTGTTAGTCCCTGTGAGGACATTGGTGTCAGCATCACCAGTTGAGCACCTGGGGGTGGAGCAGGGAGGAGTTGCCACTGGGTTTGAGGTTTCTCAGCTGGCGGTGACAAAACCACTGGGGCTGAAGCAATGTTTCTCTTCCTCTTCATCCGTGCCTGGCCCACGGTGCTACTGGGCAGGTGGTATTGGTGAGCTGGGCCTGGTTGGGGGGTTGCAGACGGGGGGGCGCACATTGGCAGGGAGTAGAGGGTCAGCTGCCACAGACAAGCGGCTAGGCAGTTGCAGCCCTTGCATCAATACTGCACTGTCCTGCCTTTTCACTGTCCTGTTATGCCACTGAACCAGTGTGGTGTGGCTCACATCCACCAGCTGCAGGGTGGTCTGCTGCATAACAGCAGCATTGGCCAGAATGCGCCGCCTGATTTTTCTGTAGTCCTCCAAGATGAGGTCCCATTTGGAGACTGTGCCAATCCCCTTCTTCTTAGGACTCTTATGGATGGCACAGAGCTTGACAAAAATGGTCTCTATCAGACGACAACAATCAGGCCACTGGGCAAGTGGGGCAGTGGTGGTAAGTGCGTGCCTCTTCACACTCTCCACCCCTGGAGTGAACTCCTGCCTCTTTTTGGGGGATCTGAACCTCCCTGTGTCCAGTCTGCTCTGGTGTCTGGCAGCAAACACCACCCTCTGCTTATCATAGTCCAGCAGGTTCTGCCAAAGAGCAACTATATTGCTCACCTAAACAGAGAAAGAATATAATACATGGCAAATGAGAAAACAAAACATGTGCAAGTGTTAACATATGACAGGTCAAGGAGGGAAAGTAGAGAAACTTGAATGTTCTTGACCTGCTGGTTGGTGAGGGCCAGAGAGGGCTGATTCCTTAGCTCCACCAGATACTCTGCCAGGTTGTCGACTCTGTCCATGCCTGGCACACCAGCACTATCCAAAGCCTGAAAAAAAACAGAAATTAGCAACATTATGAGGACAGTTAAGTGAGACAAAAAACATATATACATATTTCTAGATGTCTTTTTGTTGACAAGCATCAACTTCAGACATATAACAAGGTATTTACATACCACAGACTCATCAGGAGATGCTGATGCACCTGGCGTGGAGGAGCCAGCAGCCAAGGTAGATGAGGAAGCAGGCTGGGTGAAGGAGGCATCAGGCTGGATGAAGGAGGTAACAGGCTGGGTGGAGGAGGCAGCAGCCAAGGTGGAGGAGGCAGCAGGCTGGATGGAGGAAGCAGCAGCCAAGGTAGATGAGGAAGCAGGCTGGGTGAAGGAGGCATCAGGCTGGATGAAGGAGGCAACAGGCTGGGTGGAGTAGACAGCAGCCAAGGTGGAGGTGGCAGCAGGCTGGATGGAGGAAGCAGCAGCCAAGGTAGATGAGGAAGCAGGCTGGGTGAAGGAGGCATCAGGCTGGATGAAGGAGGCAACAGGCTGGGTGGAGGAGGCAGCAGCCAAGGTGGAGGAGGCAGCAGGCTGGATGGGGGAAGCAGCAGCCAAGGTGGAGGAGGCAGCAGGCTGGGCAGAGGGGGCAGCAGGCTGGGTGGGGGAGAGAGACTCAGAGGAGGGCAGAAAATGGGAGGAGACAGAGAAGCTAGGGTCATCGGTAAGACTTGACACAGTAATATCATGTGTTTGGTCTTCCCCGAAGCCCTCATCTTCTTCATCCTCGCCTTCATCCACATCCTCCAGCATGTTCTCTGTCTCTTCTGAGTCGGGGTCCACTACCAGGGGCTGTCCAGTCTGACTCAGGAGGTAGTCAACACCAAGCAGCTCTCCTATGAAAAAATAAATAAAATAAAAGGACAAACACACACATACAGGACCAGTAAAAAATTTGGACACATTACTATTTTTAATGTTTTTGAAAGAAGTCTCTTATGCTCATCAATCCTGCATTTATTTGATTAAAAAAATACAGAAAACAACAATAATATTGAGAAATGTTATTACAGTTTAAAATAACTTTTCTATTTTAATATACCTTAAAATGGAATTAATTCTGTGATCAAAGCTGAATTTTCAGCATCATTCTAATTAGCTGATTTATTACCAATGTTGGAAACAGTTGTGCTGCTTAATTTCTGTTTTTATAATGTGATACATTTTTTGGGATTCATCAATGAATAAAAAGTTAAACAAAGAACAGCATTAGTTATCAGATAGAAAATCTTCCGTAACAATATACATTACCATTCAAAAGTCTGGGGTTAGTAAGTTTTTCTTTCTTTTTTTTCAAGAAATGAATACTGTTATTCAGCAAGGATGTTAGATAAATGCTGTTCTTCTTAACTTTTTATTCATCAATGAATCCTGAAAAACGTATCACAGTTTTAAAAAAAACTAAACAAAAAACTAATATATATATATATATATATATATATATAGAAAGATAGATAGATGATAGATAGATAAATATATTAAGCAGCACAAATGATATTACTGTTTTTCTATCTATTTTTGATTAAATAAAGGCAGCCTTAATGAGCATAAGACACTTCTTTCAAAAACATTTAAAACAGTGTTCAAACGTGTGACGAATACTTTACACACATGACTAATTCTATTTCAAGCATTCCATACAGATAGAATGCAACTTTAATCAGACTTCCATGGTTGGGTTTGGTGATAAGAATGATAAAAGGAAAGACTCAGAACATTGAAAACCCACAAACCAAAAGTATTATGTAACCAGATAAGGGGATGACATACCAGTGTATCTGCCTGGGGGCCTGAAGGTTGGCACAAAAGGCCGACCAAACACCTTCAGGCTGTTGGTGTTGACGCAGTGGGCCATATCCCCGGAGTAGGTGAGAAGGGACGCTGGCTTGCTGGTCACTGATGCAGCCGCCCGATCCTGATTCCACCTATTCAAGCCTTCCAGCAGGTACAGCTGAAAGTTCAGTGCATTTGCACTGGTTCCTAGAAGAAGAAGAAAAATATACCAATAAAAATGACAAGCCTTTCAATCTGCATAACAGAAATTGAAATTATTTAAAACATCATACATGTGAGACACCAACCTGGAATGAACCTGTTTAGGTGGCAGTGGAAAGACTCCAGAGATGTGGACCCTCTGGCACAGCGGTACCTGGTCAGGGTGACCCCTGCCTTTGTGGTGGTGCCTACCTCAGTGTAGAGAGGCACACCCGGCACGTCCTGGATGCACCTGACATGGCGTTTCTGCACACGCCAGATGTGCTCCATGCGCACCTCATCCAGCAGAGGCACACCCATAAGGTCCCTCCCATTTGCCCCCCCCAGCTCCTGCAGCAGCCTCTCAATGAGGCGTATGGTGGCCTCCTCACCTCGTGTCCTCCTGCGGCAGTAAAGGCTCAGCTCCTTTTTAGTGATGCTCCTGTCCACCAGGATGTCAGTAAGAGCTGGCACACCCTCCTGCATCAGCTGTTTCCTCTTTGCCTGCCGCAACAGGCAGAGGTCCCCAGCATCCCACTCAAAGATGCAGGCAGACAGGCATCCCATGAAAGTGGGGTAGAGGGGATGGGCATCGGTGGTGCAGCCCACGGCCATCCTCCTCATAAAGTGCCAGATGTCCAGTCTTATGTGAAGGTCTGGCCACTCCCCGAACCTGGTCTGCAGCTTGCTCGTTGCTCCCTCACTCACGCAGCAGCCACAGTCCACATAAAGCAGCACTGGGGGTGGAATGGCAGCCTTGCGGTACCGCTCCATTACACCGGCCACCATCCTGTCCAGTGCTGGCCCCTCTTGCACTGACAGCACACTGGTCACTATCTGGCCAACCTCATTTCCAATGGAGGTTACCCAGAGTGCTGTCCCCCGTCCATGGCCAGCCAGCTTCTTTGTGATCTGGCATTTACAAATGTAACAAGACATTTGTGATGTAACGTTAGCAATGACAATAATATTAATGTCTATCTGACGGTATTTATGAACATTACAGAACGTAACAGAGTCAAATAATTTTTTACCTTTTTTGTGGAATCCATCTTTAAGATGTTGCCAAAGATGGATGTGATGCTGGCCTTTATATGTCCAATTCTGGAGAGGATATCCCTACCGTATACTGACAGCAGCCAACGACTGGTGGGGATGTCGATTGGCTCTGGAGGCTCCTGGCAGACCACCGGATTGAGGCTGGGTCGATCGACAAAGTCAGCACACTCCCCAAGATAGTGTGCCAACCGATTCAGCCATTCCTCCCCATGGTTCTCTTTCAACTGCCGCACCAATCGAGCTGGACTGTTGCCCAGCGTCCGGTCCCGAAGCAGCCTAATGACACGGATGTCACAGGCATACCTGAAATGCACATTAATGCTGTGATTATTTACATGTTTATTAAGGGGGTTCATTTCAGTGGTTTAAGTCTTCACAAGAACCATCTTTAGACTACTTTACTCACTTGCGGGTCAGGATCAGCCGGAACATTTTCTGGTGCGGCAGGTCAAGCTGGTCCCGGACAGTCTGGCTTGTTGACAGATAGTTCAGAGAACACACAGTGCACCTGAGTGTCTCTGTTACCATCAGGTAGTACCTGTCGATGTCCAGGACCTTCCTGGCCCTATTGTGGACACCATAGCCCGTCAAGTTCTTGCCACAAGGACAGAAAACCCTCACCTTCCACAGGTGGTAGGGCATCCACACCATCAGCCGATGGGTGAAGAACCGGTCAGGTGTTGGTGTCTGGTGGTAAATGAGGGCCGGGACGGGAGGCTCATACCACAGCTTCAAATCTGGCCGCAGCTTGCCAGAGTGAAATAAGGTGTTGGCAATCCACCCCTGGTCCTGCACAGGGATGGTCTTGCCTAATTCACCTGGCAGCCAGAATGAAGCTGAGGCCTCGGCAGGGGCTGGCTGGACTCTTCCAGGCTCCTCCTGTTTGGATGACAATTAGATTTTTGCGTAAATAAAAGGCTGCACTAATATACACCACAGTCTGTCCAATAAATTGGTGCCAATATACTCACAGAGAATGGAGCAGGAATGTGGGTCTGCAATGAGAATGAGGATGGGCTGGGGGTCCTCACAGAGGCCATAGTTGGTGTCCTCACAGAGGATGGAGAAGGGCTGGGGGTCCTCACAGAGGCCATAGTTGGTGTCCTCACAGAGGATGGAGAAGGGCTGGGGGTCCTCACAGAGGCCATAGTTGGTGTCCTCACAGAGGATGGAGAAGGGCTGGGGGTCCTCACAGAGGCCATAGTTGGCGTCCTCACAGAGGATGGAGAAGGGCTGGGGGTCCTCACAGAGGCCATAGTTGGTGTCCTCACAGAGGATGGAGAAGGGCTGGGGGTCCTCACAGAGGCCATAGTTGGTGTCCTCACAGAGGATGGAGAAGGGCTGGGGGTCCTCCGTTCTACTAAATTCGGCTTTAGTGAATTCAAGTGTGACCCACCAAACCGTGATTTAGTGAACTAAAAAGAGAAACAAAGTTAATAGCATGATGCAACTAGATGGAAGTCACATTATTTTTTCCTTTTTTGTATTTTACTTGGAGTCTATTACGTTCTTTGTGTGTGTGTGTGTGTGTGTGTGTGTGTGTGTGTGTGTGTGTGTGTGTGTGTGTAAAAATGTGAATGGCTTATCTGATCAGTCTGCAGGAGTATGTTAGAATCATTCTGACCCTGGTGGGTTGTAGATCATGTCAAACAAATTCAAAATGATTCTAAGTACACATTAATTACAAAGACAATATTCACCATTGATAAAGTAAGAGGGGGCCTCAGGAATGACCGTGGAGCAGGAGCCGTGTCTGAAGCCTCAGACTGAGGAGGTGCAGCAGTGGCCTGTGGTGAAGTAGCAGTGGCAGGCTGTGAAAACAACAGCAGAAGAGCATAAGATGTAGTGAAACAGCACAACAGCATTGTGATATGTGATGCAATATTATGTCATTTTTAAATAGATCACCTTGGTGGTGTGGAATCCACAACTGCAAGCTGTGGACCCACCAAAGAGGGTGGTCTGTCCATGAGCCTGCAGGGGGCATTTCTCAATCTGAAAAATAAGAATTCTACTGTTTACTGATATGGTCTGCACCATTGTCAGGTGACCTGCATACTACATATTATATAATGAGATTCAGGTAACTTTACCTTCTGGTAGAGGTCGTACCACTTCCGCTGCCGTGGTGCTGGTCTATTGCCTTCTCCAGAAGGCCAAGCCCCAGAGCTGGCAAAAGCCCTCAACCTGGCCATCCACTCGCCATCACCCATGGCCTTGTGGCTCTTTGGCTTGGTGCTCATCTGAATATAATATGGAAATAATAGTAAATAATGTGCATTTTTGCAAGTACTGGACAACTGCACAGATGTTTTTAATTTGTTTATAATGATACAATTATATATATTCAAGGTAACTAAATAATGGCACCCATTACAACAATTAAACATTATTTTATTACAAATAAAGCACTTTTTATTTTAAAGTGTTACACTTCAATTATACATGTAGGTATTTGAATATTAAATTACTACATGCACTTACTGTAGGGGTAAGATTAGTGTTTGCTTTGGTTTATGGTTAGTTGCATCCAATTAGGCATAATTTACTGTTATTTCTATAGTAACTACATATAGCCTGTAATAATGACAATGTAAAATAAAGTGTTACCCTCCCCCAAAAATAAAATGCATTGTTAATTTAGTTAAAAACTGTGGTTAAACATATGATAATCAATCTGAAAAAAAAAGAACACAGTAACTACACTTCTGTATAGTAAAACCATGGTTATTTTTTGTAAGGGATGTCTATATCTACAACTATTACATTGCTTTTTCATTCAAATTATTATTTGTAGCACTTGTATCTGTGTTTATACAAATAGTAATCGATCTGCAAACACAAAACATGATTACTACATTAGCACTATAGCAAAACCACATAAAATTTTCATAAGAAATGTATGTCTACAACTTTACATTGTTTTTTCATCCAGAGTGAACTTCAAAAAGACAAAATGGTGTTTAATATGAAAAATTACAGGCAAATGGTGTTTGATATGTGAGATTGTAAGTCATGAAAACAAAACATGGTTACTATAGTAAAATCATGGTAAATGACTATATCTACAAGCTTCACGTTGTTGTTTTTTCATTCAGATTATTATTTATAGCAAAACTGTGTTTATACAGTTGAAAACTGATCTGCCAAAAAAAAAAACGTGATTACACTTTCGCTATAGTAAAACCATAGTAAATGACTATATCTACAAGTATAACGTTGTTTTTTTTCTGGGGTTCGTTTTTTTATTTGTAGATAGACTGTGTTTATACAGATGTAATCGATCTGCCAAAAACACAACATGGTTAACGTTACTACACTTCACTATAGTAAAACCATGGTGTATTTCATAAGGAATGACTACATCTACAGCTGTAACACTTTTTTTTCCCATTCAAACCGAGCTTTAAAACGACTAAAAGGAGTTTAATAAGTAAGATTAAAGGAAAATGGTGTTTAATTATGGGCAAGTCGTTTATAAATCGTTATCAAGAAGTAGTTTATAAATGCAAAACACGGATGAATGACGGACGAAAACGTAACGAATTACCAGTTCAGAACACAGAAAACAGAGAGGAAAAAAACATTTATTACTTACTTTGCTCAGTTATCCGTTATTCTGCTGGGCTGAGGGTTTTTTTCTGACTCCGAATGAAGCACGCTGAGTGGCTGCTGCGTCTGTTCTCTTTCGGCAACGCGATTGGCTCTCGTCCATTCTCGCAAAGGAGAGCGATTGGCGCCCTCGTCCGTTCACACAATGGACAGCGAGACGAGATTGGCTCTCGTCCATTCTCACATTGGAGAGCGCGCGACGCGGTTGGACAAGGAAACGGCCGCGGAGACCGACGATCCTGCTCCAGGTAGTGCCACAGAGACAGACAGCACGGTGCTGGACTACATGCACTTGCTGGCTTGCATGTGCTAAAGCGCGCTTGGGATCGGGGTATTTCCGCCGCTGGAAATGTCACGAGTGGCCTATTGGGAAGAAAGAGATATAATAGTCACGCCCAACGTGGGGCTCGAACCCACAACCCTGAGATTAAGAGTCTCATGCTCTACCGACTGAGCTAGCCGGGCTGGTACATAACCCTTTCAATGGGTCAGTGGCAGTTTTTATCGGTCCCCAAATTACACAGGCGAAACGGAGCCTCAAACCTCACACGAGCCTGGCAAAACCTCTTGCGGGCAGGGGCAGGCTTAAAGTTTAATCTGTCAGTTTCAATCATATCTTTTTTCGGGGAGCGCAGTTTGACTCAGCAGTGCGGGCCAAAAATAGGCACAATCAAGGCCAGGAGATAAAGCTGAGTTTCAGTCTGTTGGAACAGACAGACACGGAGTTCTGTTTCGCCATGCGAAGGCGGTTCAATGATTTGGAGAGCATAAAGTTGGGGCACTTTTCAAGGAAATAAAGGATGCTTGCATGGGAAATGATAAGCTGGTGTAATGTTTAGCTAATTAGCAAAAGCTTAAAAGAAAGCACTGGTGCCACCTCATATGAGCGGAATCCACATTCGATGGCAATCGGAGGTTGCGCTACAGACGATCGATGGTGTTTCCAAAGGGAGTTTTGCTCAGGACTTCATTGCAAAAAGGGTCTCCACCAGCTGGAACAAAACATGAAGAATGTATCCACACGCCGCAGCAGCTCGAGCAGGTGAAAACCTTCACCAAACAACTGCTGCTGACTCCTTTTAACACACGGCAACTATTGAAGCTGTAAAGGCTAAAAGGGATAGGAAAGCTTTGCCTTGCATCCTAAGAGAGGCTTACGCGTTAGTGGACACACGGCATGCGTGAAAAATTCCACGTGCGTCTTCAAGGAACCGAAAAGTGCCCTTCGTCCCTGGGTGGGCTCGAACCACCAACCTTTCGGTTAACAGCCGAACGCGCTAACCAATTGCAACACAGAGACAGTCACGGTGCTGGGCACCGGATGAAGGGGCTACATGCACTAGGCTCGCATGTGCTAAAGCGTGCTTGGGATCTGGGTATTTCCGCCGCTGGAAATGTCACGAGTGGCCTAATGGGAAGAAAGAGATATAATAGTCACGCCCAACGTGGGGTTCGAACCCACGACCCTGAGATTAAGAGTCTCATGCTCTACCGACTGAGCTAGCCGGGCTGGTACATAACCCTTTCAATGGGTCAGTGGCAGTTTTTATCGGTCCCCAAATTACACAGGCGAAACGGAGCCTCAAACCTCACACGAGCCTGGCGAAACCTCTTGCGGGCAGGGGCAGGCTTAAAGTTTAATCTGTCAGTTTCAATCATATCTGTTTTCGGGGAGCGCAGTTTGACTCAGCAGTGCGGGCCAAAATAGGCACAATCAAGGCCAGGAGTTAAAGCTGAGTTTCAGTCTGTTGGAACAGACAGACACGGAGTTCTGTTTCGCCATGCGAAGGCGGTTCAATGATTTGGAGAGCATAAAGCTGGGGCACTTTTCAAGGAAATAAAGGATGCTTGCATGGGAAATGATAAGCTGGTGTAATGTTTAGCTAATTAGAAAAAGCTTAAAAGAAAGCACTGGTGCCACCTCATATGAGCGGAATCCACATTCGATGGCAATCGGAGGTTGCGCTACAGACGTTCGATGGTGTTTCCAAAGGGAGTTTTGCTCAGGACTTCATTGCAAAAAGGGTCTCCACCAGCTGGAACAAAACATGAAGAATGTATCCACACGCCGCAGCAGCTCGAGCAGGTGAAAACCTTCACCAAACAACTGCTGCTGACTCCTTTTAACACACGGCAACTATTGAAGCTGTAAAGGCTAAAAGGGATAGGAAAGCTTTGCCTTGCATCCTAAGAGAGGCTTACGCGTTAGTGGACACACGGCATGCGTGAAAAATTCCACGTGCGTCTTCAAGGCACCGAAAAGTGCCCTACGTCCCTGGATGGGCTCGAACCACCAACCTTTCGGTTAACAGCCAAACGCGCTAACCAATTGCGCCACAGAGACAGTCACGGTGCTGGGCACCGGATGAAGGGGCTACATGCACTAGGCTCGCATGTGCTAAAGCGTGCTTGGGATCTGGGTATTTCCGCCGCTGGAAATGTCACGAGTGGCCTAATGGGAAGAAAGAGATATAACAGTCACGCCCAACGTGGGGCTCGAACGCATGACCCTGAGATTAAGAGTCTCATGCTCTACTGACTGAGCTAGCCGGGCTGATGCATAACCCTTTCAATGGGTCAGTGGCAGTTTTTATCGGTCCCCAAATTACACAGGCGAAACGGAGCCTCAAACCTCACACGAGCCTGGCGAAACCTCTTGCGGGCAGGGGCAGGCTTAAAGTTTAATCTGTCAGTTTCAATCATATCTGTTTTTGGGGAGCGCAGTTTGACTCAGCAGTGCGGGCCAAAAATAGGCACAATCAAGGCCAGGAGTTAAAGCTGAGTTTCAGTCTGTTGGAACAGACAGACACGGAGTTCTGTTTCGCCATGCGAAGGCGGTTCAATGATTTGGAGAGCATAAAGTTGGGGCACTTTTCAAGGAAATAAAGGATGCTTGCATGGGAAATGATAAGCTGGTGTAATGTTTAGCTAGTTAGCAAAAGCTTAAAAGAAAGCACTGGTGTCACCTCATATGAGCGGAATCCACATTCGATGGCAATCGGAGGTTGCGCTACAGACGATCGATGGTGTTTCCAAAGGGAGTTTTGCTCAGGACTTCATTGCAAAAAGGGTCTCCACCAGCTGGAACAAAACATGAAGAATGTATCCACACGCCGCAGCAGCTCGAGCAGGTGAAAACCTTCACCAAACAACTGCTGCTGACTCCTTTTAACACACGGCAACTATTGAAGCTGTAAAGGCTAAAAGGGATAGGAAAGCTTTGCCTTGCATCCTAAGAGAGGCTTACGCGTTAGTGGACAGACGGGATGCGTGAAAAATTCCACGTGCGTCTTCAAGGCACCGAAAAGTGCCCTTCGTCCCTGGGTGGGCTCGAACCACCAACCTTTCGGTTAACAGCCAAACGCGCTAACCAATTGCGCCACAGAGACAGTCCCGGTGCTGGGCAACGGATGAAGGGGCTACATGCACTAGGCTCGCATGTGCTAAAGCATACTTGGGATCGGGGTATTTACGCCACTTGAAATGTCACGAGTGGCCTATTGGGAAGAAAGAGATATAATAGTCACGCCCAACGTGGGGCTCGAATCCACGACCCTGAGATTAAGAGTCTCATGCTCTACCAACTGAGCTAGCCGGGCTGGTGCGCAACCCTTTCACAGGGTCGGTGGCAGTTTTTATCGGTCCCCAAATTACACTGTCAAAACGGAGCCTCAAACCTCGCACGAGCCTGGCGAAACCTCTTGCGGGCAGGGGCAGGCTTAGAGTTTGCTCTGTCAGTTTCAATCATATCTGTTTTCGGGGTGCGCAGTTTGACTCAGCAGTGCGGGCCAAAAATAGGCACAATCAAGGCCAGGAGTTAAAGCTGAGTTTCAGTCTGTCGGAACAGACAGACATGGAATTCTGTTTCGCCATGCGAAGGCGGTTCAGTGATTTGGAGAGCATAAAGTTGGGGCACTTTTCAAGGAAATAAAGGATGCTTGCATGGGAAATGATAAGCTGGTGTAACGTTTAGCTAATTAGCAAAAGCTAAAAAGAAAGCACTGGTGCCGCCTCATATGAGCGGAAACAACATTCGATGGCAATCGGAGGTTGCGCTACACACGTTAGATGGTGTTTCCAAGGGAGTTTTGCTCAGGACTTCAGTGCAAAACGGGTCTCCACCAGCTGGAACAAAACATGAAGAATGCATCCACACGCCGCAGCAGCTCGAGCTGGTGAAAACCTTCACCAAACAACTACTGCTGACTCCTTTTAACACACGGCAACTAATGAAGCTGTAAAGGCTAAACGGGATAGGAAAGCTGTGTCTTGCATCCTAAGAGAGGCTTACGCGTTAGTGGACACACGGCATGCGTGAAAAATTCCACGTGCATCTTCAAAGCACCGAAAATTGCCCTCCGTACCTGGGTGGGCTCGAACCACCAACCTTTCGGTTAACAGCCAAACGCGCTAACCAATTGCGCCAAGCTGGGGGGCCAATAGTCTGTTTGGGGGGGAGAAAGGAAGAAGACGGGGAAGAGGGGGACGAGGGAAAAAAGAGAAGAGAAATGGAAAAAGAGAGAGAATGACAATTTAAGAGCCCTTGTGCAATTTTTATTTGTTTTGTTGTTAATAAATCATATTTTACTGAAAAGTACTTTCCTCTCCAAATTTCAGGTTATAACACTGACAAGGAGGACCATGGTTCATTTCCCACCTCTGACAGGACAAAGTTGCTCCCTCAATCAGTCCAGTTCCTTCATCCATCCCTTCTCCTTCAGCCAGACCTTCTCCTGCAGACATTCCTGCTCTTACAATGTCTGTGAGTTTCCATATTTTTGTTGCAGCATGTGGCTCATTTATTACAGGGAGTGCATTTCACCCAAAAAGGGTGAAAAAACAAATATGCTTTCTCAATAAAATTACAGTAACACTTACAATACGATTTCATTGATAACATTAAATACATTAGTTAACATGAAATAAAAATTTACAATACTTCAACATCTTTTATAAATCTTAGCTCATCTTAATCTCAATACTTATTACAGTTTTTTTCAGTCGCTAACAAGCGTTTGTCCAACCAGTTGTCACATTTTCAAAACTCTAAACACAATTAGCACAGCATCGGTCTTTTGTGGCCATACCATTCACACATTTCATGTCGTTTTCACCCAATATGCAGTCAGTGAACACATTTCCACAATGCTTACATTTTCTTAACAGACAAGCTATACCTCCCAACAAAATTATGGATTGTTTTTGTAGTATTTACGAATGTTAACACACAACATCCCACAATAGCAAAAACAATATTCCAAACCTTAGATACAGTATAAATACCTCTGCTTCTGCAATGATATCAGTTCAAAAACAATATCAATATCAAAAATATATCTCAGCTGATAATAAACAAACAATTGAATAATTGACACACAGCTGATTTATGTTGGGTAAATTGGGCCAACCACAGCTGATTCCAGTCTGGCTTAGACTCAGTGGCAGGGGTTATTTTTTCTATTACATTTACACTTATACAGTAAAAGGAGGACATTGAGGAGTGATGTTTTTGGAAACAGAAACAGAAAAAAACAAACACTGTAATGTCTGGACGAGGAAGAGTAAGAGCAAGGGGCCCAGGGAGAAGAGCAGGCCCAGTGAGAGGTGCAGGAGCAGTGAGAGGAGCAGGGCCAGGGAGAAGAGCAGGCCCAAGGAGAGGGCAAGGTAGAGGTGTAAGAATGCGTGGTGGTGGCATTCCAAGGGCTGCAAGAACAGTAGTCAGTGATGAAATTCGTGCCACTATCATTGACCATGTAATCAACCACGGTCTTTCACTAAGAGAGGCTGGTGAAAGAGTGCAGCCCAATTTGAGGCGGTCAACGGTTGCCTCCATTATACGCATCTTTCAACAAACCAACAGGTAAGTATCGCATTTTACATGGATTGTTTCTATTCTCACTTGACATGTCAATATGGTCATACAGTAATGCATATGTTGAATTTTTTGTCCCTCTAAAGAATGCAACGTCTTCCACCCTCTGGGGGAAGAGGAAAGCTCCTCAATAATGATCAAGAGCTTGCCATTGTAGAAATGGTTGTTGCAAATAATGCAATAAAACTGCATGAAATTCAAACTAGAATTGTGGTGGACCACGAGATATTTGACAATATCGATAGCATCAGCCTCACAACCATTACGCGGACATTGTCCAAACACAGAGTGCGGATGAAGCAGCTCTACACTGTTCCCTTTGAGAGGAACAGTGAGAGAGTCAATGAGCTACGACGACAATATGTCCAGGTATAGTGTATATTCAATTCAATGTCCAGTTCTATAAGCTTTGCACTTTGCAAGTAGGTAACCTACACAGTAATAGGTTACAGTACAGTATGGTATACAGTAATGACATGATTTACGTAAACTTTGTTTCAGAGAGTTATGGAATTGGAGGCCAACCAGGTCCCTCATGAATTCATATACATAGATGAGGCAGGATTCAATCTGGCCAAAAGGCGTCGACGTGGACGAAATGTAATTGGAAAAAGGGCCACAGTTGATGTGCCAGGACAGAGAGGGGCAAACATTACCATGTGTGCAGCAATTGCAAATGCAGGATTACTCCTTCACAGATGTCAGGTTGGACCCTATAATACCGAGCGCCTCCTTGCCTTTCTCAATGATCTCCACCAGCGCCTGGTTCCAGAGCAGGATCAGGAGGGTGAAATCATGAGGACCTTTGTAATTACCTGGGACAATGTGGCTTTCCATCATTCGCAAGCAATAACAACATGGTTTGAAGTCCACCCAAGACTGGTAAGTCTCTTCCTTCCACCCTATTCACCTTTCCTCAACCCCATAGAGGAGTTCTTTTCTGCATGGAGGTGGAATGTTTATGACCATCAGCCACATGACCAGATGTCCCTCCTTGAAGCCATGGATGCTGGCTGCAGGGACATCACAGTTGATGATTGCCAAGGGTGGATCCAACATACCAGGCGGTTTTATCCCAGGTGCATCGCCTTGGATAACATCAGATGTGATGTTGATGAAAACATGTGGCCTTACCCTGAAGATCGCAGAGATTAGATACAGTAATTTTGTGCTTTTTTTAGCCCCCCCCCCCCCCCTTTTTATCTGGGCTTTTTGCTGTTGTTTTTTTGTTCAGAATGCTCTTGTGTGTTTCATGGATATTTTGTTCACTGTAAGCAATACTGTAAAACTTTTTCTGTTCTATCATACTGTGTTTCTACTGTACCTCCTGTAGTAAACAGTAAAGAAAAAAAAACTTATTTGCTTTTTACTGGAATGCTTTTGAATGTGAACATTACTGTACATGTGGACATACAGTTCCCAACCAAGAAATTTAGTGTCAAAACGGTGGATTGCATGCTTTGCATGCAAATACCTGTAAAACTGAAACATAAAAGTCTATGCAGTTTTTTGTAATGTCAACAATAGCCAGTATTTTGAAACCTGGTGTACTTTGATTGACTGCATGTACCTTGTGAAGTGAAAACAAGTGTTATTCTTTGACAGAATAATTTCATTTTGAGTCAGATTTCCAGTGTTTTGGTAAAGTTAGTGTGTGCAGAGAAAGATGTGTTCTATTTTGAAATGAAGAGTTAGTATATATTAACAAAAATGTATTTTTGAGAAGAAAATTATCCATTTGGCCAATTGTGTTTTGTAGGTGTGAGTCTGTGTTAAGAGTTTAGAAAAAGTATCTGAAGTATGGGTAAGCGCTTGTTAGCGATTGAAAAAAACTGTAATATATTTTAAAGAACAAACTTTGTATTTGTTAACATTTGTTAAAACACTGCAAACTAAAATGGATATGAACATTTTTATTAAGTACAACCCGAATTCCGGAAATGTTGGGACATTTTTTAAATTTGAATAAAATTAAAACTAAAAGACTTTCAAATCACACGAGCCAATATTTTATTCACAATAGAACATAGAGAACATAACACATGTTTAAATGGAGAAATTCTACTTTTATCTACTAAATGAGCTCATTTCAAATTTGATGCCTGCTACAGATCTCAAAAAAAGTTGGCACGGGGACAACAAAGGGATGAAAAGGCAAGATATTTTGAAAAGATTCAGCTGGGAGAACATCTAGCAACTAATTAAGTTAAATGACATCAGGGGCCGTATGTATAAAGCCTCTCAGAGTAAAATTTTAGTCTTAAGTGTATCAAAATTCTAAGAATGACGTAATTTTACTCTTATTCCTAGACTTAAGAATAAGAGTGATTCATAAAGGTTCCTAAGTGTTAAGACTAGGTCTCAGCTCCTAAATTATTTAAGAGAGCTGAAGAGGTCTCCTAACCTAGTTAGGAGTAACAAGATGGCAGCAAAGAGGAGGACACAAACACTTTCCAGCGAAAATATAACATATTGAACTTGGATATATGATAACATGAAGTTGATATAACGA
This sequence comes from Schizothorax lantsangensis, assembly GCA_027422415.1. Classification (NCBI taxonomy): domain Eukaryota; kingdom Metazoa; phylum Chordata; class Actinopteri; order Cypriniformes; family Cyprinidae; genus Schizothorax; species Schizothorax lantsangensis. The sequence goes on from CM049844.1 coordinate 39,719,113, forward strand.
TGCAAACTTGATTGTCAAGATCAAAAATATTTTTTTTTGTAACTGACATAGTAAGAAATTTAATAACCTCTTCCACAAGTCAATGCTCTAACTGCAGAAATGAAAGTAGTAATTACAAAGCAGGGTCTTACATATTGTGGCACTAACCCCACCAAACACAACAGTGGCCAAAAGTGATGTGGAGGTTTTTTATTTTTATTTTTTATGACCCCCACATTTCACTTAAACCAACAAAATACCAAGGAAAAAAAAAACAAGACTAGTGTTGTGAACTGCTTTCAATTGAAATTAGCTAAAACTGGTAACTTAATGTTGCTAGATGACCTCATAAAGGTGAGTTCACTGATATATATTTGCCTTTATCGGAGTGTCTATTTACACTAAGTGCAAATAGCCTGCCTTGTTGGTAGAGGCTATTTACACTAACTCCGCCCACCAATGTGTGATTAGGCTTGTCAAAATTACAAAAGACAGTCACCAGGCGCCAGCTCTAGTGGTGCAGATGATACAATGTGTGTTGTACACCTTTTGACGCGATTGACCCGGGGTTCGAATTTGCCTCTTGGCAAAAAAAAAAAATTCTCCCTTTTCAAATTTCACATCACATCAGAAAAGCATTTCTTTTCAATAAAAATGAAGGAAATAATCAAAAAGATGAAAATAATTTATCGGGTAGGCTTAGGGTAGATAGGGAGGGCTTTACTGTCCCAATAAGGTGGCATCCATTGAATAATTTGAATTAAAACTAAAATTTACACTCAATAACTTATTATTGCATACTGTTTTATAATGTACAACAATACTGAGGTGCAGATAATTGCCACTATTTGCAATAAGTAGCATAAATAGCACAAAATCCTGCTATTTTAACATAGTGTAAATAGAATCTATAGCTATTTTCACTTAGTGTAAATAGCCTCTATCTCTAAGAAAATATGCTATTTTCACTTAGTGCAAATAGCCGCTGCCTATATTTATATAGATCAGTAATGCAGAAACATTAATTCATGCGTTTATGACCTCAAGGTTAGATTATTGTAATGCTTTATTGGGTGGTTGTTCTGCACGCTTAATAAACAAATTACAGATGGTTCAAAATGCAGCAGCTAGAGTTCTTACTAGAACCAGGAAGTATGACCACATTAGCCCGGTTCTGTCAACACTGCACTGGCTCCCTACTAAACATCGTATAGATTTTAAAATCTTGTTAATTACTTATAAAGCCCTAAATGGTTTAGCTCCTCAGTACTTGAGTGAGCTCTTATCGCATTATAGTCCTTCACGTCCGCTGCGCTCTCAAAACTCTGGCCATTTGATAATACCTAGAATATCAAAATCAACTGCGGGCGGCAGATCTTTTTCCTATTTAGCACCCAAACTCTGGAACAATCTACCAAACACTGTTCGGGAGGCAGACACACTCTGTCAGTTTAAATCTAGATTAAAGACCCACCTTTTTAACCTGACATACACCTAACACACTACTACACTTCTATTATTCAAATCCGTTAAAGGATTGTTAGGCTGCATTAATTAGATCAACCGGAACCGGGAACACTTCCCATAACACACGATGTACTCGTTACATCGTAAGAAGATTGGCATCTACGCTAATAGTTGTTTCTTTCTTATTCTGTTTCTCAGTCCGTGTCCGGATCAGATGGTGGATCGGCGCCGGAGATGATGTCTGCGGCCCTGATCGTCAGCGATGAGCCCCAGAGACATATCCCCAGTGAAGACCTCGACTAAAATACAATAAAACTAAAAATAAAACAAATAATTAAAAATATAATAATCAAATACCTAACTACATAATACTATTATTGTTAGAAATTGCAACAATATAAAAATAGAAATATAATACATTTATACATTTAAAAATGTAATTAAAACAATAAGTAAACAATGAATAAACAATAATATCCTGGCCAGAGGAGAACTGGCCCCCCGACTGAGCCTGGTTTCTCCCAAGGTTTTTTTCTCCATTCTGTCTCAGAGGGAGTTTTGGTTCCTTGCCGCTGTCGCCTCTGGCTTGCTCAGTTGGGGACACTTAATTTCTAGCGATTATAGTAAATTTGATTTCACAGTTACTATTTAAACAAAACTTAGCTAGACAATGACATCTCCGAATTCAATAATGAAACGCCCTTAACTGAAAATTGAGTGTTTAATCTTATTATTATACATTACTGACACTCTATCCTCCAACTTGATACTGTTAAGTGCTTTGACACAATCTGTATTGTTAAAAGCGCTATATAAATAAAGGTGATCAGTGAACTCGCCTTTATAACGTCATGGGAGAGTCTCGGAATGTAGATAAGGTTTGTCCAAGAAATTGATTTTGTTGCTAGGCTTTTGAAAAAAGTCTCTAAAGGGGTGAGGAAGTTACTAAATCTAGTGACAAAATCAGTAAATTGGCAACATTGGCACATTGACTACAAAAGTTATTAATATTTCATTGGTCCTCTTGTTTTTGCATGTGTTCATAATTTCTTTGTGACAGCATGGCCAAAAATTATGGCCGCATGTTTCAGTGCATTATTATCACAAATAGAACAACTGACTCTAAGCAACTATGCAATAATCTTACAATTTTTTTTATTTTTTTTAAATTAAGGGTGAAAATATCAAATTTCCTTAGCCAGACATCACTTTTGACCACTACTATATGGCATTTTATTGACTTTCTAACTAACCACCAAACCATATTGCAAAAACAAGCCACTTTTATGAGAATTGAGGACCTTCCTGGAGCTGTTGGAGCCATTGATGTTACTCATGTTCACATCATTGCTCCAACTGTAAATAAGTAGACATACCAATAGAAAACAAAGCATCAGTAATAATTTGTGATAATTTTGCTCAATGCAAAGCATTTTTTTTCAAATACATTTAAATATTAAAATATTTTAGTGTCTTAATTAAATGATTTTATTGTAGTTACATTAAATGATTGGTGTTGTGCTGCTGTGACTTTACATGAGCAGCTCACTATTGGCTGATTCAGAGGTCGAGGTCAGCCATTTTGTGTTGACATCATTGTAGTCCTTAGTTCACAACACTTAAGTGTCACCTCAGTCAACACTTAAGAATCAGTCTTAGACTTTACTGAAAGTTGCTTTTAGCTTCTTTATAAAAATCTCCTACTCTTAGAAAAGTCCTACTTTTTACTAAGTATTTTTTGACACTTAAGTCAAAGCTTAAGACTATTCTTAAGAGCATTTCTGAGAAGTTTTATGCATATGGGCCCAGGGGCCGTATGTATAAAGCTGCTCAGAGTAAAATTTTAGTCCTAAATGTGTCAAAATTCTAAGAATTACATAATTTTACTCTTATTCCTAGACTTAAGAATAAGAGTGATTCATAAAGGTTAATAAGTGTTAAGACTAGGTCTCAGCTCCTAAATTATTTAAGAGAGCTGAAGAGGTGTCCTAACCTAATTAGGAGTAACAAGATGGCAGCAAAGAGGAGACGACAAACACTTTCCAATGAAGATATGACATATTGGAGTTATATGATGATATGGTCTTTTTTTTCTTACAAAGTAAGAAATGTAATAACCTCTTCCACTCAACAAGTCAATGCTCTAACTGCAGAAATTAAAGTAGTAATTCATTTTTTTTGGCTGGAAAATTGGAAAAATGCAGCAATGCACCAGTGATGACACTGTAAGCATGGTCTTACACATTGTGGCACTAACCCCACCAAACACAACAGTGGCCAAAAGTGATGTGTGGATTTTTATTATTATTATTATTATTTTGATGACCCCACATTTCACTTAAACCATAAAAATACAAAGGACAGAAAAACACTGACCAGTGTTGCCAACTGCTTTCAATTGAAAGTAGCTAAAAGTGGTCACTTAACGTTGCAAGATGACCTCATAAAGTTGAGTTCACTGATCTATATTTATATAGACCAGTGAACTCATGTTTATGACGTCATGGGAGAGTCTCAGAATGTAGATAAGGTTTGTCCAATACATTTATTTTGTTTATAGGCTTTTGAAAAAAAGTCTCTAAAGGGATGAGGAAGTCACTAAATCTAGTGACAAAATCACTAAATTGCAACATTGGCACACTGACTAAAACATAAGTTATTAACATTTCATTGGTCCTCTTGTTTTTGCATGTGTTCAGAATTTCTTTGTATGACAGAATGGCCAAAAATTAGGACCGCACAATTTGGCATGTTTCATTGCATTATTATCACAAATAAAACAACTGACTCTAAGCAACTATGCAATATGCTTACAAAATGTTCCACCCTTTTTTAAAATTAAGGGTGAAGATGTCAAATAGGCCGGCATCCCTTTTGGCCACTACTATATGACAGTTTATTGACTTTCCAACTGACCGCCAAACCATATTGCAAAAACAAGCCACTTTCATGAGGATTGTGGGCTTTCCTGGAGTTGTTGGAGCCATTAATGGAACTCATGTTCACATCATTGCTCCAACTGTAAATGAGGAGACAAACCAATAGAAAACGAAGCATCAGTAATAATTTGTGATATTTTTGGACAATGCAAAGCATTTAAAAAAAATACATTTAAATATTAAAATATTTCAGTGTTTTAATTAAATGATTTTATTGTAGTTATATTAAATGATTGGTGTTGTGCTGCTGTGACTTCACATGAGCAGGCTCACTATTGGCTGATTCAGAGGTCGAGGTCAGCCATTTTGTGTTGACACCATTGTAGTCCTTAGTTGACAACACTTAAGTGTCACCTCAGTCAACACATAAGAATCAATCTTAGACTTTACTGAAAGTTGCTTTTAGCTTCTTTATAAAAGTCTCCTACTCTTAGAAAAGTCCTACTTTTTACCAAGAATTTTTTGACACTTAAGTCAAAGCTTAAGACTATTCTTAAGAGCATTTCTGAGAAGTTTTATACATATGGGCCCTGGGGCCGTATGTATAAAGTCGCTCAGAGTAAAATTTTAGTCTTAAGTGTGTCAAAATTCTAAGAATGACGTAATTTTACGCTCATTCCTAGACTTAAGAATAAGAGTGATTCATAAAGGTTCCTAAGTGTTAAGACTAGGTCTCAGCTCCTAAATTATTTAAGAGTGCTGGAGAGGTCTCATAACCTAGTTAGGAGTAACAAGATGGCAGCAAAGAGGAGGAGACACACACTTTCCAATGAAGAAATGACGTATTGGAGTTACAGTATATGACGATATGGAGTTGATAATTTTTTTTTGTAACTGACAAAGTAAGAAATGTAATAACTTCTTCCACTCTACAAATCAATGCTCTAACTGCAGAAGTGATTTCTTTTTTTTGGCTGGAAAATTGGAAAAATGCAGCAATGCAACAGTGATGGCACAGTAAGCAGGGTCTAACATATTGTGGCACTAACCCCAACAATCACAACAATGGCCAAAAGTGATGTTTGGAGAGTTTTTTATGACCCCACATTTCACTTAAACCATCATAATATGAAAAAAATACGAAGGGAAAAAAAACACTGAACAGTGTTGCCAACTGCTTTCAATTAAGCTAAAACTGTTGCTAGATTACATCATAATGGCGAGTTCACTGATCTATATAAATATAAATATAGATTGGTGGAAGAGTCTCGGAATCTAGATATGGTTTGTCCAAGAAATTTATTTTGTTGCTTGGCTTTTGAAAAATGTCTCAAAAAGGGGTGAGGAAGTCACTAAATCTAGTGACAATATTACTAAATTGGCAGCATTGACAATGGCTACAACATAATCAGTTATTAATATTGCGTTGGTTCTCTCTTGTTTTTGCATGTGTTCATAATTTATTTGTATGACAGAATGGCCAAAAATTATGACCACACAATTTGGCATGTTTCATTGCATTATTATAACAAATAAAATATCAACACATCTCTCCACACTGGCATCTTCCCCACAGCGTTCAAGCACGCCCGGGTAACCCCACTGCTCAAAAAACCTACATTAAACACTTCTCTTTTAGAAAACTACAGACCTGTCTCTCTCCTTCCATTCGTAGTGAAAACACTCGAACGAGTTGTCTTCAACCAGCTCTCACTGTTTCTTTCACAGTACAACAAACTGAATGCTAAACAGTCAGGTTTCAGGAGTGGCCATTCAACAGAGACTGCGCTACTCTCAGTCACTGAAGCCCTGCGAGTCGCAAAGGCCAATTCCAAATCATCAGTCCTCATTCTGCTCGATCTTTCTGCTGCTTTTGACACTGTCAATCATCAGATCCTCCTGTCCACCCTCTCATCGTTGGGCATCACTGGGATTCCACTTCGCTGGTTTGAATCCTATCTCACCGGTAGGTCCTTCAGGGTGGCCTGGGGTGGGGAGGTATCCAAAGCACATCAACTGGTCACTGGGGTTCCTCAGGGATCGGTTCTTGGACCCCTCCTCTTCTCCACATACACTACATCACTGGGACCCATCATACAGGCACATGGTTTCTCCTACCATTGCTACGCCGATGACACACAGCTCTATCTCTCTTTTCAACCAGATGATCCAACGGTAGCTGCACGGATCTCAGGCTGCCTGGCGGACATCTCGGCATGGATGAAAGAACATCACCTACAGCTCAACCTGGCAAAGACTGAGCTTCTTGTCGTCCCTGCCACTCCGACTCTACAGCATGACTTCTCGATTCAATTAGGCACATCAATAATTACCCCATCAACTTCGGTCAGAAATCTTGGTGTAATCTTTGATGACCAGCTGACCTTCAAAGAGCACATTGCAAAGACTGCTCGATCTTGCAGGTTTGCGCTACACAACATCAGAAAAATCAGGCCCTTCCTTACAGAGCATGCTGCGCAACTTCTTGTCCAGGCCCTTGTCATTTCTAGGCTGGACTACTGCAATGCTCTTCTGGCTGGTCTTCCATCAAACACAATCAAACCTCTACAAATGATTCAGAATGCAGCGGCACGACTGGTCTTCAATGAGCCCAAAATAACCCATGTTACACCTCTCTTCATCTCACTGCACTGGCTACCAGTGGCAGCTCGCATCAAGTTCAAGACACTGATGCTTGCATACAGAACGACCACAGGCTCAGCACCCTCCTACTTCCACTCATTATTACGAATCTACCTCCCCTCCAGAAGTCTGAGATCTGCTAGTGAGCGACGCCTTGTGGTACCATCACAGAGAGGCTCAAAATCACTCTCCAGAACATTCTCATTCACTATTCCTGGATGGTGGAATAATCTTCCCACCCCTATCCGGAATGCTGGATCCCTGTCAATCTTCAAGCAACAACTGAAGACTCATCTCTTTCGGCACTACTTGACTTCATTCTAAACTTGTTCTTAAAAAAAAAAAAAAAACACCTTTCCCTTTATCATTCTCTCCTTCCCTTGCTAGCTTGTACTTATTTGAACAATGACTGAGACTTGGTGTTACGAGCACTTCCTCTGTCTGATTGCCTCTTCAAGATGAATCGCTTTATGTACTCCCCAATTGTAAGTCGCTTTGGATAAAAGCGTCTGCCAAATGACTAAATGTAAATGTAAATAATTGACTCTAGGCAATATGCTTACAAATTTCCTAGGCCGGACATCACTTTTGTCCACAACTATATGGTCCACAACTGACCATCAAACCATGCTGAAAAAAACAAGCCACTTTTATGAGGATTGTGGGCTTTCCTAGAGTTGTTGGAGCCATGATTAATGGAACTCATGTTCACATCATTACTCCAACTGTAAACGAGGAGACATACCAATAGAAAACAATTTCAAGGCAACAGTAATAATGTGTGATAATTTTGCACAGTGCAAAGCATTAAATATATATATATATATATATATATATATATATATATATATATATAGTGCACAGCATAAATGAGTACACCCCCTCTGAATGAATATAAAATATGTATTTTCTTAATGATCACAAATATAATTCATGGAAAGATGGCAAAATTGAAATGTATTAAACATATACTTAATAAAAACGACAAAATATATGCCAACATTTTCTGTAAGATAAGTAAATTAGCCAATTTAGTTTAAATGAAGGACTGCAGAAATGAGTACACCCTAGATTTAATTCAGCAAATGTATAATATTCTAGTACTTAGTATGTCCTCCAGAACTTTCAGTATACTGCTCTGACCCTTCTTGGCATTGAGTGTACAAGGTCATGCCAAATTTTCACATCTGTCCTTTTTAACTCCTGGAGGACGACCTCCTTAAATGCTCTGGGCCCGTATTTATCAAGCCTCTAAGAATTACTCTCAAGAACACTGCTAAGAATTGACTTAAGTGGAAAAAAATTCTTGGCTCAAAGCTGCGATTAAAAGTTAGTTATCAGTCATCTCAGTCGTAATTTAAGCGAAGTGTAGGACTAAATCTTAAGTGTCAGTTTTAGAGATGATACACGACACTTTGCTGTGCCACAAACGGGATTTTGGATGACGACATGCGCATGGACCAATCACTGAATAGATTTCCTTAATTAAGAATATTCTCAGATAAATTCACATTGACTGGTTAAATCCCTAATAGGAGTTTACATTCAACACACATTTGACAATAAAGACTTTTCAAGAGAACACATTATGGCAAGGAAACGAAGCATCATCACAACTTAATTTAGGGTGCCGATAGATGATAGTATAGTGTATCGACTGTTGCTGATGCCTTTGACGACAGCGAGACGATTATTATTATTATTATTATCCGCCAAAAATAGACTTTAATCTTTAGTGATGCAGCGCGGAGAGCGGCTTCAGAAACTTGCCACGGCGCGGCTGATCAGCTCCGGTGGCTGTGGAGCTGTAACGGGCAGCAGACGTGTGCAGTGTAAATAAGGGGTAAGAGATTTATTCATCATACAGTGTAGATTGCATAATACTCGCACTAGACTGAAGTCAGTTATGATGTTGTTTGGTAATGTAAATGTTCTTTGCTCGTTTTGAATAACTGAGGAAGTGTAACTTGTTTGATTAACTGCTCGTCGCCAAACATTTCAAAGACATTCCTCCTCTCCTGAAAGATTCGCGCACGTCTCTGTCTCCTCAGCGCCATCACAAGCCCCTGCTGGCAACTCCTAACCACTTGAGAGACCTCTCCAGCTGTCTTAAATAACTGGGAGAGTAAGAGTGATTCTTAGTTTTAAGAAATTTGATAACTTGCTTTTATACTTAAGTTTGAAAGTAGGAGTAAATTTCATGAATTCTCAGCACTTAAGACTAAAATGGCACTTTGAGAAGCTTGATAAATACGGCCCTGGGCCCGTATGTATAAAACTTCTCAGAAATGCTCTTAAGAATAGTCTTAAGCTTTGACTTAAGTGTCAAAAAATTATTAGTAAAAAGTAGGACTTTTCTAAGAGTAGGAGACTTTTATAAAGAAGCTAAAAGCAACTTTCAGTAAAGTCTAAGACTGATTCTTAAGTGTTGACTGAGGTAACACTTAAGTGTTGTGAACTAAGGACTACAATGATGTCAACACAATATGGCTGACTTTGACCTCTGAATCAGCCAATAGTAAGCCTGCTCATGTAAAGTCACAGCAGCACAACGCCAATCATTTAATGTAACTACAATAAAATCATTTAATTAAAACACTGAAATATTTTAATATTTAAATGTTTTTTTTTTAATGCTTTGCATTGTGCAAAATGATCACAAATTATTACTGATGCTTTGTTTTCTATTGGTATGTCTCCTCGTTTACAGTTGGAGTAATGATGTGAACATGAGTTCCATCAATGGCTCCAACAACTCCAGAAAAGCCCACAATCCTCATAAAAGTGGCTTGTTTTTGCAATATGGTTTGGTGGTCAGTTGGAAAGTCAATAAACTGCCATATAGTAGTGGCCAAAAGTTATGTCTGGCCTAGGAAATTTGACATCTTCACCCTTAATAAAAAATAAATAAAAAATGATTTTGTAAGCAAGATTTTGTAAGCATATTGCATAGTTGCCTAGAGTCAATTGTTTTATTTGTGATAATAATGCAATGAAACATGCCAAATTGTGTGGTCATAATTTTTGGCCATGCTGTCATACAAATAAATTATGAATATGAACACATGCAAAAACAAGAGGACCAATGAAATGTAAATAACTTATGTTGTAGTCAATGTTGCCAATTTAGTGATTTTGTCACTAGATTTAGAGACTTTCTCATCCCTTTAGAGACTTTTTTCAAAAGCCTAGCAACAAAATCAATTTCTTGGACAAACCTTATCTACATTCCGAGACTCTCCCATGACGTCATAAACGTGAGTTCACTGATCTATATAAATATAAATATACTGTAGATCAGTGAACTCACCTTTATGAGGTCATCTAGCAACATTAAGTGACCAGTTTTAGCTACCTTCAATTGAAAGCAGTTGGCAACAATGGTTAGTGTTTTTTTGTCCTTTGTATTTTAATAGTTTAAGTGAAATGTGGGGTAATAAAAAAAAAATATTCCACACATCACTTTTGACCACTGTTGTGTTTGGTGGGGTTAGTGCCACAATATGTAAGACCCTGCTTACAGTGTCATCACCGGTGCATTGCTGCATTTTTCCAATTTTACAGCCAAAAGAAAATGTAATTACTACTTTCATTTCTGCAGTTAGAGCATTGACTTGTTGAGTGGAAGAGGTTATTAAATTTCTTACTTGCTTTTGAAAAAAAGTCTCTAAAGGGATGAGGAAGTCACTAAATCTAGTGACAAAATCACTAAATTGGCAACATTGGCACATTGACTACAACATAAGTTATTTACATTTCATCATTGGTCCTCTTGTTTTTGCATGTGTTCATAATTTATTTGTATGACAGCATGGCCAAAAAATTATGACCTCACAATTTGGCATGTTTCATTGCATTATTATCACAAATAAAACAACTGACTCTAAGCAACTATGCAATATGCTTACAAAATCTTGCAATTTTTTTATTATTATTTTTAATCAAGGGTGAAGATGTCAAATTTCCTAGGCCAGACATCACTTTTGGCCCCTACTATATGACAGTTTATTGACTTTCCAACTGACAACCAAACCATATTGCAACAACAAGCCACTTTTATCAGGATTGTGGGCTTTCCTGGAGTTATTGGAGCTGTTGATGGAACTCGTGTTCACATCATTGCTTCAACTGTAAACGAGGAGACATACCATTAGAAAACAAAGCATCAGTAATAATTTGTGATAATTTTGCAATTTTGCAATTTATAAAAGTCTCCTACTCTTAGAAAAGTCCTACTTTTTACTAAGAATTTTTTGACACTTAGGTCAAAGCTTAAGACTATTCTTAAGAGCATTTCTGAGAAGTTTTATACATACGGCCCCTGGTCTTTAATGGCAAGTTTTGCTCAGCTCGTCTCTACAGAATCCCCCCCAGCTGCTCAAGCGCGTTAAGATTGAGTTAATCTGGTTGTGTTCGGACTCCTGTCACTCTTGTTGTGTTCCCGGTCAAAAATGACCGGACTCCAAACAACTGCTTATAAATCTGTCATTATGCTATATTATCACTAAATATTGGATTCATTCTTTTTGTCAACTTGTTTTCTTTCATTTAGGACTGGTTTTGTGTTTCTATTTGCATCCGTTTAATCGTAGGCCTCGTTTATCCGAAAGTAGGCACCTCCTTTTTTGAGTGAAAAAATCATTTTTTATGAATAATTTTCACAATATTAAACAAAAAATTATAAAAATTTGCACTGTTTCTCACACTAGTGTACTTTAATGATTAATCAGGAAGTTTGCTTTTAAATGCTTTTATTTTGTACAAAATTGCAAAAAGTCATACTTGTGGTGTTCCCGGTCAAAAATGACCGGACTCCGATCAATTGCTTATAAATCTGTCATTATGCTATATTATCACCAAATATTGGATTCAATCTTTTCGTCAACTTGTTTTCTTTCATTTAGGACTGGTTTTGTGTTTCTATTTGCATCCGTTTAATCGTAGGCCTCATTTATCCGAAAGTAGGCACCTCCTTTTTTGAGTGAAAAAATCATTTTTTATGAATAATTTTCCCAATATGAGATAAAAAATTATGAAAATTTGCACTGTTTCTCACACTAGTGTACTTTAATGATTAATCAGGAAGTTTGCTTTTAAATGCTTTTATTTTGTACAAAATTGCAAAAAGTCACACTTGTGGTGTTCCCGGTCAAAAATGACCGGACTCCGATCAATTGCTTATAAATCTGTCATTATGCTATATTATCACCAAATATTGGATTCAATCTTTTCGTCAACTTGTTTTCTTTCATTTAGGACTGGTTTTGTGTTTCTATTTGCATCCGTTTAATCGTAGGCCTCATTTATCCGAAAGTAGGCACCTCCTTTTTTGAGTGAAAAAATCATTTTTTATGAATAATTTTCACAATATGAGATAAAAAATTATGAAAATTGGCACTGTTTATCACACTAGTGTGCTTTAATGTTTAATCAAGAAGTTTGCTTTTAAATGCTTTTATTTTGTACAAAATTGCACAAAGTCACACTTGACAAAAATGGCCGGCCATTGAAAGTGAATGGGGAAGAATGAAAGTAAGAGAAACAACTAGTGTTCAGGAGAATGTTGTGCTTGCAAACATAAAGGCCTTGGACCTGTGCGTGTGTGGATGCATGTATACTCACGCTATCACACTCGCAAACACACACATCTATGCATACAAACTATTGTGAGAATTACCAACGCTATCTCGCGGCAATTCGTACGTATTTTACGAGGTGGCTAATTCGTACGACCTCACTCGTACGATTTAGTAAGATTTGTCTAAACCCCACTGACGGGTAGGTTTAGGGGCGGGGTTAGGTGTAGGTCATTCGTACTAATTCATACGAATTGGCAACTCGTAAAATACGTACGATTTAGCAAAAATCGTATGAATTCCTACAAATTAGCCACCTCGTAAAATATGTACGAATTGCCATGAGATCGGGCTGGAATTACCAACGCTATCTCACGGCAATTCGTATATATTTTACGAGGTGGCTAATTCGTACGACCTCACTCATACGATTTAGTACAATTTGTCTAAACCCCAGTGACGGGTAGGTTTAGGGGCGGAGTTAGGTGTAGGTCATTCGTACAAATTCATACGAATTGGCAACTTGTAAAATACGTACGATTTAGCAAAAATCGTATGAATTCCTACGAATTAGCCACCTCATAAAATATGTACGAATTGCCGTGAGATCGGGCTGGAATTACCAACGCTATCTCACGGCAATTTGTACATATTTTACGAGGTGGCTAATTCGTACGACCTCACTCATACGATTTAGTACAATTTGTCTAAACCCCAGTGACGGGTAGGTTTAGCGGCGGAGTTAGGTGTAGGTCATTCGTACAAATTCATACAAATTGGCAACTCGTAAAATACGTACGATTTAGCAAAAATCGTATGAATTTGTACGAGTGAGGTCGTACGAATTCGTACGAATTAGCCACCTCGTAAAATATGTACGAATTGCCATGAGATCGGGTTGGAATGACACCTATTTCATCCTAACCTGAACTGCATGTAATATGCTTTTATGAATCTGATATTATAACTCTCTCTCTCTCACACACACACACACACACACACACACACACACACACACCACATGCTCAAACTGCCTTGTCTTTATCCTGCATTGACTTCAAAATAATCTTTTCTTTCACCACATATTCTAGACAAAACATTATGACAATAGGTTTTGAGGCTTTCGTGTTCTCACAGAGTAGACGAAAGTTTACAAATAAATGCTAGAGTATACAAATGCCTCACAGTGCCTTGCTTGTCATTCACATGAGGAAGGGACAACTAAGGATGAATCTTACAATGAAGATGCATTGCAAGATATATTGGAAGAGGAAAACATCACTGAACAAGCTGAAAACCTTGCAACAACTGAAGTGGAGCAATCTTCTGATTTCGAGGACCCAGCTGAAGTTGATGTAACGTTCTGGTCGAAGGATGGAAAAAAAAATATTATTTTGAAGTCAATGCAGGCCAAAGACAAGGCAGTTTGAACGTGTGTGTGTGTGTGTGTGTGTGAGTGTGAGAGAGAGAGAGAGAGAGAGAGAGAGAGAGAGAGAGAGAGAAAGAGAGTTATAATATCAGATTCATAAAAGCATATTGCATACAGTTCAGGGTAGGATGAAATAGGTGTAATACTCACAATAGTTTGCATGCATAGATGTGTGTGTGTGTGTGTGTGTGTGTGTGTGTGTGTGTGTGTGTGTGAGTGTGATAGCGTGAGTATACATGCATCCACACACGCACAGGTCCAAGGCCTTTATGTTTGCAAGCACAACATTCTCCTGAACACTAGTTGTTTCTCTTACTTTCATTCTTCCCCATTCACTTTCAATGGCCGGCCATTTTTGACAAGTGTGACTTTGTGCAATTTTGTACAAAATAAAAGCATTTAAAAGCAAACTTCTTGATTAAACATTAAAGCACACTAGTGTGATAAACAGTGCCAATTTTCATAATTTTTTATCTCATATTGTGAAAATTATTCATAAAAAATGATTTTTTCACTCAAAAAAGGAGGTGCCTACTTTCGGATAAATGAGGCCTACGATTAAACGGATGCAAATAGAAACACAAAACCAGTCCTAAATGAAAGAAAACAAGTTGACGAAAAGATTGAATCCAATATTTGGTGATAATATAGCATAATGACAGATTTATAAGCAATTGATCGGAGTCCGGTCATTTTTGACCGGGAACACCACAAGTGTGACTTTTTGCAATTTTGTACAAAATAAAAGCATTTAAAAGCAAACTTCCTGATTAATCATTAAAGTACACTAGTGTGAGAAACAGTGCAAATTTTCATAATTTTTTATCTCATATTGGGAAAATTATTCTTAAAAAATGATTTTTTCACTCAAAAAATGAGGTGCCTACTTTCGGATAAATGAGGCCTACGATTAAACGGATGCAAATAGAAACACAAAACCAGTCCTAAATGAAAGAAAACAAGTTGACGAAAAGATTGAATCCAATATTTGGTGATAATATAGCATAATGACAGATTTATAAGCAATTGATCGGAGTCCGGTCATTTTTGACCGGGAACACCACAAGTGTGACTTTTTGCAATTTTGTACAAAATAAAAGCATTTAAAAGCAAACTTCCTGATTAATCATTAAAGTACACTAGTGTGAGAAACAGTGCAAATTTTTATATTTTTTTGTTTAATATTGTGAAAATTATTCATAAAAAAAGATTTTTTCACTCAAAAAATGAGGAGCCTACTCTCAGATAAATGAGGCCTACGATTAAGCAGATGCAAATAGAAACACAAAACCAGTCCTAAATGAAAGAAAACAAGTTGACAAAAAGAATGAATCCAAAATTGAGTGATAATATAGCATAATGACAGATTTATAAGCAGTTGTTTGGAGTCCGGTCATTTTTGACCGGGAACACAACAAGTGTGACTAGGTGAAATAAAACCCACAAAAAATTAAGAAAATTCTAAAAAAATTAGTGAGAAGTACTTATACCCTATGTGCACAAAGTCAGTAAGTTTGAGTCCAATGCGATAACGTTAACTTGTATTTTCGGGAAAACGAAAATCTTTTTCGGGTCAATTTGACCCGAACACAACCAGAGGGTTAAATACATGTCCACTGAAGGAATTTCACCTTGTGAGAATGAATATCTTCATTGTCATGCTGAAAAAAATCCCAATAATGCAGGGAATGAGGGGAGGGTAGCATCTTCTTTCAAGTTTTTGCATTCCATCACACAGTAGTGTGTGAATTCATGACAGCTTTGATAAAGCACAACTCCCTCATACCTTCAGCACTCATTCATCCCTATACAAGAGCTTTACTACCACTGAACGTCACTGTGGGTACCAAACACTTCTCACTGTGCTCCTCCTCTAGCAACAACAGAACATTTTGGATGCTTTTGGGTCCGAAATGATTGACTTGGTCTCTTGAGACCAGAGTATGGATTCCCAGAAGTCTCTATTTTGTAAATATGGGCCTTGGAAGAGGTTAAATAAGTTTATTGTGCTTTGGCTACAGTAGGGTAATTCTAGTGGTGACAACAACCATGCATGTCACTTCTGCAGGCTGCGTCATACTCTGTGAGATAAAGTGTCACTATTTTCATAGCTTTTGCCGGCTCTGAGACACTTGCATGCTATTTCTCCTGCTCTTTTTCTAGCAAAAATTCACTCATCAATAAATGAAAACAAAGTGAAGACCTGATTATTTCAGGAGCCTTGTCACAAGTCCATTGTTTTTGAATGTCGGTGCTACTTCTGCTATATTTTCACACTTAAAACAATAATTTGGTATTCCTCTTGTAACATTGTCCTCTTTTATGCTAAGGAATAAGTCACCTAGCAGTTCTCTCCCAACTGGTTCCACTGCTGCCAGCATTAAGTCTGAGTATGATTCAGTGGGCTATATAACACTGTTAATTGTCAGAAAATTACTTGTCTTTAAAAGTTTTGGTTCAATATACTTACCTGTTGATCAAAAATATCCTTGAACCTATACACTCTTTTTTTTGTAACTTTCAGGAGGGTGTACTCATTTTTGCAACATATCATTGTATCACTTTGATAAGAAAATCTTATTTTGCTGAATAACTTTGACATTCTTCTTTGGTAATTGATCAAGCAGGCTTGTTGGAACATTATATCTCCAAAGAACCCTAACATGTCATCTAAGTAAAGAGTAATTGCTGAATTTGTTAAGTTTTAGAGGGGGTGTACTCTTTTATGCTGTGCACTGTATATATATATATCAGTGTCTTAATTAAATGCTTTTATTATAGTTATATTAAACGATTGGTGTTGTGCTGCTGTGACTTCACATGAGCAGGCTCACGATTGGCTGTTTAAGAGGTCGAGGGCGGCCATTTTGTGTTGATATCATTGTAGTCCTTAGTTGACAACACTTAAGTGTCACCTCAGTCAACACTTAAGAATCAGTCTTAGACTTTACTGAAAGTTGATTTTAGCTTCTTTATAATGGTCTCCTACTCTTAGAAAAGTCCTACTTTTTTTTGACACTTAAGTCAAAGCTTAAGTCTATTCTTAGGAGCATTTCTGAGAAGTTTTATACATTCAGGCCCAGGGCCCGTATTTATCAAGCTTCTCAAAGTGGCATTTTAGTCTTAAGTGCTGAGAATTAATGAAATTTACTCCTACTTTCAAACTTAAGTATAAAAGCAAGTTATCAAATTTCTTAAAGCTAAGAATCAGCTGGAGAGGTCTCTGAAGTGGTTAGGAGTTGCCAGCAGGGGCTTGTGATGGCGCTGAGGAGACAGAGACGTGTGCGAATCTTTCAGGAGAGGAAGAATGTTCTTGAAATGTTTGGTGACGAGCCATTAATCAAACAGTTACATTTCCTCAGTTATTCAAAACGAGCAAAGAACATTTACATTACCAAAGAACATATTTATGAAGCGGTTTTCTGCGCTGCATCACTAAAGATAGGCAACTAGTCTATTTTTGATGGATAAAAATAATAATCATCATCTCACTGTCATCAAAGCATCAGCAACAGGCGATATCTTTGTGTCACACAAGACTGTGTAAAAAGGACAGGAGGACTCAAGTGCTGTGCAAAACAGAGGAATGAAGTTTATTACAAAACTTCCGGATGATCACATCCAAAACAGAAACAAAGTTCAGGAGAAGAACAGGGCTCCCAGTGCCCACACCAACTGGACTGATGGCTGGGAAGAAATGACCGAAAGGATATCAGTCTCACGCTCCCAATCCGGACACGCTATCCAGCAGATTAATTAATGAAACCAAATTAATCGCCTGAGGATCCTGGACACAGTACAAAATATAAGATGAGAGAAGATCTCCACACATGCAAGGTAAGACGTAACACACAATGACATACCGACACAGAGAGCAGGCATAGACGGGAATAAATAGGAAGGGGAAAACGAGTAACAGGTGCGGGGCTGATGGAGCACACAGCGCTGCGAGTTAGCGCTGATTGCTCCCCCATGTGCAGCAGCCGATGACAGGATGAAAACAAACCACCACGTGTAGCTGACAGAGACAGAACACGGGTGAACAGCAGGAAAGAGTCGGAGAGAGGTACCGACCATGACACTTTGACTATTAAAAATAAGAGATAAGAAAAGTTTTTTTTTTGTCAATTATACATACATAAATATTATAATAATTATTATTATTATTACATTTGACATTTCTGTCCTCCTCACTTCTGAAATGATTGCTACTCCCGTGCCCTGTAACATAACTGAATATAAAACTTTAGCTATATGCCATTTTATCTTTATTTGTGGGTCAAATATTTTGTGGCTCCACGTGAATTTTATTCGGTGGGAAAGGGGCCAAAATGGCTCTTTTGAGGTTGAAGGTTGCAGACCCCTGCACTATACTATCGTCTATCTGCACCCTAAACTGAGTTGTGATGACGCTTCGTTTCCTTGCCATAATGTGTTCTCTTGAAAATGCATTATTGTCAAATGTGTGTTGAATGTAAACTCCTATTAGGAATTTAACTATTCAATGTAAATTTATCTGAGAATATTCTTAATTAAGGAAATCTATTCAGTGATTGGTCCATGTGTATGTCGACATCCAAAATCCCGTTTGTGGCACAGCAAAGTGTCGTGAATCATCTTTAAGACTGACACTTAAGATTTAGTCCTACACTTCGCTTAAATTACGACTGAGATGCTTGATAATTAACTTTTAAGCGCAGCTTTGAGCCAAGAATTTTTTAACACTTAAGTCAATTCTTAGCAGTGTTCTTGAGAGTAATTCTTAACATGATTAGATATAAAAGGGATGTCTTAGAGAGGCAGAGTCTCTCCAATCTGTGAAAGAGTGTGTAAAAAGATTGTGGAATACTTTAAAAACAATGGTTTTATGGTCATGGTTTAAACATCGGCGCTGTTTGCATTGAAGATGTTTATGTTAGTGATCATAAATGTGTTTTATTTGATCTTGCTTGTAATGAGGATCCACTGAAAGTTAAGCAGGTGTCCTGCTCTCGCATGATCAGCCAATTTGCCATTGAGAATTTCTCATCCGCTTTTGACTCAAGTTCGGTTCTTATTTAAAATGGCATTGACAATACTCTACAGTCGTTTAATGATCAGTGCACTTTACTACTGGATAGAGTGGCTCCTTTTAAGACTCAGCAAATCCTGTTGTTAATACATCTCCGTAGATAAATGATGCCATCCGCAGTTTCAGGCATGTTTGTCGGAAGACTGAGCGCTTGTGGAAAGCTACTCAGCTCCAAGTCCACCGCCTGTTTCTTAAAGAGCTCCTGTCAGATTTGAATGAGATGATTAAGGATGCAAGAGCATCTTATTTTAAGAATCTGATATCTGCTTGCAAAAGGAATCCTAAGACTCTGTTTGAGACTATTACCAGCATTGTTTCTTCTGTTCATTGCCTGTTCCTGTGTTTTCTAATGAGGACTGTAATCATTTTTTATCTCATTTTGTGGGCAAGGTTATGGCTGTCAGGACTAGCATTGTACCATCAGCAAATGCTCTTACAGTTAACTCAGAAGGACTTAAAATTTTGGATTCCTTTTGCCCAATTTCCCTAAATGATATCATTAAGATAGTGAGTATGATGAAACCTTCCCAAAGCCCTGTGGATATTTTGCCTGCATCTTTGGTTATGAAATTCAGTACATCTATTAGCCCGTGTTTGGTTTCAATTATTAACCTTTCTCTAAAGTTGGACCTGGGGCCATATGTATAAAACTTCTCAGAAATGCTCTTAAGAATAGTCTTAAGTGTCAAAAAAATCTTAGTTACAAGTAGGAGTTATCTAAGAGTAGGAGAGTTTTATAAAGAGGCTAAAAGCAACTTTCAGTAAAGTCTAAGACTGATTCTTAAGAGCTGACTTAAGTGTTGTGAATTAAGGACTACAATGATTTCAACACAAAATGGCCGCCCTCAGTCTCTGAATCAGCCAATAGGGAATCTACAAAGGTGAAGTCACAGCAACATGACATCGTTTATAAATCAAGACAATACAATTGTTCTGTTATTTAAATTTATTTTAAAAGGTAGCTTTGCATTATGTGCAGAAGCAAATAACTACACTTATTTTACACTACTAATAAGTCCTTTTATATTTCACAATCTTGCACAATTTTATTACAGTTTTTTACAATCGCTATGACAGTTTTTTCAATACTTTTAATAATTTTCCTAAACTCTTAACACAGTTAGCACAACATCCGTCTGTGTAGGCTACACAATTAACGCATTTCTTGTTGCTTTGACACAAAATGCATACAGTTAGAACAAATTTAAAATGCTTGAACTTCTTTCAAGCTCAACCGAGACCAAAACAATGTCATTTTACAGCCAAATTTTCATATGCTTTCACACTGTATGTCAGAACAGATAACATCATGTTCTAAACCTAACTTATAGGCTGAAGTCAAAGTGAACAGATGTTCATATTGTGAATTTGAAACACAAATATATCCCGTTTTTTATTCATTAATGAGAAACAGCTGCTTGCAAATATATAATGTTATGCAAATATATAAATTACAGCTTATTCCCATCTAGGAAACACACTCAGGTGTTGAGGGCTCTTTGGGCTGATCTTGTGTGGAAAAGTGCACTCCTGCATAAATGTGAGATTTTAGAAGACCTGCACCAAAGACTGGTGTCAGAGAAAGGGGACGGGTGGGAGACCACTTGTCAAGATATGTGATCACATGGAACAATGTGGCATTCCAGCATTCCCAGTGCAGTCACAGCCTGGTTTGACACCCATCCGAGAATGATGTCCATTTTCCTTGCACCTTACTCCACTTTCCTGAACCTCATTGAGGAGTTTTTCTCAACCTGGAGATGGAAGGTTTTTGACCAAATGTCCCTCCTGGATGCAATGGCTGCTGCATGCCAAGACATCACAGCTGAACACTGCCAGGGTGGATAAGACATACCAAAAGATACCTTGCCAGAGAAGAAGATATCAGGTGTGCTGTGGATGAGGACATGTGGCCGAATGCAGGAGATCAGGCAGATTTTTATTAATATTTTTATTCTTCTGTGGCTTTTTCTGTCTGTGTATTTTGTACTTTCATACAATAAATGGCAACTGTATTGTATATTTTTGTAATCTTGCAGTAATGTCCTGTTGCAAATAAAGCCTTTACTTCAGTAATTCTGTCTCTGTCTTCTTTTTTCACAAACCGTACATTCTATAAAGCTACTCTGAGATGGGTGATTTATTTTTTGTATTGCATTTTTTGTAGCAAAAGAAACAAAATGCATGCATTTTCCAAACCAAATGAAACAAAAATGTAGACAGGCTTCAACAAAAAAAAAAAAAAAAAAATGGCATAACACAATTTATGATCAATACAATATTGTATTGTATAAGGGCAGATCTGACACATATAAAATAATGCAGTTTCTGTAATTCCATCTGATGTTAGTGTTTTTATAATATTGTGCTATGATTGACTAAATGTTCCTGTTGGAAGAGAACATATGTTAGTGTTTTGGACTAATAATTTGATTTTGAGATATGTTTGTAGCGTTTTGGTAGATGTAGTGTATTGTGTTAGTGTATTATTGTAATTTGAACATTATTGTTGGAGTTTAGTTTGCAATGTGTGATTTTGAGCATGAAATTAACTGTTTTGTCAATTGTGTGTTGTAGGTGTGTTGGTGCGTTAAGTTTAGGAAAATTGTTAGAAGTATTGGAAAAAATGTCATAGCGATCGTATAAAACTGTAATAGGTTTACAGATTAATTAAATTCACAAATGGATTCTAATTATGTAATTAAGATGACTAATTACATCACCCAAATTGCACTCTCAGCTTTATATAAAAAAAAAAACAATATTCCAAACTCTTAAAAATGGAATCAAAAAGAAAACCAAACTGGTCCAAGGAAGAGAGTATTCTTCTAGCACAATCAGTCCTTAAATGGAAGGACATCATACGAGGAAAATTCAGTCCAACTGTAAAAAGTAAAGAAAAAAAAATGCGACTATAAATGCAACATTTCCTCGGACAAGCCGGTCTGTTGAAGACTGTGAGAAAAGGCAGCATACAAGGAAAGCATGCCACAGGTACAATTGATTTTAATCTTACTAAACTCTTTTTTTAAATATGAAATGATTGTTTCTGTGTGGTCAGTAGCTGAGTTCTTGTCAAATAGGTGGAGGCCCTCCATGTAATCCTCTGTCTGAGATTGCTGAAATGGTAGAGGAGATACTCGGAACGGCCAACCCTTCCATTTGTGGCATTGCAGATGCCTTGGACCCTGCACTGCTCAAATTAAAGGAGTTACAAAGATGGTAAGAAAATTAATGTGAATTAATAATCTCTTTATTAAATTGACATTAGTTACTTTAATCTATGGACACTGAAAAAAACACCAAAAAAACACCACATCGGATTGAATAAACATGTTTGCACTTTAATATTTTCTGCATGTGAATGTAGTGCTGATGACGCTGGAGCCGGGCCATCTGACATGCCACATTGCACCACATCTCAGGATGTCTTCCTGTGTCCTCCAGAAGAGGACACAGGGTTTGCACAGAGTGTAGCCCCTGAAGATAACATTGAGTGTCTTAAAAAAATAAAAATAATATTACAAATCAAGTTTTTGGATGTTCAAAATGAATATTACACACTAAAACTGCAGAGATTAAAGAATGCTCAACGATTGAACTTATGTTTGAGTAAATAAAAGTGTGTGAACACAAATTTGTTAATTATTGCTTATTGTCTACAAGTTTTTCTTACCCAAAATGTAAGTTTGCAAAGCAGTCCCTTATTGATTCTCTGCTTGAACCACTTTGTAATGTGGGGTCGATGGTACTGTTGTCATTACCATCATAATCATCATCACTGTCATCGTCGTTATCGTCATTATTATCATCATCAAGAAGTGGTATATTTCGAGCTTTGCAAATATTGTACAAAATGCCGCAAGCCATAATAATGCAACTAGCACGCTCAGGGGACTGTCTAATTTCTCAATGAAGGACATGGAAGCTGTCCAATTCCTCTCTTCACCACAGCTCTTGTTGCTTTGTGTGCTCTTCAAGGAGAAAAAAATTACAAGAAAAAATCAAGAATGCACTTATTGAACAAAACTGGTGTATTGCCTGAAGTTCAGTCCTGTACAGTACCTGTTACAATTGAGCTGCTGTTCACATTGTGGTCTTCTGTAAGGGGTAAAAAGCCAGCGTTTTAAAGGGTATCCTGAGTCACCCACCAGATGACATCCGGGGCGAACATCATTTTGTTCAAATAACCCAGTGAGGCCACTCTCAGAAAGAACCCGAGAATCATGTGTTGACCCTGACCATTTTGGCACAAGATCCAGTATCTTGTAAGCAGCATCAAACACAACTTGAACATTGATGCTGTGGAATCCTTTTCTGTTGACGTATGCCTCCTCATTTACAGTTGGAGAAATTATGCGAACGTGAGTTCCATCGATGGCTCCAACAACTCCGGGGAAGCCTGCAATTCTCATAAAAGCTTCTTGCTTTCGCCGTAAAGTTTGAAGGTCAGTTGGGAAGTCAATGAACTGCCTTACTATGTTTTGGGTGGTTAGTGCTGCGATAGTGCCATTTAAGACCCTGCTGACTGTGGACTGTGATGGGCCCAAGTCATCACTGGTGCACTGCTGCATTTTTCCAGTTGCCAAAAAACGCAGAGTCATTATTACCTTCAGTTCTGCAGTTAAAACATTGTTTCGTAGAGTTTGAGGAGTTATTGAATTTCTGACTAAGTCGGTAACAAAAAGAATACCTTGATGATCAAGTCTGTACCGTTTTATCAACTCCCTGTCATCATATAATTCCAACACGTTCTTTCGTTCTTGGAAAGTGTGCGGTCTCCTCCTCTGTACTGCCATCGTGTTACTCCTAACTAGGTTAGGAGACCTCCCCAGCTCTCTTAAATTATTTAGGAGCTGATACCTAGTATTAACTAGTGTTGCTTTCGTCAACGAAAATTATGACGAAATATCGTCGTCAACGAACCTTTATCACGTGACGAAAACGAGACGAGACGCAACGTAAATGCTGGTCATGTGACGATGACGATAATTAAATGTATAATGCAATATCGTTGACGAATAAAAACGAGACTAAATGTGGTTTACAAAATAAAAACTATGCTAAAATGTCTCTTCATTTTCGTTGACCAAAACGAGACGAAACTAAATGTTATAACGTTATTTCGTCTCGTTTAGTCGCGTTATTATTTTGCAGTATTTCTGTTTCATGTGACTTAACGTTACTTCAGAGTCTGTCAGGGTTGCCAGGTTTTCGCAACAAAACCCGCCCAATTGCTACTCAAAACTAGCCCTATGGCATTTCGAGGGGGGTTCCCCGGTAAAGTTCCAGGGTCTAAATATTTGGGGACTTGGCAACACTCTGCGCAGACGCAGGTGACGTCACTTCCTCAAGCTCCACTCGCGGCATTATTTAGAAGACGACAACAAACAAAGTTAAGTCTGACACAGAGAAAGGGACCGATGGCCGGCTTCATCTGACTTCAGTTTACAAGCAATACAAGTAACAGACACACATTTTATTTGCACTTTTTAGTATGTTATTGTAGCTCGAGCATTCAAGCACCTTGTTTCTCTTTGTTAAACTTGAATGTAACATTATATATTTTTTTCTGGCATTGTCATGTGATGCTATTTTATTTTATTTATTGTTCTTATTTATTTAAATTTATGTGTGTGTACTTCTAATATGTTTGCTTGGTAAAATAAATGTTGTAAATTCAAATCAGAGCATCTTCCGTGTCTGGAATGGATGTATTCTTGAGTCTATAAGGTAACAATAATATAATAAGATAACCTTGTTTGAAATGGGTTTGGCTAAAAGAAAATGTTGGTTTCGTCTATACTGCTAGGTACTTATACTATATTGACTGGGTTAAATAGAATTGCATTACTAAAATACAATTTTCATTGACTAAAACTAGACGAAAATAGTCATGGATAATTCTGACTAAAATAAGACTAAAATGCTCAGACTTTTAGTTGACTAAAACTTGACTAGACTAAAAGAGTATGAACGTGACTAAAACTAATAAAAACTAAAATGACAGCTTCACACAAAGACTAGACTAAAACTAAAATTAAAACAGGCCGCCAAAAACAACACTAGTCTTAACACTTAGGAACCTTTATGAATCACTCTTATTCTTAAGTCTAATTATAGGAGTAAAATGACGTCATTCTTAGAATTTTGACACACTTAAGAATAAAAATGTACTCTGAGCGGCTTTATACATACGGGCGCAGGTCCCTAGTTGTTTCAAACATGTTGTTGTTCAGCCTCTCTTGAAAAAAAGAGTAATCTTGATGCAACATCTTTGAGCAACTATAGGCCTATTTCTAAATTGCCTTTCATTTCTAAAATCTTGGAAAAGGTTGTGGCAGAGCAATTAAATGCTGTTTTGGAGGCCTACAATATTTCTGATAAATATCAATCTGGCTTTCGTAAAAAACATTCTACTGAAACTGCCTTAGGGTCTCAAATGACATTTTGATGGCTTCTGATGCAGGTGATTGTTCCGTGTTGGTTCTGTATGATGGTTCTGTTTTTCGGTGTCAATAGGATCTTATATTCTGTCCCTTTGTCCTGCGGTTTGCCTCAAGGCTCTGTGCTTGGCCCTTTGTTGTTCAAACTGTATATGCTTCCTCTTGGCAAGATTATTAACAGTTTTAAAATAATATCTTATCATTTCTATTCCGATGACATTCAGTTATATATTTCTTTTAGTCCTGATAGTCTAGATAAACTGTCAGTTCTGCAGAACTGTCTAGTCTCCATTAACAAATGGATGGCAGACAACTTTCTACAACTTAATAATGATAAAACTGAGATGATGATCTTTGCCCGTGATAATATTACACCTAAGATTAAGCAGGTTATGGGGGGTTTAGCATTCTCTGACCGCAGTGACATAAGAAACCTGGGTGTCATCTTTGACAGAGCTATATGTTTTAACAGTCATGTAAAGTCTGTAGTTCGTTCATGTTTTTTCCATCTCAGGAACATTGCTCAGATTAGATCTTTGGTCTCAAAAAAAAGAGATGGAGATGCTTATTCATGCCTTTATCTCATCACGATTGGATTATTGCAATGTTCTGTATACTTGTTTGAACAAATCGTCTTTGGAGTGACTAAAAGTTATACAGAATGTAGCTGCAAGACTTTTGACTAGTTCCAGCAAGAGGTCCAGCATTACCCCTGTTCTTAAGGACCTTCATTGGCTGCCTATTGCTTTCAGAGTGCAGTTTAAAATTTTAGTAATTACTTATAGAGTCTTGCATGGTCAGGCACCTTCCTGTATTCAGGATCTATTATATGCCCATTCTCCTGGTCGGTCTTTAAGGTCTTCTGACCTGGACCTTTTAACTATTCCTAGAACACGTCTTAAGACAAAAGGTGATTGTGCTTTCTGTGCTGTTGCTCCAAGGCTCTGGAACTCTCTCCCTCTAACACTGAGAACAATGGGCTCTGTAGACTCTTTTAAAAGACACCTAAAGACGCACCTCTTTGGACAAGCTTTTAACTAACAGTACAGTTTGGCTGTTATTCAATTTCTGAGATATTTGGTCTCTAATTGGTTTTGATTTTGTTTTTATTTTATATTTGATTGCATGTATGTTTGATTTGTTTTACTGATAGCACTTTGTGACTTCTTACCCGTGAAAGGTGCTATATAAATGCATTTTACTTACTTACACTATATTGCCAAAAGTATTGGACCCCCTTCTAATGAACATGTTTGACTACTTTAGTAATTTCTATGAGTACAAATCTTAATGTTAAAGCATATAATGATATTCTAGGAAATTGTGTGCTTCTAATATTATAGCAACAGTTTGGACTCTTTTCTATTCTAACATGACAATGTCTCTGTGTATAAGACAAGGTTCAAAAAGAAAATGATTGATGGAGTCAGTGTGGAAGAACTTGACTGGTCTGCATAAAACCAAGTCCTAATCCCAGTTTAACACCTCTGGTGTGACTGTAAATGCAGACCTTGAGCCAAAAACTCATCACCAAACACCAATGACTTGTACATATGGGTTCAGTCATTTTAGACACTTACAAAACTGTTGCAACAGAGATGAAATACAATTTTTAAATACATGAATTATGTTCCCATCGTTGTTGTCACAGATTTGGATGTGCATTTTTCTGTTCTAAAGAAGGGGGTGCCAATACTTTTGTCTATATAGTGTATGTACAAGTCATTGGTGTTTGGTGAAGAGTTTTAGGCTCAAGGTCTGCATTTACAGGTCTGTTCTTACCAAGTACAGGTGTGCTAGGGGCTTGACCTCCCTTGAGTCTTTCCACTGCCACCTGAACAGGTTCATTCCCGGTCTGTGGCTCTTTGTTAATGCTGTATAGCACAAATGCAACACAATATAATCTTATAGTCTCTTTATATGTTCTGAAAAAAACTCTATTTCATGTGTTTCATTTTTCACTTCTTCACAGGAACCAGTTCTAACACACTGAATTTTCAGTTGTATCTCCTAGAAGGTCTGAACAGGTGGAACCAAGACCGGGTCACAGCATCAGTCACCATGAGACCCTACCCTCTTCTCACCTATGCAGGGCAGGTAGTGCAAAGCATCAACACCAACAGCCTGGATATTTTTGGAGAGAAGCTTGTGCCCACCTTCCAACCTCCTGCATAATACACTGGTAAGACTCTCACAGTCAGTTTTACAGGACAGTGTTTTCTGCTAATGAACGTACTAATTGTTTACTAAACTGCAGTCTGTTTTAGGGGGGGGCTAATTGGAGTGGGCTACCTACTAAATCAGACCGGGTACTTCAGTCAGTGGATGCTGACTCTGAGCAGACAGACCAGCTCAGACAAGGTCATCAAAGTCTACAAGTACGTCTAAAAGTGACATGTGGAGGGGTGTGTGTTGTGTCAGGAATTATGTTGAGGTTAAGAGTGAGGAGGAAGTGATCTGAAGTGTGCAGTGGAGCAATGTTCACTTCGTTAACGAAGACGAAAAATATTCGTTATCAAACCTTTTTTCTGTGACTAAGACGAGACGTTGACGAGCTAAAACTAATATCTGATGATAAAAACTATAATGAAATGTATGCCGCGTCTTCGTTAACAAGACGAGACGGGACTAGAATGTTATTTGAGGACATTCAACACACATCCTATAGACTAAGCTAACGGTCTTGTGTTTCAAAATGTGTGTCTCTGTCATTGGATGAGGGGTGTTTGTATATCTAGTCTCAGTATGGCAGCAGTGGACGGATAGGCTAGCAAAACATGAACTAGCGATCTGAAACAATGACCTCAGCACCTGAAGGGTCAGGGACTGAGTGACCAGACGTCACGTTTTTCCCGGGAGTCACAATTCTTTGTCTATTAACTTAATGTTAGTTAAGGCGGGATAGTGCTGATAGAAGTGCTCTCTCTCTCTCTCTCGCACGCTCCACTTCTCTCAGTTAGCGCTCAAATACACACACAGCAGTCCAAATGTCTATCGTGTAGAGTATCTCACGTAAATACAGTCGGTTATGGCTTAAGTGAACGTAAACAGGTGAAAACTGAATGTAATGTGTGTCAGCATTACATGCATCCGTCTTAAATGGACAGCCTTCCTAATTAAATACCTATCTGTGTCATTGTTTTAGTATGGTTTCTGTTTGTGTTCAAAACTGATGTGAGACCAGTGTGGTGCTAATTCAGCAAGAGAAGGTATCAATAAAAATGTCCGTACACCATACTAATCAAGCAATTAGAACTGTTTATTGTTGGTACACACAGCTGATATCAATAATACTGATAATGATCATAGGTATATGCATAGCATTTCAATGATAATCAAAAGTATACACTCATTAAAGAAGAAGAATCATAAACCAGTGCATAATATCAGAATGATCATGAGTAAATGGATAAAAGATAATAATCGTGAATAATGAGTAATACACAAACTTAAGCATACACTAAAACTAAACCCCAAGCCAAATTACAGAACAATATACAACCTCAGGACTGTGCCATCATCTTCACTCATCAGACGACTGGGGAGCCCGGTTTCAGTCACATTAGAAGACCAACACTTGTCCCGAGAAATGGCGGGCGACGTGCACTTATCCCACGGCTGAGCTTCCACTGTTTCTGAAACAACCCCCATTTTTTATACTTCAAATTTAGGTGCGGGTTTCACAATTTTGCACCTGACACTACTCTATTGCCAACAGTTTCCAGCCTTATCTTGAAGGCCAATACCATAGACTCTCTCTTGTTCTTTCCCAAGAGACAATGATGTTGTTTTGCATCAGTTGTAACCAGTGTTGGGGGTAACGCATTACAAGTAACGCGAGTTACATAATAATATTACTTTTTTCAAGTAACTAGTAAAGTAACGCATTACTTTGTAATTTACAAGAAAATATCTGAGTTACTTTTTCAAAAAAGTAACGCCAGTTACTTTTTTCCCATTTATTGACTGATAGTTATTGAAAAACTAACTGAAATAAAATAATAATTAACAAAAATTAACAATCGTTTTCATAATCATTACGTTCTCACCCCTTGGCGGAAAAATATTTGAGTTGTGTGACAGTTTAGGGAAATACCTGTAAATGGCGCATCACACACATTGGGTTATCTGACGGAGAGACGCAAAGCAGTTTAAAGCAGAGTCCTGCACCGGTCCTGTTTGCTAAACGTGCACCAGCAGTACTTAACAGAACACCCGACCCGTTATCCCACAGCAGCACTAATTTAATTCTGTACCAGACCAGAACCGTTTGACATAAAGACCGCGAGTCGTGACCCGAACCGCACACGCATTAATCTACAACATCAGGTAGGCAAACTTATTCATTTTCTCGTGTAACACAAGCAATCAAACCAACATTAGGCATTCTAAGTTGGTGCTTTGAAGAAAAACAGACATGCAGAGCAACGTGATAATTAACAGAAAAAAAAGATGAGAACGTGCATCCTTTCTGTAAACAATACAAAACTTGTCCGAGCATCTCGTGATCACTCTGCCAAACTTTAGAACAAATATGCATAGGCTAAATCATATCATACACATGCTTATAATTCTTCATAAATAAAGA
The DNA here is from genome assembly GCA_027422415.1 of Schizothorax lantsangensis. Taxonomy (NCBI): domain Eukaryota; kingdom Metazoa; phylum Chordata; class Actinopteri; order Cypriniformes; family Cyprinidae; genus Schizothorax; species Schizothorax lantsangensis. The sequence continues at coordinate 39,749,191 of CM049844.1, forward strand.
AAAGAACATATTCAAATATGAGCCTTTACTGCGATTGTCGTTATTATTGAATTTCATTAGTCATTAGTCATAATTCATTAGATGATTTATGCGCGGCTGTTCATGGAAAAGTAAGCAAGACACGACAATACCATGATTATGGTTAAATAAGAAAAAAGACATCTAATATAACGAAATTAGGCTACATTTATTTTCATATTAATATCTCAACACACCATTAGATTACATTATCGCAACTTGTGTAGATTTATGCGTTTCAGCATGCGTTAATTTTGTGTCGCTAAACGTTTGCCTCACTAAGTTAAATTATGCCTACGTCTTTCTTTGGCCTTCGCTCTGGAAGTGATCTGTTGATTCTGCTAAACTTAAATTAAAACCGAAACTAAACTATATAAAAACTAAATAAAAATGTGTTCACAAAATAAAAACTAAACTAAAACTAACAAAAATATTAATGAAACTAATAAAAACTAAACTGAATTTTATAGCAAATTTGAAAACGATATTAAAATAAAACGAATTAAAAAATTCAAAACTATAATAACCTTGGTGTGAACATGCTGTTACTGTAGTTCTAGACTAAATGGGAATGTGCTTTAATTCATCCCACTCGCAAAAAACTGATTTAGTATTCATCAAAATGAATTAAAATGGTGAAATGCAAACACAATATGACACAAACCTGCAATAATTAAATATGTTAAACAACACAAATGTATCTAATCCCATTTTATTAACCAATGTCTTTGCTGCTGACCTTTGATGATCCAGTTCAATCATACTGATAAGAAAAAATGACTTTAGATAAACTAACAATTGTGCTTCATTGTTTTTTTTATTGCTGAAGAGTGTTGAACTTCTTCTCCTGCGCTCTACTCTTCACACGTGAATTTAATTTTTCCTTCAGCCTGAGGTTTATTCATTACACTTTTTGGTGTGAAAGGGCTTTACATTTGCTATAATTACAACTTCTTGTATTAAAAACATTCAAACCCTGCTCATATTTAAAAAGAAACGCAAAAGTAACGTAACTCATTACTTTCCTAAAAAAGTAACTAAGTAACGTAATTAGTTAGTATTTTAGGGAGTAACGCAATATTGTAATGCATTACTTTTAAAAGTAACTTTCCCCAACACTGCAGCACTATCCGAAAAACGTTCAGAGGAATACTGGAGCGACATACAAAACCGTGCAAATGAACTGTGTGGCAAGGTTGGCCTAGCATCGGGGAGCACACCACCATAAAGGAGAGATGCCCGACAAAGCCAGCGACTGAATGACTTTATCATCGAGGCTCCTATAAACCGCGCTCACAGTTCTAATGATGATCTGCGCACCGACTGCTTTTATCAAGTTGTAGACAGGCTGGTCAGTGAATTGACGAGACGCTTCTCTAAAGATGCCGACGATGTGTTGATGGGGGTCTCAGCCCCCAGCCCACAACACAAGTCATTCTTAGACAAGAAGTGTCTATTGCCCATGGCACAGTTTTACGGTATCACTGAAGAAAATTTAAACGCAGAGATGCACCAAGTCCGGCGTCTGCTTGAAAGAAAAACAAATCAAGGACACTCGATTAAAAACACTTCTGAATTGCTGTTACTAATGGAACCATATAAAGATGTGTTTATGGACTTGCACAAACTCATCTTGATATCCCTGACACTTCCTGTGACATCTGTGTCATGTGAGAGATCTTTCTCTTGTCTCCGACGCTTGAAAACATATCTGAGAAGCAACTGTGGGGATGCCCGGAACAGCGACTTGGCACTCTTGGCCATCAATACAAGAAGAGCGAAGGCTTTGGAAGTTCAGCGCATCATTGATGTGTTTGCCGTCAACCACAACAACCGTCGCATTGTCCTACTTTGAGATTGTAAATAGTAAGTGATCGTTGTCAAAGAATACTGATATTTCCACAGTGCTATGGGTGCATTTTGGTGCCATATTGCCCTTGACTGAAATTCTGAAATGTTGTTCAATGAATGTCAATATGCAAAATCTTCAAGAATATTTGATTGAATACTGAATATTGTTCTTGTTTAATTTAATAAAATAAAATCTCTTAAATTGTGATTAATAAAATAATTTAATATTATAAATTGAGTAGTCAAGTTTTGCTCATATGTATTGATAGTAGACCTATTAATAATATGTGTGTGTGTGTGTATGTGTATAGATAGATGGATATAGATATATAGACAGATACATAGATAACAAAAGATTGGCTTTTTACTCCTCAAATAAAATGTTAAAACAGGTCTATTATACAATGAATTATAGACCTATTATTCAATTATTAACACCGCAGTCATCAATAAAAATCAATGAAATAATAAGCTTTAGCCTATTTTAAGCACCGACTTTAAAAAAACAACCTGTTTAACACGAAATAGCTGCGTTTCTTCTCTTTTTTTCACTATGTACGGGCCACGAGAAATATTAAGGGAATAAATTAAAACAGCTAGGTATACCGTTATCAGCATATGTTGAAGTAGATTCGTCTCTGAGAGAATATGCGGCGTCAAATGCCGAAAGCTTCGTCATTACTCCATTATTCCGTTTTTACTTTCACTTTCTCTAATTGACTGAGATTAAGACGTTCACCGGCATACCTCTTGCGCAAAATTTTCACGTTGCTGATGTGATATCCATTGGCTCGCCTTCACGGTTTAAGACAGAAATATTTCCAAGTTTGCGACATTAACATTATTTATAAAATTGTGCAGCTCCCCCGGTCAGTGATCTAGCACCCCCTCAGCACTTGCCTTCAAAATTCGCTGGCGCCGCCCCTGCTAAAACGTAAGTCTCTATATGAACCTATTTTTTTTTTTTAACAGTCTTATAAAATCAATATCACATTTGTAACCATGCTGATTTTTTAAGAAAAAACGGCACTCTTTGTGTGATATTTATTAACAATATGAAATTATATGAATATATACTCAGGGGGTCACTTTTCAGGACGAATGAGACACACCCGGGTCTGAACCCAAAGCAGTGTGTGCAGTCCCGGCGCCAGGACACTCGTCCTGGGGGGGCTTGTATGATTCTCGGGGGGGCTACGGGGGGGTATTCTATATAAAACAAGCCGTCAGATTTTAATTTAATGGATTATTATTGTCGCTTTCCTTACACACCACATTTATCAACCTTACAAACATCAGTGTGTACTATTTAACAAATGTATTTTTTGCTAGTAATTAATTTAAGTGTCTGAATCCAAATTTTATGTGGTTGAAAAGGCTAAAAGCACTGAGCGCATCTATTTCTGGCTCAGCGCCAGACAAAGCACGAAAGCACGTTTGAATTTGGGAATGTTCTAAATACACCGGTGATCGTCCGCATCAAATGGTTCAAATCAACGTTTCGGCTTCTTGGAGGCAGTGCTTAATTTGTAAATTGTGAGGTCCTGGAACAAAGTGGGGTGTCTGATCAAATGATCAGAGGAGGGAGAGGTAACGGAGCATTCGCGCAATTGGTGGACGTAGACCTGGAAATCAGATCAAAATAAGTGATTACCAGCTTGCACCAGTTGCTTTTATAGTGTGCACATTGTAGGGTACTCTAAAAAATAATGGTTCTTTTATTTCAACATTTATTTCAACATATTTTAGTGTTTGGGTAGTTTTTGTGTAACCCAGCTCCTAACAGTCGCGTTTGCGGATCATTGCAGGGCGGGCTTCAGAATGTCGTAGGGGGGGCTAAGCCCCCCCAAGCCCCCCCTTGACGCTGGGCCCCCCTTGTTTTCTGTCTCCCCTCTTCCCCCTCCGCTCCGCAGCGCACCACGCCCACTTTTTTTAGCATTTTTTAAAACTGTGGCGAGAACTAACCAGTGCTGAAACGGGGGGTTTCATGCATATTAATAGACTGAATCATGCAGTGAAAGAACGCACTCTAGCTTTAAATGCGTAAGCGCATGAAGTTAGTCTAACCAGACTTCATCACATTGTCTCGCATGTGTGCACTCTTTAGGTGTGTTTTATTTGGTTTTTGCCATATACTCGACAATGTCACGATGTCTCACGAGTTCAGTATTAGCGCTAAACATGCGCAGATTTGGCTCGCATGAACTTGCCCAAGACATTATGAGTGAACATAATTTACAAAAGGTAAAAATGCTTGAGTGAATGAGATGAGACGAGTGACGTGCTGAGTGATTGACAGGGGCCGTGGCTATGTAGGACAGCGGGGTGTGGTTTGTGTGTGTGTGTGTGTATGTGTGAGTGAGTGAGTGAGCTGCCTGTCGGAGAGGAGGGAGAGAGAGAAAGCACAGCTGATAATATCGTTTTATCGATCCTGCGGGAATGCGGCATTGAACCGTTTTAAATATTTCTGTATAATATGTGTTGAAAAACTATATTTTTGACAAAAGTATTAACAAACCCAAAAGATTCGGGGCTTTTGAAAAAACATTCTGGGCTCGAGCTCCAGAAGCATTTCTGGCTACGCTAGTGGAGTGCAGACCACGTTTCTGTTCATTGTAAGTATTAAACTATAATTATAGGCCTGTTGAAAAGCTGAAAATGTATGTTGAAAGCTCCTTAGAGTTTGTGCTTATTTGTGTTGCCGCGATACACCAGCACTGCTTAAAATAGAAATCATGTTATGTTTCTTTCTGTTGTTTCAAAGATTAAAGGCACAATCACTTTCCCAAGTAGTCTGCAGTAACGTGGTAAAAAAATGTGGGGTTTTAATAATGTTAGCGTTCTGACGCTTGGAATTTTAAGATGTAGAATACTAAACACCTGTTTGTATTGAATAAACAAACGTTTTTGCTTGCAGTCTGTTTTTTTTTTTTTTTTTTTTTTCATTTGCAATGTCCAAGAACAGCTTCACATTAAATTATTTGGTCTTTAATCAGATGATAATATGGCTATTAAATATACTATTTGTGTAATATTGATGATTAAATTATAGGGTTTTTTGGGGGTTTTTTTAGACAGAAGTGTAAAAAAATGAAAAGGGGACAAAGTAAGGCACAGCAGCAATACATTCAATGTTTCTTCAGGAAGAAACCATGTCAAAGACAGGTAGATGCAGTACAGTGCAGGTTAGAGCCAATCCACCAGGCAGGGGCAAGTAGGCCAGCAAATTAGCAGCCCTGAACCTGGCAGCACAGGTCAGAGCCAGCCAGAGAGGGCCAGTGAGGACTACACCAGCAGCCATCTATCTGCAGCAACAGAACATGAGCAATTTTTACAAAAAGTTCCAATAGGGTCTATGGCAAGCCGTTGTAGCATTTAATCTATAAGCCGTACTAGTATCTATTTTCACGCTACTAGTACTTATTTTTTAGATACTAGTATCTTTTCCATTAAGTACTAGTACTTATTCATTAGCTACTAGTGCTTATTCTTTAGCTACTAGTTCTTATTCTTTAGGTACTAGTGTTTATTCTTTAGGCACTAGTGTCTTTTGTAAAGTTACTAGTACTTATTCATTAGACACTAGTTCTTATTTATTAGATACTAGTGCTTATTTATTAGGTACTAACACTTATTCATTAGATACTAGTACTTATTTATTAGATACTAGTACTTATTTATTAGATACTAGTACGTATTTATTAGATACTAGTACTTATTTATTAGATACTAGTACTTATTCATTAGATACTAGTACTTATTCTTTAGATACTAGTACTTATTCCAATAGTGACTAGTAACTATTATATTGTTACTAGTAACAAATTTTAAATTTTTGCAATTGACTTCTATGGGGATCCGTCATTGAGATATCAACTATTCAGTTTTGACTAGTAAGTATTCCACTAGTGACTAGTACTTAATTTTTATGTACTAGTAGTTATTCATTAGGTACTAGTATGTATTTTTTAGATACTAGTACCTATTAAATAGACACTAGTACTTATGCATTAGATACTGGTACTTATTATTAGATACTAGTACTTATTCATTAGATACTAGTACTGATTTTTTAGACACTAGTACTTATTTATTAGATACTAGAACCTATTCATTAGGTACTAGTGCTTATTTATTAGGTACTAGTACTTATTCATTAGATACTAGTACTTATTCATTAGGTACTAGTACTTATTCAATAGATACTAGTACACATTTTTTAGATACTAGAACTTATTCAGAATGTTACTAGTAAGATTTTTTATTTTACTAGTAATTTTTTAATTGAACTCTACTGTAGCCATTTGGACTAGTCATAACATAAGACGAGTAAAAAAGCAGATCTGACTAGTAAGATAAGAATTGTTACTAGTAGTAATTACAAAAGATACTAGTGTCTAATAAATAAGTACTAGTACCTAATGAATAACTACTAGTATCTATTAAATAGGTACCAGTATCTAATGAATAAGTACCAGTATCTAACAAATAAGTACTAGTATCTAATGAATGCTTACTAGTAATACTTACTAGTTTTGTAATACTTTTTCGTAGTTCTGTTGTTTAAATTATTTACTTGCTGCTAGGAAGGAATACTTCGTTTCCTACCTATTTCTATTGTGCATTTTCGTTGAGGTTTATATTTTTGATTGCACTTGCTGGCAATTATAATAATTTGCACCTCAGCTAAGAACGAGCCTGTGTGATTGTGCGAAGTGTTTAGTTTCGTATACAGCAATTAGCAGTCCTTTAAGGTTATTGGCTGTGCTGAGCAGAAGCCGGCCTCAGCTGTTTTCACTGTAGTCTCCTAGACCGTATTTATTTGATGTCAGAGCGCTGACGCGGAAGCGTCTGCGGAAGCGTTCAGCCTCCTCGTGTGAAGACCAACGAGTGTAAAGACAGATGACTTTTTCCTGCGCGACTTCAACCGAGCAACGACACCGAGCACACACTTAAGTATCATTTCTATCTTCCCTCACACACTCTCCTTCCTTATCCTCCATCCCTCCACCTCTATCATGTGTTTCGAAACCATTCCGGTTCTCTCCCAACCACGCTCTAAAAACACACGCAGACGGCAACGTAATCCTGCTAACCTGCGCCCGATCGCTACATCTTCTACTACACCTCTTTCTTTCTCTGTGGGTCTTTGGAATTGCCAGTCAGCTGTCAACAAAGCTGACTTCATTTCTGCTTTTTCCTCACAATCCACTCTCAGCATCTTGGGCTTGACTGAGACCTGGATTCGTCCAGAAGACTCCGCTACCCCGGCTGCTCTCTCTCACAATTTCTCTTTCTCTCACACCCCAAGGCAAGTTGGCCGGGGTGGGGGCACTGGTCTGCTCATTTCAAACAATTGGAAATACTCAACCCACTCTCCCCTAGGCAATCACAACTCATTTGAATCTCATGCGATTACTGTAACGGCTCCTATACAACTCCATATAGTAATAATCTACCGTCCCCCTTGCCAAATTCTAGCCACCTTCCTAGAGGAGCTGGACGGCCTGCTGTCCTCTTTCATGGAGGATGCCACTCCACTCCTAGTCTTTGGCAATTTCAACATTCACCTAGACAGGCCTTATGCTACAGACTTCCATTCACTCCTAGCTTCATTTGATCTCAAACGCCTTATCACTACTAGCACGCACAAATCAGGCAACAAACTTGATTTAATTTACACACGCAACTGTACTACAGATAACATTCTGGTACAACCACTACATACCTCTGACCATTTCTTCATTACATTTACCTTACATTTTACTACCCAGGTGCCACCAGCTCCCTTACCGGTTACTTTCAGACGTAACCTACGCTCCCTTTCCCCCACCCTTCTTTCCTCTGTAGTATCCTCCTCTCTTCCCTCACCTACCCATTTCACATCTCTGGATGTGAATGCAGCTACTGACACTTTATGCTCTACCTTAACCTCTTGTCTAGACGACATTTGTCCCCTCTCCTCCAGGCCAGCACGGGCAGCCCCTTCTAACCCCTGGTTATCCGATGTTCTTCGTGAGCATCGGACCAAACTCAGAGCGGCAGAGAGAAAATGGCGCAAATCAAACGATCCGTCGGACCTGACTAGGTATCAGTCTCTGCTTTCGTCTTTCTCTACTGAAGTCCACACTGCCAAATCCTCACACTTCCACAACAAGATCAACAGCGCTCCAGACATGCGTGATCTCTTCAGAACATTTAATTCTCTCCTCTGTCCCCCTCCACCACTGCCCACCACTTCTATAACAGCTGACGACTTTGCCACTTTTTTCACCGACAAAACTAGAACAATCGGTAACCAGATCTCAACTCCACACACACAGGACCTCCAACCAACCACATCCACTGCTCAAACTCCCATCTTCTCCTTCTGTCCCCTCACCGAGGCGGAAGTATCGTCTTAGGTTACGTATGTAACCCCAGTTCCTCGAAGGAACGAGACGCTGCGTCCAAAAGACACTAAGGGAACGCCACCAGCGTGACCGTGCTCTGAACACATGTGTAATCTGTCCAACAGATGGGCGAGACGTCACAGGCGGGTGACGTAATCGGCCAGGCAGCATAAAAGCACGTGCGGTGGAACCGGCGTCAGCTTCAGGAATGAAGCAACCGCTCGCAGGGATGCCAGAAGTGTGGCCTCGCGATGCAGCGTCTCGTTCCTTCGAGGTACTGGGGTTACATACATAACCTAAGACGTTCCTCTTCAGGAACTCGAGCTGCGTCCAAAAGACGCTAAGTGAACGAGATACTCACGGCACCAGACTGACAAATCCCTGCCTAGTGTGAATGGAGCACAGCTAGGGCGAGAGAAAACAGAGTGGCTAAGAGGGCGGAGCCTGCGTCCCGAAGGCCAACTTCTGAGAAGTGAGTCTTGATCCCCAGAGGGGAGAGCAGAGGACTCGAGGCTATGGAATAGCATCCTGATCCACCACATCGCATAAGCCGTCTGGCCGGAGGCCTCAGTCTCTGGAGGAAACGTGTACTAGGGGGTGTCTACCCACAGATAGGCCACCGAGAGGGGCGCGGTAGGCCGGAAGCCGCCACGTAGGCCTCCAGGGTGGAGTGGTTAACCCTGCGGAGGAACGGACCTGCACGAATTCCAGAACTGTACCAACGGGCAGTTGGCTGGGTTGAGCTGGCGATCTCCGCACCATGAAGTGCTACACTTCAGGGAGTACAGTTTCCTCGTCTTGAGAGGAGGCTCACCTACCATACACACAGCTGTGGAGGAAATGTGTACCCAGGGGGTGATTGCCCACTGATTGCTCACCAAGAGAGGTGTGGGTAGGCCGACTTGCCGTCACGTAACCTTCAAGGTGGAGTGGGTTAACCCTGTGGAGGAACAGGCCTGCACGAACTCCAGAACTGTACCAAACGGGCAGTTGACTGGGTCGAGCTGGCAACCTCCGCACCATGAAGTGAAAGTTCCTACTTCAAGGCGTACAGTTTCCTCGCTGAGGGAGCTCTGGATTGGAGTACGGTCCCAACAACCTCGGTTGAGAGACCGGAAGCTACGAGTTGCGCCCCCTCAGGGGCCACACCCAAAACTTCCACATCTCCGGGCGGGGGTGAAGACCCCCGCTTGTGAGAGGAGATCCCTCCTGACTGGAATCTCCCAAGGAGAGCCGTCGAGGAGGGAAATCAGATCCGAGAACCATACTCGGCCCGGCCAGAACGGGGCTACTAATAGCAGCCGAACTCCGTCCCGGCGCACTCTCTCCAGAACTCCGGGGAGCAGATCAACCGGGGGAAAGGCGTACAGACGAAGCCTCGGCCACGTCTGTACCATGGCATCCAGCCCCAGTGGGTTCACACTCGGTGTGAAGCACCCATTCCCCGGGCAAAGGCCCCTGTCTCGACAGGGTGTCTGCCCCCACGTTGAGATGCCCAGGTATGTAAACTGCTCTGAGTGAGAGGAGTTTGCCATGGGCCCACACAAGGATCTGGTGCGCCAACCTGTACAGGTGACGCGACCTCAGACCTCCTTGGTGGTTGATATAAGAGACCACCGCTGTGTTGTCGGTGCGACTAACACCTGGTGACCTCTTAGGTCTGGGAGAAAGTATTTCAGAGCCTGAAACACGGCCAGCATCTCGAGCCTGTTGATGTGCCAAGCGAGATGACCTCTCCACAGACCGCGGGCAGGGTGGCCACTCATGACCGCTCCCCAACCGGTAAGGGATGCATCCGTCACTAGCGTACGCTGCGATACGGAGCTCCCAGCACCGGGCCCTGAGACAAGAACCAAGGTTGTCTCCACATGTCTAAGGCACGTAGGCAATGCCGCGTGATCTGATCATGCGAAGCGGGTTTCCCCTCGGGGAGAACCCCTTGGTCTTGAGCCACCACTGTAGGGGTCTCATGTACAGCAGGCCAATAGGTATCACGTTGGACGCAGCTGCAATCAGACCCAGCAGCCTCTGAAACTGCTTTACAGTGAGTGACTGGCCTTCTCTCACTCTCCTGACTGCTGCGAGGATCGACTCGATCCGAGCAGGGGACAAACGTGCCTGCATCGTGGTCGAATCCCACACTACCCCAAGATAAGTGGTTCTCTGTAATGGAGAAAGCACACTCTTCTTGGCGTTTAGTCTTAACCCCAACACTTTCATTCAATGCAATTGAGTATGCGGATGCCTTGTAGCCGCAACGGAGCTAACGCAGCATCCACACACTTTGTAAAAGTGCGGGGTGAGAGTGCTAGGCCGAAGGGAAGAACCCGATACTGGTAAGCTTCGCCCCCGAAAGCAAACCTCAGGAACTCCCTGTGAGTGGGAAGGATGGAGATATGGAAGTCTACGTCTTTTAGATCGACAAACCAGTCCTCGGACTTGATCTGTTAGATACTTACCTGTGAGCATCCTGAACCTCAGTCTGCTGACTGAACGGTTCAACTGATGCAGATCTAAAATGGGACGCAGCCCTCCATCCTTCTCGGGAACTATGAAGTACCGGCTGTAGAACCCGGACTCGCTTTTGTGAGGAGGGACCACCTTGGTGGCCTACTTTCTCAAGAGAGTACTCTACTTCTCGTTCCATTACCAGAGCCTGCTCGGGGCCCACCAAAGTGGGATTCATCCCGTTGAATCGAGGCGGAGGAGAACCCATCTGGATTCTGTAGCCTCTCTACAGGGTGCAGGACCCATGGAGACACACTTAGCAGTAGTTTCCACGCTGCCGAATAGTCTACTAAGGGAACCAGTCTCTCGAGACTGGCCTCTGGTGTAATTAGAGCGGCTAGTTTGGTATCCTGGAATGGCACACCGGCAGGAGAAAGCCGAACTAGCTGCTGCAGAGACCCCCGAAAGGGTGGCGAGCATCTCGGCTCCGCTACGTTTCCGGGCGGAAGAGACTGAGATGTGTGCTCGCTGGAGACCGCTGCACCCTGGAACACTGGCAGGGTTGGCAGACCGATCTCCTGAGGGCACTGAGGAGAGACGGGCACCGTATACCGCGGTGTACGCCGCTCTTCCTCAGCGGGGCCTGCCCTCATAAGTCCTGGGCAATGGGCACCAGGACTGCATCAGCCGAAGTCTCCTATTGAAGCGACGGTCCTCAGACCCGCGTCATCTCCTAAGAAGACTAGACTGGTAAAACCAAAGCCTGCAGGCAGGACCCTATGAGACACGCTTGGCAGGGGCTCCCACACTGCCAGGTGCCTACTAAGGGAACAAGTCTCTGGAGACTGGCCTCTGGTGTACTCAGAGCGGCCAGTTTGGTATCCTGGAACGGCACACCGGCAGGAGAAAGCCGAACTAGCTGCTCTAGAGACCCCCGAGGGGGTGGCGAGCATCTCAGCTCCGCTACGTTTCCGGGCAGAAGACTAAGATGTGCTCGCTGGAGATCGCTGCGTCCTGGAACACTGTACGTGGCAGGGTTGGCAGACCGATCTCCTGAGGGCACTGAGGAGAGACAGACACTGTGTACTGCGTGTACGCCGCTCTTCCCCAGAGGGGCCAGCCCTCATTAAAATAAGGAGCCGGAACACGGTTGGGGCTGCTCCGCCCAGCAGCCCCTGCTTGAGCACCTCAATCTCCTTGGAAGGAGAGAGGTCACAAATCGTGCTCCTACTTCTTATATATATATATATATATATATATAAACCTTCCCAAGTTAGATGAAATACGGCATTAAATTCCTCAAAATTAAATGCAGCCAAACAACCAGACCAGTAACATGGTCTGATATGAAAGATTCATCTATAAACCCGAGAACGTTACAATGCATGCGTTGCCTCGGCAGCGCGTGCTGCAGCAGCTGGCTCTTTCTCAAAAAGGGGAGGGGCCACAGCGCGGGCTTCCCCGAGAGAGAGCTAGATCTGAGGAATGCAGGTGGAGACAGGGCTAGCCCGTCTCCAACCCGTCCGCCAGATCCATGTGCGATCCCCGCGATCTAAATCGCCGCCGTGTCTAGCAGCCGCGGGACCGCGAACGCGAGATCACACACTAAAGTTTCATACAATGAACCGAAAATAACCGTAATGCGCGCGCCGCTTCGGCAACGCGCACTGCAACAGCGCGCTCTCACCCACGGGGGGAATACCCTTCCTTATGCGGGCTTCCAGCCCCGAGTGAGAGCGCTAGATCTGAGCAATGCAGGTGGAGATAGGGCGAGCCCGTCTCCAACCCATTTGCCCGATCCATGTGCAACGACCCGCGATCTCAGTCGTCACCGTGCCTCAGCAACAGCAGGACCGGAACCGCGAGATCATACGGCGGGGAGGAGCACAATCAGCCCATTAATTCCCTATGGGCTGACAGCGCGAACTCCGTTCTCTCGTTCATACATCTTATGAAACAATGCTTGCTGATTACAAAGCTCATCGACGTCCTCCACATCCACCTCCACAGAGGAAGGCAGGCGGAGCGTCGAGCCCTCTCTCCGGGGGGAAGGAACCGCAGGGCGGGCTTCCGAACCCCGAGAGCGGGCGTTGGATCTGATGAGAAAAGAAGAAGATAAGGACTCACCCGTCTTCGTTCCTTCCACCTGATCCATCTGCAATTCCCACGAGCGCAGCCAGCGCTCCGCCTTGATTACCGCGAAACGGGCCGGCACCGCGAGGAACGCAGGTGAAGGCTCTTTACTCAAAGAACGCCTCTGAGAGCGAGCACGCAGCGTCTTTTTTTTTTTTTTTTTTACACGGGCAGTCAGCTCCCTCGAGAGCTGACTCCGCTTGCTCTGCTCTCAAGCAGACAACACACAGACTGTGTGTATCCCCAGCAGAGAAAGCTTTTCGTTTGCAAGGAGGAACACACAGCTTGTAATGCGATCTGCTCTCGCCAAGTGCTAGTATTACTTTGCACTTATAGCTATCGTGGAGCTTATCCTGAGTGTCTGTGAGACACAGCCAACAGAAATAAGCTCCAACAGATATCGACAGACACACACAGAGCGGTTGCTGAATGACAAAAGCTGACGCCGGTTCCACCGCACGTGCTTTTATGCTGCCTGGCCGATTACGTCACCCGCCTGTGACGTCTCGCCCATCTGTTGGACAGATTACACATGTGTTCAGAGCACGGTCACGCTGGTGGCGTTCCCTTAGCGTCTTTTGGACGCAGCTCGAGTTCCTGAAGAGGAACCAAACTTCTCCTCTCCAGCCATCCTACAACATGTCCTCTTGACCCAATCCCCTCTCACCTTCTCCAAGCAATCTCTCCCACACTCTTACCGGCACTCACACACATTATCAACACATCTCTCCGCACTGGCATCTTCCCCACAGCGTTCAAGCAGGCCCGGGTAACCCCACTGCTCAAAAAACCTACATTAAACACTTCTCTTTTAGAAAACTACAGACCTGTCTCTCTCCTTCCATTCGTAGCGAAAACACTTGAACGAGTTGTCTTCAACCAGCTCTCACTATTTCTTTCACAGTACAACAAACTGGATGCTAAACAGTCAGGTTTCAGGAGTGGCCATTCAACAGAGACTGCGCTACTCTCAGTCACTGAAGCCCTGCGAGTCGCAAAGGCCGATTCCAAATCGTCAGTCCTCATTCTGCTCGATCTTTCTGCTGCTTTTGACACTGTCAATCATCAGATCCTCCTGTCCACCCTCTCATCGCTGGGCATCACTGGGATTCCACTTCGCTGGTTTGAATCCTATCTCACCGGTAGGTCCTTCAGGGTGGCCTGGGGTGGGGAGGTATCCAAAGCACATCAACTGGTCACTGGGGTTCCTCAGGGATCGGTTCTTGGACCCCTCCTCTTCTCCACATACACTACATCACTGGGACCCATCATACAGGCACATGGCTTCTCCTACCATTGCTACGCCGATGACACACAGCTCTATCTCTCTTTTCAACCAGATGATCCAACGGTAGCTGCACGGATCTCAGGCTGCCTGGCGGACATCTCGGCATGGATGAAAGAACATCACCTACAGCTCAACCTGGCAAAGACTGAGCTTCTTGTCGTCCCTGCCACTCCGACCCTACAGCATGACTTCTCGATTCAATTAGGCACATCAATAATTACCCCATCAACTTCGGTCAGAAATCTTGGTGTAATCTTTGATGACCAGCTGACCTTCAAAGAGCACATTGCAAAGACTGCTCGATCTTGCAGGTTTGCGCTACACAAAATCAGGCCCTTCCTGACAGAGCATGCTGCGCAACTTCTTGTCCAGGCCCTTGTCGTTTCTAGGCTGGACTACTGCAATGCTCTTCTGACTGGTCTTCCATCAAACGCAATCAAACCTCTACAAATGATTCAGAATGCAGCGGCACGACTGGTCTTCAATGAGCCCAAAAGAACCCATGTTACACCTCTCTTCATCTCACTACACTGGCTACCAGTGGCAGCTCGCATCAAGTTCAAGACACTGATACTTGCATACAGAACGACCACAGGCTCAGCACCCTCCTACTTCCACTCACTATTACAAATCTACATCCCCTCCAGAAGTCTGAGATCTGCTAGTGAGCGACGCCTTGTGGTACCATCACAGAAAGGCTCAAAATCACTCTCCAGAACATTCTCATTCACCATTCCTGGATGGTGGAATAATCTTCCCACCCCTATCCGGAATGCTGGATCCCTGTCAATCTTCAAGCAACAACTGAAAACTCATCTCTTTCGGCACTACTTGACTTCATCCTAAACTTGTTCACAAAAAAAAATAAAATAAAAAAAAAAATAAAAAAAAAAAAAAAACCTTTCCCTTTATCTTTCTCTCCTTCCCTTGCTAGCTTGTACTTGTTTGAACAATGACTGAGACTTGGTGTTACGAGCACTTCCTCTGTCTGATTGCCTCTTCAAGATGAATCGCTTTATGTACTCCCCAATTGTAAGTCGCTTTGGATAAAAGCGTCTGCCAAATGACTAAATGTAAATGTAAATGTAAATGTAGTAATATTTAAATAGATACTAGTCACTATTGCAATAATTACTAGTCAGAAATCAAAAGATGATATCAAAAACAGAATAACTATCACTACCTTTTCATTTGGAGATATCTTCAACCTCATAAAGAACTAGTAAGAATGTAGTTGGAGATATCTTAATTCAAACAAATCATTACATAAACATGAGTACCTCTCAACCGTCCAATCAGAGTCCACATGGCAATACAATACATTAATATGCTGAATTAATTTGATTGTTAAGTAGGGCTAACTGGCTTTGTATGTTAGCCTACCTTGGTAATTGGTTACCATACAAACACAAAGAAAAGATTACAAACCTGTTGTCCAACAAAAGTATATTGACATGTTTTTACTCCAAATTCACATCATAACATCAGTCGAGCGTTTGAAATAACTTCCTTTTGTGATTTGACATGGTTTCATTAAACAGAATGAGGCAGAAATCATGCCACTTTATATTATTCTATACAGTGATAAGGGCTGTCGATTAGCATTGCATTTTAACATACTTTATTCTTATAAACATACCCGAGATGGATTGAAGAACACAGATAAAACCATATATTGTCGCAATCATTGTTTATTTTCTTCATGTTTTATCAGTAAAACGTCTATCTGCATGTTATGCAGCTACTAGGCTACATAAACAGCGAAAGCTCAATGTCTTTGTCCATATAAGAGATTCCCTGGAAGTGAGTCTCACTAGTGGAGTTTCTGCGCGAGGGCGCCCTCTGGCGAAGAGTATGAATCAAAAGAAATTACTCGTTATTGCTCACAAAATAACGAGTAAAAATAGCAAACATCATTAAGAACTTTGAGGTAAATATTTGCAAATCCTTACATTTTTCTTCAGTGTAGAGAAGTGTAATTTTTTTAATTTTTCTTGCAGCTATATTTATTATTATATTTATTCTTAAATACTCAGTTTTGTATATTACAGTGAAATAGTGTTATTACAAAAGTAATATTCCAGTAATATTCCTTATTTTGTTTAATGTTTTTATTTAGAAATAATAACCATAATCATTATTAGTTCTATTGATATATACACTATATTGCCAAAAGTATTGGCACCCCCTTCTAATGAACAGGTTTGACTACTTTAGTAATTTCTATGAGTACAAATCTTCATGTTAAAGCATATAATGATATTCTAGGAAATTGTGTGCTTCTAATATTATAGCAACAGTTTGGACAGGACCCTTTTCAAGTTCAAGTTCAAGTTCAAGATTTATTTGTCACATACACGATTATACAGAGAGTATTAACCAGCAGTGAAATGTGAGTCAGGTCCGCTCCATGGACAGTGCAATATTATAGAAAACAACAACACAAAGAAGTATACATAAAATTAAATGAATAAAAAAAGAAAAAGATATAAAGAACAAAATATAAAATACAGAATATAAAATAATGTGCATGATAGTATACTGTAGACTTAAATATTAAGATAGGCATGACTGTACAAGAGAGGAATGTTTAAATAGGTTGTACATGGTTGTCATGAAGCAGCAATTTCAGAAAAAAAAAAAAAAAAAAAAAATAAGATACCAAAACACAGAAAGTGATGTGTGCAAATGACACTGTCAGTATGAGGTAGATAATAATGAGTGTGAGTATCTTACTGATTGTAAGTGATTAATAAGTGAAGTCATGATTATGTTAAGAGGCTGAGTTTGAGTTAAGGAGTCTGATGGCCTGGGGGAAGAAACTCCTCCTAAGTCTCTCAGTTTTTGCCATCAGGCTGCGGAAGCGCTTACCAGATGGCAGCAGAGTGAAAAGACAGTTACCAGGGTGATTTGAGTCCTTGATGATTTTGACAGCTCTGCTTCTGCAGCGTTTGAGGTAGATGTCCTGCAGAGAGGGGAGAGCAGACCCTGAGATGCGCTCAGCTAAGCGCACAACTCTCTGCAAGGCTTTGCAGTCTTGACTGGAGCTGTTTCCATACCACACTGAGATGCACTAAGACAATACACTTTCTATGGTCCCTGAATAGAACGTTTTAAGGATTGTTGGTGAGACCCTGAATTTCCTCAGCTGTCGCATATGGTACAGTCTTTGCCTGGCTTTCTTAACCTGTGTTTGAATGTGTGTAGTCCAAGTCAGGTCCTCAGAGATGTTTACACCGAGGTACTTGAAGCTGCTTACTCTCTCCACAGGGGTCCCACTGATCATAAGAGGAGTGTAGGGCAGCAGGTGTCTCTTTCTGAAGTCCACAATCAGCTCTTTAGTTTTGCTCACATTCAGAGAGAGACAGAGACTTTTCTATTCTAACATGACAATGCCTCTGTGTATAAGGCAAGGTTCAAAAAGAAAATTATTGATTCAGTCAGTGTGGAAGAACTTGACTGGTCTGCATAAAACCAAGTCCTAATCCCAGTTTAACACCTCTGGTGTGACTGTAAATGCAGACCTTGAGCCAAAAACTCATCACCAAACACCAATGACTTGTACATATGGGTTCAGTCATTTTAGACACTTCCAAAACTGTTGCAACAGAGATGTAAATACAATTTTTAAATACATGAATTATGTTCCCATCGTTGTTGCCACAGATTGCAGTGCATTTTTCTGTTCTAAAGAAGGGGGTGCCAATACATTTGTCTATATAGTGTATGTACAAGTCATTGGTGTTATATACTTGGCAATATAGTGTATATAAACAACATTTTTGACCAAATTCTGCAGCCCTACAAGTACAACATACCTGTTTTTTTTTTTTTCCAAATAAAGAACATGTTTGTCTGAAAACTATAAGGTTCAGATTTTGTGTGCCCTGAACAGAACATTAATGCAAAAACATTCAATGTCTGTAGCACCAGTGCTATATGCAAAAAAGTTAACGTACAGCCTTGATATGATATTTATTGTTTTACTGGAGGAAAAAGAGGAAAATTACAGATAATACAATTTGTGTCTTATCTCCATCCTGCCACTAGAGGTCACTCGATGACCAACAAACACATTAGGCTACTATGTTTATGAAATTACAGTGTTTGCAAAACTGACAAAATAGGTTTTCTATGTGCTTGTGTACAAATGATTGTTTCTTTTCTATGTGGTTTCCTCAAAAAAAGTGCATCCATCTCCTTGTTTCCGTTTCTTGTCTAATCTCTCTCCTGTATGTTGCTGGTTCATTAATATTCAACATACGATTAGCATACTGGGCAGATATGCAAATTTAAAAAGTACTAGTATCTATTAAGTTCAGGATATCTCTGGTCTAAAAAGTTACTAGTAACTAAAAAATAAGAACTAGTTCTATTTTTTCTTAACAAGAAAAGTATAATTAAATACTAGTCACTATTGGAATAAGTACTAGTATCTAATAAATAAGAACTAGTATCTAATGAATAAGAACTAGCATCTAATGAATAAGTACTAGTAACTTTACAAAATAAACTAGTACCTAAAGAATAAGCACTAGTAGCTAAAGAATAAGCACTAGTACCTAATGAATAAGTACTAGTACTTAATGGAAAAGATACTAGTATCTAAAAAATAAGTATTAGTAGCGTGAAAATAGATACTAGTATGGCTTATAGATTAAATGCTACAACGGCTTGCCATATAGGGTCTGGCTGCAGACTTGCACTTGCACTCTCAGTACTTGCACGCTCAGACACTTGCGCTTCCGCGAGTGACGTCACTTGCAGTCTTTTTTATTTTGTTCTATTTATTGATTATTTTTTGTTTGAATTACTCAACATTTTACAACAGTAGCCAGGTGGTGAAGACAAGAAAAAATAAACTAAATTACAATGTCACTTGCAATCGCCGCTTGTACTCTCCACTATCTGCGACGACGTCACTTGCATTCGACACGAATCGTGCGCGTTGCCAATGGAGACGAGACGCTGTGGTGGTTAAACTATTAAAACTAATTTAGTACAATAACGAACAGAGTCCTGCAAGTCATCTGTAGGAGAAAAAGACAAGACCCAAAAATCCATGGCTACAGAACAGCAGAATATGAATGCAATGCTCAAAGTTTCTCGTTTTCCTCCCGCAGAAAACCATAAACACTTAATATGGCTTCATGTGTTAAGATACATTAAGTGCAATTAAAAGATAAAATTCGATGTTATTATTAAATGTACTACAAGGCAAGCAGATGGCCATGAACACAATATTTTATTTATTTATTTATTTATTTAGTCATTTAGCAGACACTTTTATCCAAAGCGACTTACAAATGAGGACATAGGAAGCAATCAAAACCAACAAAAGAGCAACAACGTGCAAGTGCTATTACAAGTCTTGGTTAGCCTAACGCAGTACAGATAATCTTATTATTATTATTTTTTTTAAATATGCAAACTTTCACTTGTCCTTCCATACAGCAAAACGCTTACTGTGGCATAATGGACTAAATTTAATACAACAACAGCAACAACAACAACAATAATAATAATAATAAAGGACTTAAGGGTATTCTGTAGTCTTTGACTAAGATGATAAAGACAATTCACTAGCCTATACACTGTAAACCCCAATGTTGTCATTAATAAAGAAATCAAGTTATCATAACTTAGCATTACATAAAATGACATGTTTTGGTGTCAAAACTTAAACAGGTATGTATAATTGACTCATTTGGGAGCAAAAATCTTTTGAATTGAGATTTCAAGTGTAATGAACTCAAAATTTCAATTTATTTAAATTATGCTCTGTGTCTCTGTTTAATATAATTGGTCGTGTTTGAAATTCTGCCTTGACAAATGCTCTGATTGGTCGATATAACACAAGGCGGTACATTTTTGGTCGTTGAAGCAGCGGTCCAGAGGCAGCTGGCAGAGAGAGCCATCTAAGCTGAAAATCAAACGTTAAATTGGTAAGTAGAGATTAAAACGCAAATACACTTTTCTTAATTACCTTACAAGTTTTATTGTAATGTTATTTGAAAGGTATAATTGCAAATTTCCCGTTTTTCTCCGGCAGCGGCACTAGCAGACAGGCCGTCGTTGTGAAGCAGCAGGCGGAAAGAGAGCTCTCGTCATGAAGACTCATTGAAGTATACTGGTAGGTTAATGGTAAAATACATGTGTATATTTTGCTTAGAATTGCCATCAAAATGTTTTCATTTTAGTGTGATTTGCAAGTAGGGCTGGACTATAAAACAATAACAATGATTATCACATAAAATGTTCGATAATTTATGCTCGAAATGTTCTATATAATGATTATGAACTACGCAAACAACATTAAATGGCAAACGCGCCAAAAAAAAAAAAAAAAAGAAAAGAAAAAAGCGGAACGAAACAGCCCTATTCGTCTGAATCGCATGCCGCGCAGACCGTTGATCAACTCGGCCCAAAAGAAAAGAGCACCACGGAGAGCTCGGAGCGAATACGTTTTTAACTTATTCACTGAATCACTGAACAGCTCTGCGAGATTCAGTGACAAGCGCACGAGTTCTCTGATTAAAAAAATACATTATGTCTCTGTTATTTAAATTAGTGTAATGTCTGATCAGACTACACTTACATTATCAACAGCACTGACGCGGAAAACAGGAGAAGGCTTTCAAATAGAAATCTCCTGCTGTCTGTGTCATTGTGGCAGAGGGCAGAGATGTAGGATGTTCATATTTAATTTAATTAAATTCTGAATGTGTAGGCATTAAATGTATTAAAGGAGCAATGCAATAGCCTATAATTACAGTTATTAAGCTATATCATTTTTTTGTGTATTTGTGTTATTTTTTATTGCATTTGTAGGCTTTAGAGAAGTCTATAATAAAACATGTCAGGTTTAAATACTTTTCACAACTTTCACCCACTAAACTTGAAAGAAAGAAATATTTGACATTTATCATATCGACTGAAAATTCAATAGTATGTTTTTTTTTGTTTTTTTTTTTGTTTTTTGGGGGGGGGTGGGGGGGCTATATCGCCCAGCCCTATTTCCAACGTATAAACACGTTTGAGATACTAACTTCCTGTAAGAACATCGGAGTGGTGTTAAATTTCCTGTTTTCCTCTGACAGCAGGACTAGCAGACAGGCGGTCATCCTGAAGCAGGAGGGAAGAGAGCCTTAATTGTGACAAAGACTCATTGAGGTATGCTGGTAGGTTAAAGGGATACCTAAAAATGAAAATTTGCTGTTAATTTACTCACTTCGCTTCATAAGACCTCAATGTATCGTCAGGAGCAACAATATTAAATTTGTTTTTCCTGTGTATGTTTTTTTTTGACTCTCATAGTGCTGGTAGCCGTTGACTTGCATTACATGAATCACCAAAGACCACAGGTTCAGCTAAAAACTTCTTTAGTGTTGAACTGAAGAAGAAAAGTCACCTACATTTGGATGGCTTGAGGGTGAGTAAATTAAAAGCAAATTTTCATTTTTGGGTGAAATATCCCTTTACAGTATTTTGCACCTTTTGAAATGTATTTGAGTTTGGATGCATGTGAATTCATTTTAATTTGTTGATGTTTATTTATCTTCTCTAGATGTCCGATGATCGCAGCATGATCCTTGATGTGTTCAATGTATTCTACTTTCCATGGGGCAGAAAGACCTGCAGCCTAAAATACAGTCTTTGGCAAACCTATTTGGTTAAAAAGTTGTTGTTTTTTTTTGCACACTTTGAATAGCTACTACCATTCACAAATAATGTGCAAATTTCTATGCTCCATACAGATTCACATTTTGTTGACTTAAAATGTTTCTGTTGAAAATGTGACTTAACTATATGAGCTTACTCTTATAAAAGCATTGTTTCTGTTAAATACATTAATGTAGGTGACAAACATGTCTGTTGTTCAGTGTGCTTTTAATTGTTCTGATACTCCATGTATTGTAATTGTATTTTTTTTTATCAAATGTTATTATGCAGCTATGTCAGTATACATTATCAAAAATCATCTATGTAGTGTAACCCAAATAAAGTTGTTGATGTAAAGAAAAAATTGTTTTAATGATTTAAATTTTAATTTTAATTTTTAAAGCCAATTAAACAATATATAAACTGGTAAGTTTGAGTTTAGTCTGTTTGCCTTTTAAGTTATCTGTACCTAATTGTTACAGGGCTGATGAGACGTGAGACATGCGGATCCATATGCAAGGCTTTATTGAGAAACATGGTCAAAACACAGGCAGGGTCAGTAAACAGTAGACAGGTATGGCAGAGGCAAGACACAGAGAGTAATCCGAGGGTAAGCGTGGGTCGACGATCGGCGAACAATATCCAGAGGGCTAGGCAGAGAGACAATCCAGGAGAACGAGCAATAATCCAAGCGAGGTACAAACAGAGTCCAAAGGGCAAGGCAGAGAGAATAATCCAGGAGCACGGGCAGGAATCAAACACGGGGAAAAACTATCAAAAGGCTAGGCAAAACTATGACAAATAAGTGGGCTCCGTAAGGTAGCTATCTCTAGGGGAGTGATAACCAAAGAGAAAGTCCAGAGCTTATATAGTGTGTGTGATTGGGTGATGGTGATTGTGAGATGGTTCTCATGTGCAAGCGTGATCAGTGTGAACAGCTGTGTCAATGCAGTGGGTGATGGGAAATGTAGTTTCTGAGTGATCTGTAACTGTCTGTGTAGTGTGAAAGTCAATGTGATGGGTGAGTGACCTCTTGTGGTGAATGAACAGAAGTTCATAGCCAGGATTTGTGACATAGCCCACCCCCAAGGAGCGGCTTCCAGACGCTCCTAAATAATCCTAGGAGGGCGGTGGAGCGGAGGCGGAACAGGGGGAGGGACGGAGGGCCAGGTCCATGTGGAAGTGGAGTGGCTGTGGAACAAGGCAAAGTCGGCAGAGCAGGAAGCCAGGGCGGAGCGGATGGAACAGGAGCCCACCAGTGTGGAGCAGACGGACCTGGTGCCCACCAGGGCGGAGCAGATGGACCTGGAGCCCACCAGGGCGGAGCGGACGGACCTGGAGCCCACCAGGGCGGAGCGGACGGGACTGGAGCCCCCCAGGGCGGAGCAGGCGTGACAGGAGCCCCCCAGGGGGGAGTAGAAGACCACCAGACCGGAGCAGTAGACCACCGCAGGAAAGCAGACCGGGCAGGAAACCATATCAGAGTCTGAGATCTGGGGGGAACAGAGACAGACAACACAGAGAGAGCAGAGACAGACAACACAGGGAGAGTAGAGACAGACAACACAGGGAGAGCCATCCTGGTCTCAGGGGCCGTGGCAGAGCAGGTCTGGGAATCACAGGCGGCCTCCATAGCTGTGACAGGGCAGGACAGGAAATCACAGACGGCCCTTTTAGCCGTGACAGGACAGGGCGAGAGTTCGCAGATGGCCTCCTTAGCCATGACAGGACAGGGCGAGAGTTCACAGATGGCCTTCCTAGCCGTGACAGGACAGGGCGAGAGTTCACAGACGGCCTCCTTAGCCGTGACAGGACAGGGCGAGAGTTCACAGACAGCCTCCTTCGCCGTGACAGGGCAGGACGAGGATTCACAGGCGGCCTCCTTAGCCGTGACAGGGCAGGACGAGGATTCACAGGCGGCCTCCATAGCCGTGACAGGGCAGGACGAGGATTCACAGGCGGCCTCCATAGCCGTGACAGGGCAGGACGAGGATTCACAGACGGCCTCCATAGCCGTGACAGGGCAGGACGAGGATTCATAGGAGGGTACCACTGACACCTCCGGAGGTTCTACAGTGGTATCATCCGGAGACAGGTAGAGTTCATTACTGGGCGCCACCACCATACAAGGAGCTGAAACGAGCACCACCGCTTCAGGAGGTTCTGCAGCATGAGCTGACACCTCTGAAGAAGCTGCAGCGAGTGCCATCGCTTCAGAGAGCACCGCAGCGAGCGTCACCACCCCAAGAGGTTCTGCAGCATCAGCCGCCACCTCTGGAGACATTACAGTGGACGTCGCCACCTCGGGCAGTTCAGTGGTAGTGTATGCAGCCCAAACGCAACACAAAGCAATCCCCATCATGGGAAGCGCTTCGAACAGGGGGATGAGTTCAGGGACAAGAGAGCTAAAGTGAGTGGATTTGGGGATACCAGCAGCGCGTGCAGATACCAGCAGCGCGTGCAGACACCAGCGGTGCATCCCTCACGCTGGATATCAGACAGGGAACTCGAAGGACTGACCTTAAATCTCTGGGTGTGACAGACTCTGGCAGTTCGGCGGAGACGTGACGTGGTTCTGGCTGCTCAGCCGTGACACGATGTGGCTCTGGATGGTTAGCGGTGACATGAAGAGACTCTGGCAGATCAGCGGAGACATGAAGAGGCTCTTGCTGAAGAGCTGAGACGTGAAGAGGCTCTGGCTGAGGAGCCGAGACGTGAAGAGGCTCTGGCTGAGGAGCTGAGACGTGGCGGGACTCTGGCTGGTCAGCTGAGACGTGGCGTGACTCTGGCTGGAGAGCTGTGAGTTGGGTGAGTCCGTGATGATCCACAGTGGCTTGGTGTGACTCTGGATGATGAGCTGAGACGAGGTGTGACTCTGGCTGGAGAGCTGTGCTTTGTTTGGACTCGTGACAATCAACTGTGGCTTGGCTTGACTCGTGACGATCACTTGTGGCTTGGCTTGACTCGTGACGAACAAACATGTCTGTTGTTGTTGTTCAGTGTGCTTTTAATTGTTCTGATACTCCATGTATTGTAATTGTATTTTTTTTTATCAAATGTTATTATGCAGCTATGTCAGTATACATTATCAAAAATCATCTATGTAGTGTAACCCAAATAAAGTTGTTGATGTAAAGAAAAAATTGTTTTAATGATTTAAATTTTAATTTTAATTTTTAAAGCCAATTAAACAATATATAAACTGGTAAGTTTGAGTTTAGTCTGTTTGCCTTTTAAGTTATCTGTACCTAATTGTTACAGGGCTGACGAGACGTGAGACATGCGGATCCATATGCAAGGCTTTATTGAGAAACATGGTCAAAACACAGGCAGGGTCAGTAAACAGTAGACAGGTATGGCAGAGGCAAGACACAGAGAGTAATCCGAGGGTAAGCGTGGGTCGACGATTGGCGAACAATATCCAGAGGGCTAGGCAGAGAGACAATCCAGGAGAACGAGCAATAATCCAAGCGAGGTACAAACAGAGTCCAAAGGGCAAGGCAGAGAGAATAATCCAGGAGCACGGGCAGGAATCAAACACGGGGAAAAACTATCAAAAGGCTAGGCAAAACTATGACAAATAAGTGGGCTCCGTAAGGTAGCTATCTCTAGGGGAGTGATAACCAAAGAGAAAGTCCAGAGCTTATATAGTGTGTGTGATTGGGTGATGGTGATTGTGAGATGGTTCTCATGTGCAAGCGTGATCAGTGTGAACAGCTGTGTCAATGCAGTGGGTGATGGGAAATGTAGTTTCTGAGTGATCTGTAACTGTCTGTGTAGTGTGAAAGTCAATGTGATGGGTGAGTGACCTCTTGTGGTGAATGAACAGAAGTTCATAGCCAGGATTTGTGACATAGCCCACCCCCAAGGAGCGGCTTCCAGACGCTCCTAAATAATCCTAGGAGGGCGGTGGAGCGGAGGCGGAACAGGGGGAGGGACGGAGGGCCAGGTCCATGTGGAAGTGGAGTGGCTGTGGAACAAGGCAAAGTCGGCAGAGCAGGAAGCCAGGGCGGAGCGGATGGAACAGGAGCCCACCAGTGTGGAGCAGACGGACCTGGTGCCCACCAGGGCGGAGCAGATGGACCTGGAGCCCACCAGGGCGGAGCGGACGGACCTGGAGCCCACCAGGGCGGAGCGGACGGGACTGGAGCCCCCCAGGGCGGAGCAGGCGTGACAGGAGCCCCCCAGGGGGGAGTAGAAGACCACCAGACCGGAGCAGTAGACCACCGCAGGAAAGCAGACCGGGCAGGAAACCATATCAGAGTCTGAGATCTGGGGGGAACAGAGACAGACAACACAGAGAGAGCAGAGACAGACAACACAGGGAGAGTAGAGATAGACAACACAGGGAGAGCCTTCCTGGTCTCAGGGGCCGTGGCAGAGCAGGTCTGGGAATCACAGGCGGCCTCCATAGCTGTGACAGGGCAGGACAGGAAATCACAGACGGCCCTTTTAGCTGTGACAGGACAGGGCGAGAGTTCGCAGACGGCCTCCTTAGCCATGACAGGACAGGGCGAGAGTTCACAGATGGCCTTCCTAGCCGTGACAGGACAGGGCGAGAGTTCACAGACGGCCTCCTTAGCCGTGACAGGACAGGGCGAGAGTTCACAGACAGCCTCCTTAGCCGTGACAGGGCAGGACGAGGATTCACAGGCGGCCTCCTTAGCCGTGACAGGGCAGGACGAGGATTCACAGGCGGCCTCCATAGCCGTGACAGGGCAGGACGAGGATTCACAGGCGGCCTCCATAGCCGTGACAGGGCAGGACGAGGATTCACAGACGGCCTCCATAGCCGTGACAGGGCAGGACGAGGATTCATAGGAGGGTACCACTGACACCTCCGGAGGTTCTACAGTGGTATCATCCGGAGACAGGTAGAGTTCATTACTGGGCGCCACCACCATACAAGGAGCTGAAACGAGCACCACCGCTTCAGGAGGTTCTGCAGCATGTGCTGACACCTCTGAAGAAGCTGCAGCGAGTGCCATCGCTTCAGAGAGCACCGCAGCGAGCGTCACCACCCCAAGAGGTTCTGCAGCATCAGCCGCCACCTCTGGAGACATTACTGTGGACGTCGCCACCTCGGGCAGTTCAGTGGTAGTGTATGCAGCCCAAACGCAACACAAAGCAATCCCCATCATGGGAAGCGCTTCGAACAGGGGGATGAGTTCAGGGACAAGAGAGCTAAAGTGAGTGGATTTGGGGATACCAGCAGCGCGTGCAGATACCAGCAGCGCGTGCAGACACCAGCGGTGCATCCCTCACGCTGGATATCAGACAGGGAACTCGAAGGACTGACCTTAAATCTCTGGGTGTGACAGACTCTGGCAGTTCGGCGGAGACGTGACGTGGTTCTGGCTGCTCAGCCGTGACACGATGTGGCTCTGGATGGTTAGCGGTGACATGAAGAGACTCTGGCAGATCAGCGGAGACATGAAGAGGCTCTTGCTGAAGAGCTGAGACGTGAAGAGGCTCTGGCTGAGGAGCCGAGACGTGAAGAGGCTCTGGCTGAGGAGCTGAGACGTGGCGTGGCTCTGGCTGGTCAGCTGTGATGTGGCGGGACTCTGGCTGGTCAGCTGAGACGTGGCGTGACTCTGGCTGGAGAGCTGTGAGTTGGGTGAGTCCATGATGATCCACAGTGGCTTGGTGTGACTCTGGATGATGAGCTGAGACGAGGTGTGACTCTGGCTGGAGAGCTGTGCTTTGTTTGGACTCGTGACAATCAACTGTGGCTTGGCTTGACTCGTGACGATCACTTGTGGCTTGGCTTGACTCGTGACGAACAAACATGTCTGTTGTTGTTGTTCAGTGTGCTTTTAATTGTTCTGATACTCCATGTATTGTAATTGTATTTTTTTTTTATCAAATGTTATTATGCAGCTATGTCAGTATACATTATCAAAAATCATCTATGTAGTGTAACCCAAATAAAGTTGTTGATGTAAAGAAATAATTGTTTTAATGATTTAAATTTTAATTTTAATTTTTAAAGCCAATTAAACAATATATAAACTGGTAAGTTTGAGTTTAGTCTGTTTGCCTTTTAAGTTATCTGTACCTAATTGTTACAGGGCTGACGAGACGTGAGACATGCGGATCCATATGCAAGGCTTTATTGAGAAACATGGTCAAAACACAGGCAGGGTCAGTAAACAGTAGACAGGTATGGCAGAGGCAAGACACAGAGAGTAATCCGAGGGTAAGCGTGGGTCGACGATCGGCGAACAATATCCAGAGGGCTAGGCAGAGAGACAATCCAGGAGAACGAGCAATAATCCAAGCGAGGTACAAACAGAGTCCAAAGGGCAAGGCAGAGAGAATAATCCAGGAGCACGGGCAGGAATCAAACACGGGGAAAAACTATCAAAAGGCTAGGCAAAACTATGACAAATAAGTGGGCTCCGTAAGGTAGCTATCTCTAGGGGAGTGATAACCAAAGAGAAAGTCCAGAGCTTATATAGTGTGTGTGATTGGGTGATGGTGATTGTGAGATGGTTCTCATGTGCAAGCGTGATCAGTGTGAACAGCTGTGTCAATGCAGTGGGTGATGGGAAATGTAGTTTCTGAGTGATCTGTAACTGTCTGTGTAGTGTGAAAGTAAATGTGATGGGTGAGTGACCTCTTGTGGTGAATGAACAGAAGTTCATAGCCAGGATTTGTGACATAGCCCACCCCCAAGGAGCGGCTTCCAGACGCTCCTAAATAATCCTAGGAGGGCGGTGGAGCGGAGGCGGAACAGGGGGAGGGACGGAGGGCCAGGTCCATGTGGAAGTGGAGTGGCTGTGGAACAAGGCAAAGTCGGCAGAGCAGGAAGCCAGGGCGGAGCGGATGGAACAGGAGCCCACCAGTGTGGAGCAGACGGACCTGGTGCCCACCAGGGCGGAGCAGATGGACCTGGAGCCCACCAGGGCGGAGTGGACGGACCTGGAGCCCACCAGGGCGGAGCGGACGGGACTGGAGCCCCCCAGGGCGGAGCAGGCGTGACAGGAGCCCCCCAGGGGGGAGTAGAAGACCACCAGACCGGAGCAGTAGACCACCGCAGGAAAGCAGACCGGGCAGGAAACCATATCAGAGTCTGAGATCTGGGGGGAACAGAGACAGACAACACAGAGAGAGCAGAGACAGACAACACAGGGAGAGTAGAGACAGACAACACAGGGAGAGCCTTCCTGGTCTCAGGGGCCGTGGCAGAGCAGGTCTGGGAATCACAGGCGGCCTCCATAGCTGTGACAGGGCAGGACAGGAAATCACAGACGGCCCTTTTAGCCGTGACAGGACAGGGCGAGAGTTCGCAGACGGCCTCCTTAGCCATGACAGGACAGGGCGAGAGTTCACAGATGGCCTTCCTAGCCGTGACAGGACAGGGCGAGAGTTCACAGACGGCCTCCTTAGCCGTGACAGGACAGGGCGAGAGTTCACAGACAGCCTCCTTAGCCGTGACAGGGCAGGACGAGGATTCACAGGCGGCCTCCTTAGCCGTGACAGGGCAGGACGAGGATTCACAGGCGGCCTCCATAGCCGTGACAGGGCAGGACGAGGATTCACAGGCGGCCTCCATAGCCGTGACAGGGCAGGACGAGGATTCACAGACGGCCTCCATAGCCGTGACAGGGCAGGACGAGGATTCATAGGAGGGTACCACTGACACCTCCGGAGGTTCTACAGTGGTATCATCCGGAGA
The DNA here is from genome assembly GCA_027422415.1 of Schizothorax lantsangensis. Lineage (NCBI taxonomy): Eukaryota > Metazoa > Chordata > Actinopteri > Cypriniformes > Cyprinidae > Schizothorax > Schizothorax lantsangensis. Next base: position 39,778,664 of record CM049844.1, read on the forward strand.
CAGGTAGAGTTCATTACTGGGCGCCACCACCATACAAGGAGCTGAAACGAGCACCACCGCTTCAGGAGGTTCTGCAGCATGTGCTGACACCTCTGAAGAAGCTGCAGCGAGTGCCATCGCTTCAGAGAGCACCGCAGCGAGCGTCACCACCCCAAGAGGTTCTGCAGCATCAGCCGCCACCTCTGGAGACATTACAGTGGACGTCGCCACCTCGGGCAGTTCAGTGGTAGTGTATGCAGCCCAAACGCAACACAAAGCAATCCCCATCATGGGAAGCGCTTCGAACAGGGGGATGAGTTCAGGGACAAGAGAGCTAAAGTGAGTGGATTTGGGGATACCAGCAGCGCGTGCAGATACCAGCAGCGCGTGCAGACACCAGCGGTGCATCCCTCACGCTGGATATCAGACAGGGAACTCGAAGGACTGACCTTAAATCTCTGGGTGTGACAGACTCTGGCAGTTCGGCGGAGACGTGACGTGGTTCTGGCTGCTCAGCCGTGACACGATGTGGCTCTGGATGGTTAGCGGTGACATGAAGAGACTCTGGCAGATCAGCGGAGACATGAAGAGGCTCTTGCTGAAGAGCTGAGACGTGAAGAGGCTCTGGCTGAGGAGCCGAGACGTGAAGAGGCTCTGGCTGAGGAGCTGAGACGTGGCGTGGCTCTGGCTGGTCAGCTGTGATGTGGCGGGACTCTGGCTGGTCAGCTGAGACGTGGCGTGACTCTGGCTGGAGAGCTGTGAGTTGGGTGAGTCCATGATGATCCACAGTGGCTTGGTGTGACTCTGGATGATGAGCTGAGACGAGGTGTGACTCTGGCTGGAGAGCTTTGCTTTGTTTGGACTCGTGACAATCAACTGTGGCTTGGCTTGACTCGTGACGATCACTTGTGGCTTGGCTTGACTCGTGACGATCAACTGTTGCTTGGATTGACTTGTGATGATCACTGGTGGCTTGGCTTGACTCGTGACGATCACTTGTGGCTTGGCTTGACTCGTGACGATCAACTGTGGCTTGGCTTGATTCACGGAGATCACTAGTGGCTTGGCTTGACTCGTGACGATCAACTGTGGCTTGGCTTGACCTGTTAACATTGGCTGTGACCTGACTTGGCTCTTTAACATAGGCTGTGACTTGACTTGGCTCTTTAACATAGGCTGGGACTTGACTTGGCTCTTTAACATCAGCTGGGACTTGACTTGGCTCTTTAACATCAGCTGGGACTAGACTTGGCTCTTTAACATCAGCTGGGACTAGACTTGGCTCTTTAACATCAGCTGGGACTTGACTTGGCTCTTTAACATCAGCTGGGATTTGACTTGGCTCATGACTGGCAGCACTGACATGACAGGGTGTTGTTGTGGCCGCCATTTTGTGAGTGTGCTCTGGGGCGTCCGCCATTTCGGGAGCGTGCTCTGTGATCGTACAATTTAGTGCGGTGTCGCGTTCCTCCGCGACACCCACTGTGAACGCTGAACCAACAGTCAATAAAGCATAATCCATAAAATCACTTTTATGAACTTTTATGAACGGGGACCTTCAAGGGTTAATCGGGATTTGAGCGGCTGGTTAACGCCCTCACAAAAAAAATCTATAAGCACACAGTCTGGCAGATCAGAGTAATAAGCAACGTTCAAATACTCTTGAATATAGTCCTCGAGCGAACGTGTGCCCTAATTGAGGGATAATAACAGTCTTGCAATATCCATACCTGGCCATTGTCCACTTGAAAAGCCGCTGGATCCTTGTGTGGCCGAGTATTCTGTTACAGGGCTGACGAGACGTGAGACATGCGGATCCATATGCAAGGCTTTATTGAGAAACATGGTCAAAACACAGGCAGGGTCAGTAAACAGTAGACAGGTATGGCAGAGGCAAGACACAGAGAGTAATCCGAGGGCAAGCGTGGGTCGACGATCGGCGAACAATATCCAGAGGGCTAGGCAGAGAGACAATCCTGGAGAATGAGCAATAATCCAAGCGAGGTACAAACAGAGTCCAAAGGGCAAGGCAGAGAGAATAATCCAGGAAAGATTCCCTTTTTTTTTCCTCGCCGGTGTCATGTCTAAATAAACTGTTCCTGGATCTGTTATTTTTTACATGGTTAGGTGGAAGTGACGCAGGGTGAGGAGGGTGGAGTTGCGGCATGTGTGTTTGGCTAGGTACAGATGAATGAAACGGATACATGGAGCGCTCGTATAGAAATACAATGCATGACAGCAAGCGGGTCTGCTTAAGAGAAGTCATCATTATCCTAGAGTAGACAGTTCAGAAACGACACGAGCGATGACAGTGCGCGTCTTCCAACAAGAAAATACCACGAAGTTGCGTCAGCACCACGCTTCAGACACGCCCTCCGTCAAGCGTGAGCCAGAGTGCGCGCACACACACGTCACACACCGGATGTGTGTGCGCACTCAGATCACTTGGACATGGTTGTGTACAAGAGGTAAAAAACAATATAAATATTGTTCGTTTTCTCACACAAACCGCTCGTTTCGTGTCTTAGGCCATCAATGTGTAGTTATGATGGGGAATTGTTTAATTTGAATTTCTCTGTGCATGTTCTTTTTCCCTCTTATAGAGACAGTGACCTATACCTGCCATTATATGACTGACAGACTAGAACGGTTTGACCTAAAAATATCAAAATTGGATCTACTGAAAAAAAAAGACACCTACATCTTGGATACACTTGGGGTAAGCTGATAGATACCAAATTTTAATTTCAAAGTGAACTATCCCTTTAATGGACAAAGACAATGATTTAAAAGAGCTGTAGACCGTTTATTCTATTTGGAAAAACGCTTAACGTGAAACTTTGCATGTTGTGTTTATTCTGGGCTCACCTTCCTGTACATTAGTTATGTATATTTTAATAATGATGAGGAGCATATTGAGTTTGCTCTTTATCATCTTAGTCCATTATGCCACATTATCCCATGTTTTGCGGTATGGGAGGAAATACTATATACATATTCATTATATTAATAAACTGTATATTGAATTTGATATTATAATAGCACTATCTTAACACATGAAGCCATATTAAGTGTTTATGGTTTTCTGCGGGAGGAAAACTCTTAACGAGAAACTTTGTGCATTGCGTTCATATTCTGCTGTTCTGTAGCCACGGATTTTTGGGTCTTGTCTTTTTCTCCTACAGATGACTTGCAGGACCCTGTTCGTTATTGTACTAAATTAGTTTTAATAGTTTAACCACCACAGCGTCTCGTCTCCATTGGCAATGCGCACGATTCGTGTCGAATGCAAGTGACGTCGCAGATAGCGGAGAGTGCAAGCGGCGATTGCAAGTGACATTGTAATTTAGTTTCTTTTTTTCTTGTCTTCACCACCTGGCTACTGTTGTAAAATGTTGAGAGATTCCAAAAAAAAAAATCAATAAATAGAACAAAATAAAAAATAAAAAAGACTGCAAGTGGCGTCACTCGCGGAAGCGCAAGTGTCTGAGAGTGCAAGTCTGAGCGTGCAAGTGCAAGTCTGCAGCCAGACCCTTCTCAAAAGTTCACTAGACACACACACCGTCTGTTTGGACAATGAAAGAAGTTGAGAACAAGTATTGTCTGTTCAGTGGTTTTTATTTATAAAAAGAGTGATGAGTTGTCCAGGCACTTGTGCAGTGGCCTTTTTATGTCATCCCACTTGTGTTGGGGCACACGACTTTTCCCATGGGCTCCCCCCCTGAATGGATCTTGCCCCCCCCTGTGCCACCCCATTAAAAAAGTCCTAGAATCGCCTCTGCTCGCATCCCCCCTCAATTCGAGCCCTGAGTAAGACCCAGTCTTGGGAGGAATATTGTGAGGTATTATCTAATTTTTTTGAAGCAAATGAGATTGAAGATTCTGCAAAGAGATGCTCTGTGATAGACTGGTGTGTGAAATTGAGGCAGATGGAACACAGCGTCGGTTGTTGGCAGAACCGGAGCTGACTTTTGAAAAAGCGCTGAAGCTCACGCAAGCAATAGAGATGGCAAATAAAGACGTGCTGGATTTACAATGTCAAAATAAGATGTCTGCGGATGTGCATGTTAAACAGTCAACACAGACAGTGCTCAAGTTGGAAGCAAGGAACAAACGGACGCATAAAGAGCCGTGCCCTTACTGCTATAGATGCGGTGGTGATCACAAACAGCAGGAGTGTCGTTTTCTGCAAGAGCAGTGCCACAAGTGTGGTAAGAAAGGACATATTAGAAAAATGTTCAGAGCTGGCTTGCCCTCCACCAAGTATAAACCTAAGGGGGGAGGGGGGAATTACAAGCAACAGCAGTCCAGCACAGAAAAACATAGATCAGCTCATCACATTAGTGACACAGAGGAACCCACTGCCAGTGACAGGCAAGAAGTTTTCACTATGCACAGTGTGGTTGAAACTCAGATTCCAAGAGTGTCTCCAATCATCATGTTTTTAAAAGTGAATGACACAGAGGTAAATTTTGACGTGGACACGGGCTGCAGTGTCACTGTTATGTCAAAGACTGAATATGCCAAGTTAGGGAGTGTGGGCAAACTCCATGATCTGAAGGATTGTTCTCTTAGCCTGAAAACTTATATGGGTGAGACAGTAGAAATACTGGGGGCCGCAGATGTGATTGTTCGGCATGGCAATCAGGTTAAAGAGCTTCCTGTGGTGGTGGTGGTGTCTACCGATGGACCAAACCTTTTGGGCCAGGGTTGGATTAAAGAGCTAGACATATGTTATTAGACACATTTCGAGTGTGTGACACCACACGTCACGTCCTTTCCTTTCCTTTCCTTTTCCTTTCCTTTAACAATTGGCTTTAACTTCTAAAAACTCCAGATATTGTAGTTACAGTATTGTTGTCATCATTATTATTGTTTTTATCATTGTTATTGTTATTATTATTACTATCATCTTAAATTATATTGAGATCTAACACTCAGTGCATTTATGTCTATGTACGTTTTTTACAGTATTCATAACATTATCAAAAAAAAAATGAACCAGGAAAATGTAAATAACAATAATTACTATTATATTACATTGAAGTAATTTATTGCATAAGTTATCATTATATCTATGCCCATTATTGGATCTATATATCTATATGTGTTGTTGTCTCCTCTTCTATTTTCTCTCTTATTTTCTTTTCTTTCCTTTCTATTGTATATGTCATAAGTTCTTTCCTTGATATACTGCTGCCATGGCATATTCTGTTTTGTGCATTTTGTGCAATATAAAAAAATGAAATGTAAACGCTTTTGTTTGTCATTGTGTCTGAATCAGCGTTTCTGATTTGGAGAATATCATGGAGGACACACAAACATTCAGTGATGGAGATTTTTCCCCAGCATGCAGGTATGTCAAAGTTAGTATAGTAATGTGAGTGCTTGTCTCATATTCTAGGCTTGGGATGTACTGTAATGTACTGAGTGTCTGACACAGGGTCTCTATGCAAAAAAAAAACCCCAAAAAGACCAGATCTACAGTATGTAGATAAATAGATGGACAGATAAGTGACATGCTTGTGCGATACCTTCACTCCTAAAGTATCTACATGTAAAATCCACTATACAGGATATTATTTGTTGTCTCTGTTGTATCTATTATGTTGTCTGTTGATTAAACCCAATTTTACAGGCAGAGTTCAAACCCACCAGAGTCCAGCTTTGTGTCCGTAAGGAGTGACCTATCTATGCTAGAGCCAGCAAAATTTGAGGGAATATACACATCACCTGATTTGAGGTACAACATCTTTGTTTAGACAGACATAGAGATTACGGGCACACAAAAATATGCATCCATGGAAGTATTTAGCAAATCAATTTATTATCAAAATACAGAAGTGGAAATTCAAATACTGGAAACTCAATGACTCTTACTCACTTAAAACGTCAACTGAATTATACTAAATGAGAAACAACTACATCACTAATTGGGAAACTCAGACACAACATATAAAACATTATAGGTAGAAGATTGAAAAATTGATTGATTGATCTAAATTTAAATTATTTATATCTTGTTTTTGCTATTAAAATCAAATTCACAGGCAGAGATCAAATCCACCTGAGCCCAGCTGTGTGAAGAGTGACTGTTCTATGGATGTGCCTGTAAAATTTCAGAGGAGACATTCACCAACTGTTCTGAGGTACAACAAATTTATAGACTCTCTATGAGTGTTAACATCAACCATATGAATTCCCGTTTCTAATCTATTGTATTCTCTCTATTCTGTTAAATTTAAAGCCACAGTCAAAGATCTAGCCTAACAGAGCCCAGCTGTGTGTCCATGAAGAGTGAACAGTCTATGAACCAGCAGGGAAAACACATATCAACTGATCTGAGGTATATGTAATTGCATTTATTGGACAACTGGTACTAATTTACTGCACCCTATGATATTTTATTATATTACATATTTTTGAAAACTGAGGTTTTACTTCAATTCAATTTGTACCTCTTTAATTTATGTTCTGTAAGATGAACAAATGTAATATATTATTTTAATCTTTTTAAGTTGTGACTCTCAACGGGTCCAAAGCAGATTCAAATCAAATCTGCTGAATAAGTTTCAGTGTCTGTATGAAGGAACAGCAAAGCAGGGAAACCCAAAACTCCTGAATGATATCTATACAGAGCTCTACATCACAGAGAGTGAGAGTGGAGAGATCAGTAATGAGCATGAGGTGAGACAGATTGAGACACAATCCAGGAGAGCAGCAACAGAGGACACAGCCATCAAATGCAATGACATCTTTAGACCTTTACCTGGACAAGACAAAGCCATCAGAACTGTGCTGACAAAGGGAGTCGCTGGCATTGGAAAAACAGTCTCTGTGCAGAAGTTCATTGTGGACTGGGCTGAAGGGAAAGAGAATCGGGACGTCCAGCTCATATTTCCAATTCCTTTCAGAGAGCTCAACTTGATGAAGAACAAAAAACTTTCAGATCTTCTTCAAGACTTTTTCCCTGAAACCAAAGAAATGGATATATCCACTGAAGAATATAAAGTGCTGTTCATCTTTGATGGTCTGGATGAGTGTCGTCTGTCTCTGAACTTTAAGAGCAAAGTGAAACTGTGTAATATATTTAAATCTGCCCCAGTGGACGTACTGCTGATGAACCTCATTGTGGGGAATCTGCTTCCCTCTGCTCTCATCTGGATCACCTCCAGACCAGCAGCAGCTGATCTCATCCCCTCTGAGTGTGTCCATCGAGTGACAGAGGTACGAGGCTTCAATGATCCACAGAAGGAGGAATACTTCAGGAAGAGAATCAGTGATCAGAGTCTGGCCAACAGGATCATCACACACCTGAAGTCATCAAGGAGCCTCCACATCATGTGCCACATCCCAGTGTTCTGCTGGATCTCAGCCACTGTTCTAGAGAAGATGTTGAGTGAAGCAGAGAGTAGAGAGATTCCCAAGACTCTCACTCAAATGTACACACACTTCCTGATCATTCAGACCAACATCAAATGTGAAAAGGACTATGAGAAGAAAGTCAAAGATGAAGACATGATTGTCAAACTGGGGAAACTGGCTTTTGAGCAGCTTGTGAATGGCAACCTGATCTTCTATGAGGAAGACCTGAGAGAGTGTGGCATTGATGAGACAGAAGCATCAGTGTACTCAGGATTGTGCACTCAGATCTTCAGAGAAGAGTCTGGCTTGAATCAGGGGAAAGTCTTCTGCTTTGTTCATCTGAGCATCCAGGAACATCTAGCAGCTCTGTATGCACACCTCTCCTTTACAAAAAAACACAAAAATGTGTTTATTACTCTGTTATCTAGTCCTTTAATGCATTTAAAGAAGGCCTCACATGTTTCATTATCTGAGCTGCATCAGAGAGCTGTGAAAAAAGCCTTCAAGAGTAAAAATGGACATCTGGATCTTTTCCTGCGTTTTCTTCTGGGTCTCTCATTGGAGTCTAATCAGACTCTCTTACAAGAACTACTGACACAGGCAGGAAGCTGCTCCTACAACAAAGAGGAAATAATTGAGTATATAAAAAAGAAAATCACGAGGAATCCCTCTCCAGAGAGATCCATCAATCTGTTTCACTGTCTGAATGAACTGGGTGATGATTCACTGATGCAGGAGATTCAAGTTTATCTGACATCTGGACAAATAAGAGAAACCAAACTCTCCTCTTCACAGTGGTCAGCTCTGGTTTATGTGTTGCTGACATCAGAGCAGAAGATGGATGTTTTTGATCTAAAACAGTTTATTGGAGCCCAAAATACAGCAGATGAAGTTCTTCAGAAGCTGCTGCCTGTGGTTAAAGAATCCAGATCAGTTCAGTAAGTCACACTTACAACAATCACTGCACTGCACTGAATATGAACATGATCACATTTATGATTTTAGCATGTGATTTAAAAATGGCAGCAAACAGCAAGAGTGTCTTCTTTTCAATATATTGATGTTGTATGATTAACACTATTTGTCCTCTAATGATGTTTATGTGTAAATACAACATACAGTAAATTAGCATTTTCACAGTGTTTTTATTTACCTGCAGCTGGTGTCATTTTATTATTCATGTTCTTTAATGTCCACAGGTTGAGTGATTGTGGAGTCACAGATGAAGGTTGTGCTGCTCTGGCTTCAGCTCTGAGAACAAACCCCTCACACCTGAGACAATTGAATCTGTCTAGAAATAAACTACGACACGCAGGAGTGGATCTGCTCTCTGCTGGACTGAAAGATGCTCAATGTAAACTGGAGACACTTTGGCAAGTTTGTGTAAACCTGTCAATATCCTTTTTAATGAATAATGAATTGTATATATTAAAAAAATATTTGCCACAAATGCTTAAAAATGTATGTATGTATTTATGTATGTATTATGTATGTATTTTGGCCTACTCGTATTTCTGAAATTATGCCAATATTGATCTTGACCCCTTCAAGCACAATGTAGAAGCAGGTCTGAACCTTAGGCTGAACCTGTTAATTGTGTCATGGATTAAGTCTCTCTTTCTGATTGTGAAGTTCCTGCTTATCTGAGCTGTAGATCCTGAACTGAGAGACTGAATAGTGGCATTGTTCTCTACAGGTTGAGGGATTGTGGTGTCACAGATAAAGGATGTATTGCTCTGGCTTCAGCTCTGAGATCAGACCCCTCACACTTGAGAGAACTGGATCTGTCTGTAAATAAATTAAGATCGTCAGGAGTGAATCTGCTATCTGATGGACTGAAGGATCCTCACTGTAAACTGGAGATACTGTGGTATGTCATCTCTCTGAGAATCACACACACTGGAACTCACATAGAAGTATAGTTGTAGTTCAAGACTCATTTTTATTCAGTTACATCAGTTTTATTCACTTTTTACCAATTGTAAAAGAAGAGAAAAGTCCCTTTAACAAAAAATGACTCATACACACGACACAGATGAGTCTCTTTATTACTTCGAGATGTTGTTCAAGTGATGGGAAACTGTTTTACCACAGTTTGTTGTTGTACTCTTTTCAGTTCCAGATGTTTTTGGCCCTCAGAGATGAGAAGTCTAGATATGGCTGAATAACATTTCTGTGCACGTCAGATAACAAGTATATCTGTCTCATCTGAGAAATATTAACGTGCATCATCTGTGTACAGATATAAAGAGGAGACTGACTATGCATTATTCCACTTATTACACAAATACTTACCAGAGAAATAATAAATAGACATAAAATATTGATTTAAATTTAAATAATCTTATTTAAATTATCTTACAAATGACATACATACAACTATCACACCTATGTATATCCTGGGTCAACAGTCAATAAAAAAAATATTTTTAAACAAATAATAATTTGTATCTTACAGTACATGTTTTTCAGTATGTTTTCATATCATTCAAATGTGTTGAGAAATTTTATGTACTCTCATACTTAATATTCAAGGTCATTGCCACTCCCTCGCATATAGGCTTTCGATCACAAAACATGTCTTTAAAAATTTTAATCAATATATTGTTTTCTGTGAAGAAGTATGCAGAATGATTTTCACATAATTTTGAAGTAAATATTCTAGCCTACAAGACTGATTACTCAAAAGTCTTATTCAGAACTATTTAGTGTGGGTTTTATGGCCTTATTTCAGCATGTAGAAGCGGGTCTGAACCTTAGACTGAACCTGTTAATCATGTCTTGGATTAAGTCTCTCTTTCTGATTGTGACTGAAGAGTGTCATTGTTCTCTACAGGTTAGGTAATTGTGGCATCACAGATGAAGTTTGTGCTGCTCTGGCTTCAGCTCTGAGATCAAACCCTTCACACCTGAGAGAACTGAATTTATCATGGAATAAACTAGGAGACACATGAGTGAGCCTGCTCTCTGATGGACTGAAGGATCTTCATTGTAACATGGAGATACTGTGGTAAATCATCTCTCTGAGAATCACATGCACATCATGGCAACAATTAAACAATACTGAACAGTGAATAAACACAGGAACAGTGAAACACCAGTAAACTGAATCACAACTGGTGGTAGGATAATTAACTCAACCAAACGCATCTAATATGAGATTAATAAAAAAAACAAAAAAAAAAACCATAATATTATATTACAATGTACATATGCGAAAAATGACATGCACAAGTGAACTTGAACTCAGTTACAGTACATGCTAGTCAGGATGCGTACACTTGTGCACTTGTGTGATGATGTGCACTTAACACGGCAAAACACGGGTAACTAAAGCACAAAGATTTCACAACCTTCAAATAAAATAGATTCCTGAGATTAAACATCTTGCCCTTAACTGAATTTTTATTATTGAAGTGATTCCAGGCAACACTACATGCTTTCAAATCCATAGTTTCATTTTAGTTATCCAGTCTGGAAAACATGCTTTCGTTAACCAATCAGACCTCAAGGTACCGTCCATAATGACACCATAACCAATAAGAGAAAGGAAAAAAAACAAAACATTTATAGTCACATGATCATTGTTTTCATGTTTGATCACCGCTGTCACTTTAGAACACTCTGGTACTTGTGCCCATCTCTACAGTGAGGATCCTACCATAAAAATAATTATTCTTTCAGTACATATTTCAGGATATTGAAATGAACCTTCTCAAGCACCATGTAGAAGCAGGTCTGAATCTTAGACTGGACCTGTTAATCGTGCCATGGATTAAGTCTCTTTTTCTGATTGTGAAGTTTCTGCTTATCTGAGCTGTGGATCCTGATCTGAGAGACTGAATGGCATTGTTCTCTACAGGTTGAGTGATTGTGGAGTCACAGATGAAGGTTGTGCTGCTCTGGCTTCAGCTCTGAGATCAAACCCCTCACACCTGAGAGAACTAGATCTGTCTGAGAATAAACTAGGAGACTCAGGAGTAAATCTGTTCTCTGATGGACTGAAAGCTCCTCACTGTAAACTGGAAGTACTGTGGTAAGATTGTATGAAGTGTTGACATCTTTCTTTATTTCCCTTCTATGATGAATAATGAATAAAACAAAAACTAGAAAAATATCCTGTCATATAATTGAAGAGGATCATGTTTACGTCTTCATTAGATTCCTTTCAAAGTCTTGTAAAAATCAAAATGAGAAAATGTGACAACTGCTTTTAGAATACAGATGTGTTGAGAATTTTGGGGCTCTCACTTTAAAGAAGCAGGTCTAAACCTTAGACTGAACCTGTTAATCGTGTTGTGGATTAAGTCTCTCTTTCTGATTGTGAAGTTCCTGCTTATCTGAGCTGTAGATCCTGAACTGAGAGACTGAAGAGTGTCATTGCTCTCTACAGGTTGAAGGATTGTGGAGTCACAGGTGAAGGTTGTGCTGCTCTTTCTTCAGCTCTGAGATCAAACCCCTCACACCTGAGAGAACTGAATCTGTCTGGAAATAAACTGCAATACTTAGATGTGAAGCTGCTCTCAGATCTGAAGGATGATCCACATTATAAACTGAAAATGCTTCTGTAAGTAAGGATGAATGAAATATTTTCATATTTTAATTGTTTGCTATTTGTTGATTTTAACAAATCAACAAATAGCAATAACTACTTGTTATTGTAGTTCTAAAGCGGACCATGCAGTATTGTCACACATTTGACTGTGTTTTACTTACAGGTTTTAGATGTTAGTCTGACCTTCTCTGGATCAGCTGATGGTGAATAAAGAGCCACTACAGACAGACATCACATTCAACAGAATCAACAGACACAAACTGAAGTATTTCCTGACTTAATTGATATGAAATTTCCCGATCGATCCTCTAGTACCAGGAAGAAACATGCAAACAAAATAGAAATTGTTTTTAACAGTCTTATAGCTCAAGGACTCCAGCGTGACCGAGACAAGGAGGCCAAGAAGCAGGAGAAGAAGGGACGCCGGAGGCGGGCCCAGAAGGCAGCTGGAGGACCAAAAGATCTTCTTTAAAATGAGATCAGTCCTTTAAGGTTATTGGCTGTGCTGAGCAGAAGCCGGCCTCAGCCGGCCTCAGCTGTTTTCACTCTAGTCTCCTAGACCGTATTTATTTGATGTCAGAGCGCCTCCTCGTGTGAAGACCAACGAGTGTAAAGACAGACGACTTTTCCTGTGCGACTTTAACCGAGCAACGACACCGAGCACACACTTAAGTATCATTTCTATCTTCCCTCACACACTCTCCTTCCCTATCCTCTATCCCTCCACCTCTATCATGTGTTTCCAAACCATTCCGGTTCTCTCTCAACCACGCTCTAAAAACACACGAAGACGGCAACGTTATCCTGCTAACCTGCGCCCGATCGCTACATCTTCTACTACACCTCTTTCTTTCTCTGTGGGTCTTTGGAATTGCCAGTCAGCGGTCAACAAAGCTGACTTCATTTCTGCTTTTTCCTCACAATCCACTCTCAGCATCTTGGGCTTGACTGAGACCTGGATTCGTCCAGAAGACTCCGCTACCCCGGCTGCTCTCTCTCACAATTTCTCTTTCTCTCACACCCCAAGGCAAGTTGGCCGGGGTGGGGTCACTGGTCTGCTCATTTCAAACAATTGAAAATACTCAACCCACTCTCCCCTAGGCAATCACATGCGATTACTGTAACGGCTCCTATAAAACTCCAGATAGTAGTAATCTACCGTCCCCCTGGCCAAATTCTAGCCACCTTCCTAGAGGAGATGGACGGCCTGCTGTCCTCTTTCATGGAGGATGGCACTCCACTCTTAGTCTTTGGCGATTTCAACATTCACCTAGACAGGCCTTATGCTACAGACTTCCATTCACTCCTAGCTTCATTTGATCTCAAACGCCTTACCACTACTAGCACGCACAAATCAGGCAACCAACTTGATTTAATTTACACACGCAACTGTACTACAGATAACATTCTGGTACAACCACTACATATCTCTGACCATTTCTTCATTACATTTACCTTACATTTTACTACCCAGGTGCCACCAGCTCCCTTACCGGTTACTTTCAGACGTAACCTACGCTCCCTTTCCCCCACCCTTCTTTCCTCTGTAGTATCCTCCTCTCTTCCCTCACCTACCCATTTCACATCTCTGGATGTGAATGCAGCTACTGACACTTTATGCTCTACCTTAACCTCTTGTCTAGACGACATTTGTCCTCTCTCCTCCAGGCCAGCACGGGCTGCCCCTTCTAACCCCTGGTTATCCGATGTTCTTCGTGAGAATCGGACCAAACTCAGAGCGGCAGAGAGAAAATGGCGCAAATCAAACGATCCGTCGGACCTGACTAGGTATCAGTCTTTGCTTTCGTCTTTCTCTACTGAAGTCCACACTGCCAAATCCTCACACTTCCACAACAAGATCAACAGCGCTCCAGGCATGCGTGATCTCTTCAGAACATTTAATTCTCTCCTCTGTCCCCCTCCACCACCGCCCACCACTTCTATAACAGCTGACGACTTTGCCACTTTTTTCACAGACAAAACTAGAACAATCGGTAACCAGTTCTCATCTCCACACACACAGGACCTCCAACCAACCACATCCACTGCTCAAACTCCCATCTTCTCCTTCTGTCCCTTCACCGAGGCGGAAGTATCCAAACTTCTCCTCTCCAGCCATCCTACAACATGTCCTCTTGACCCAATCCCCTCTCACCTTCTCCAAGCAATCTCTCCCACACTCTTACCGGCACTCACACACATTATCAACACATCTCTCCACACTGGCATCTTCCCCACAGCGTTCAAGCAGGCCCGGGTAACCCCACTGCTCAAAAATCCTACATTAAACACTCCTCTTTTAGAAAACTACAGACCTGTCTCTCTCCTTCCATTTGTAGCGAAAACACTCGAACGAGTTGTCTTCAACCAGCTCTCACTGTTTCTTTCACAGTACAACAAACTGGATGCTAAACAGTCAGGTTTCAGGAGTGGCCATTCAACAGAGACTGCGCTACTCTCAGTCACTGAAGCCCTGCGAGTCACAAAGGCCGATTCCAAATCATCAGTCCTCATTCTGCTCAATCTTTCTGCTGCTTTTGACACTGTCAATCATCAGATCCTCCTGTCCACCCTCTCATCGCTGGGCATCACTGGGATTCCACTTCGCTGGTTTGAATCCTATCTCACCGGTAGGTCCTTCAGGGTGGCCTGGGGTGGGGAGGTATCCAAAGCACATCAACTGGTCACTGGGGTTCCTCAGGGATCGGTTCTTGGACCCCTCCTCTTCTCCACAAACACTACATCACTGGGACCCATCATACAGGCACATGGCTTCTCCTACCATCACAGGAGTGTGATGTTGCGGTCTAGACACCTGCATTCAATTTCTTATATACGCTAAGTAAGATGCTTTTCTTATGGTTTAAAATAGCTATAGGCAGGCTTGTTATTGAGAAGATGTTTTTTTTTCCTGTTTGAACTCTTGACAGTACCTCGAAGGAGCTGCCTCAGCAACAGCCACGTTTCCTGTTTGCACAACAGGGGGAAGGCAAAATATGGGCAGAGGTAGTAGAGTGTAAACTGATAGGAGGGTTCTATTTGTTAAATGATGTGTAAGGCTATAAAATGGAAATGAAACGGAAGTACGAGGCCGGCATTCCGTGGTGAAGACTATACGCTTGTTATTTTCTTGTTATTTGCTTATGAGTTATTGTTTTTAAATAAAACGAAACCATTTGTTGGTGATTCGTTAAACTTTTAAATCTAGTCTCTGAGTAATTACCAGTTATCAGAACCTGAATAAAACCTTATTTCGAGCTTCAAGTGGACCGGACTTGACTGAGCCAGGACGGACCCCGGGAGAGAGGGGTTGAGAGTTCCAATAGCATCCATTCATTCAAGAGGTAAATATGAATCTGGTGATTGTAAACTGCTTGTGAATGATATGGTTGTAAACCGAGAATACCCATCTCTCTTTCGGTATAAAAATACTACAAAACCCATAGTGCTCATCACGCATGCATGTGTTTGTGTAACTTTCTAGAATGAGCCAATCCTTGATCCAAAGAGTGACAAGGAAACCGTTTGTTTCTTACTCTGAAGAAACATTTGTACTGGTACCCCATTTCCTATTTTAATATTATTTTTTTAATGCTCTGTCTTATATATTGTATTACAACATGATTTTAATTCAGCATAAAAATGTGCTTGCGTTGTTACGGTATTGGAAATATATTTTACCATATTGACCTTAATATGTATTTTGTACTTTTTTAATAAACTGTCATATCAGTTACAGGCAACAGACCTTAAAGAAACCTTCCAGCTCAGAGTAGCTCTGACAGTGCTGAGTTGAGGGAAAACAGACACAATAAGGTGTGGATGAAGGAAAATTTCTTGCAGCTAAACAGCTCCAAGACCATCCTAATTGGCACTCCAAACCAGGTCTGAACGTCTGTCATTAACAGCATTACCTTCTCTGGCCAGGATATTTCACTTTCAACATCAGTCACCAACCTGGGTGTTAAAATGGACTCGCAGCTGACCTTTGAGGATCACATCAAACATCTTTGTAAGACCTCTTTCTTCCACCTGAGGAACATCACAAAACTTCGCCCTATGCTCAATTTTGATGCAGAAAAGCTTGTCTACTCCTTTGTCTCCTCCAGGGTGGACTATTGTAATGTGCTCCTCATCGGGATCCCTGGTAAAAGCTTCCAGTAGCTGCAGTACATTCAGAACAGTACTGCTAGGATCGTGATGAGGGTGTGCAAATATGATCATATCACTCCCATCCTTAAATCGCTCCATTGGCTCCCTGTCTCATTCAGGATTTGAGTATAAAGGCCAATTCACACCGCACAGACAAACGCCAACAAACTCCAACAAACTAGTCTGTTGGAGTTTGTTGGATCAGTGTGTTACCCCTGTTGGCATTGGTTGGAGTTGGTTGGAGTTTGTTTTCACCCGACTGAACATGCTTATAGATATAGAGTTGGTCGGTGTCTGTTGGTGCAGTGTGAACATGACAGTTATTTTTCAAAAGATTCTAAATCCAACGGCCAACTTGAGCCAACTAGTTTGTTGGAGTTTGTTGGCGTTTGTCTGTGCAGTGTGAATTGGCCTTAAGGTTTCCCTCCTCAATCACCAGTGTATCCATGGTGAGCCCCCCCCGTACACGTACCCTCCACCCTGTTTCAGCATATCTCCTGAAACCCCCTAGGTATGAAGATAATTTAATGCCTAAAATATTTGCACGTGTAGGGTAAGAGTTGTGCAAGTGTACATAAGATTGCAAATGTAAATTAAATTTGCATGCGCAAGAAAAGTTTTGTAAAGGTGCAAATCAAGATTCAAGCGCAATAAAAAAAGATTTGCAGCATTTAACTTTTTTTGCAAGTGTAATTCATGTATTGTGAATCTGCAGCTTCATGCTAAGGCAAGATAAATACAGGGCTCTCAAGTTATAGCGAAAGTTTGGAGTGAGATTAGGGGAGGGGCCACGCAAAGGGGAGGAGCACGTCAAAGGGGAGGAGAAACTGAAATATTTACAGCACCCAAGTTTTTGCTAGCAGTTCAATTTTACCTATTGTTCATAATTGACCAGCACAAATAGAAACTAGATAAAAAAGTTCATCAAGACAAACTTTAGGTTGGCTTGAGAAAGCCTAGCCTGAAGGTTTAAAGCAGTTGTAAAAGCCTGAAGTCTGAACATTTAGATGGATTAAACAGATGTTGATAACATGTTTCTAGCATGATTAACATGTTTTTAGCATGATTAGCCTGTTACTAGCATGTTTTTAGCATGATTAGCAAGTGACTAGCATGTTGCTAGCATGACTAGCAAGTGACTAGCATGTTTTTAACATGATGCAGAGGCCACCCATTGTTTTCAAAACACAGTTCCTTACAGATCCAACTGTATTACGATGATTTCGAGATGTGCAATCCCCTGGGGTCAAAACATGGGATTCACAAGATTGGCTGTCTTTATTTTATTCTGAGAAATCTTCCACCGAAGTTCAACTCTGCTGTACTGAACATCCACTTAGTTTCTCTCTTTCACTCTCAAGATGTTAAAAAGTATGGATTTGATGCCATTTTAGCTCCTTTGATAAATGATGTTAAAATTCTTGAGAATGAGGGGATTTATTTGCCCATTTCTTCTGAAAAGGTTTATGGTTCAATTTGTCAGGTTGTAGCAGATAACTTGGCAATGCATGCTCTTCTTGGTTTTACTGAGTCTTTTAACAGTAATTACTTTTGTCGCTTGTGTCTAACTGAAAAATCTGATGCCCAGAATGTTTATAGTGAGGATGACCCAAGAGTAGTGGTCCGTGATAAAGCCATCTTTGAGATTCACTGCAGGGACATTCAGTCAGATACACAGTTGAACTCTGTATATGGGGTTAAAAGAGACTCTTCGTTGAACACTTTACAGTATTTTCATGTTTGTTCCAATTTTTCCTTTGATATAATGCATGACACACAAGAAGGTGTTGCCCAGTACGAGCTGAAACTTTTATTTGGATACTTGACTGAACATTTTATATCCAAAAATGATCTCCTTTCAAGGATTTATTCTTTTGACATTGGTTACACAGAGCGCAGAAACCGCCCGACAAATGTCAACTTGGAACATGGTGGAAATTCCATTGGATTGAATTCTATACAGACACTCTGTTTGGTGCGAAACACGCCCTTACTTTTTGGTGACCTTGTGCCTCCAGGAAATCCAAACTGGAACTTGTTACTCATCTTACTGCACATTATAAATATTGTTTTTTCGCCTGTTGTTACTTATGGCATGACTGTTTTTTTTAAACACTTGATCAGCGAGCATCATCAACTTTTCAAATTGGTGTACCCTCAGAAAAGGTTAATACCAAAGCACCATTTCATGGTTCATTATCCTTCGTGCATAAGGAAAATAGGACCTCTTCTGCACACTTGGAGCATGAGATTTGAAGCAAAAAACAAACTTTTCAAAAACATGCTAAAAAGTTTTAAGAACATCACAAAGTCACTGGCGAAAAAACATCAAATGGCAATAGGAAACCACTGGGAAACTCTCTCTTTACAGCAGAAAGAATTTGGACCAATGAACTATTTCTCTCTAAGTGACTATGAAAATGGTGAAGACTTGGCCAATGCTTTGCAAATCACAGTACAGACAGACATTTACTCTACCAGTTGGACTAAACTTGATGGCACTGAATATAGACCCGGTCTTGCTATATGCACAGAGATAAAACATGAGCTGCCAGTATTCTGTAAAATCACCAACATTCTTGTGTTGGGTGAAAATGTTTATTTTGTGGTTGTAAAGCTTGTTACAGAGCTCTTCAGTGAGCATTGTTTTGCATTCAGTGTTGTTGATGGAAATGAGTTTAATGCTGTTGTGAAAACTGATGATCTTAAGCATTATAAACCCTATAACATTCAAAATGCATATGGACCAAATGAGGATACATATGTTGTGCCTTTCCATTGTTTTGTTTAGGCAGTGTTTTAATCATTTTTTAAAAAGAAAAAAACACAATTTTTCTGTACATGAGTTAAAAAACGTTACAAAGCTACAAAATGCATTGTTTTATTGTTTCATTAAAAATGAAATTTGAAAGTATGTTGTTGTTTTGTATTGGTTTATTTATGCAACTAATTAGCTCTGGACCTAAAATAATTAAGTCTTTAATTGTTTTATAATGTATGACTAGAACAGTGCCTATTGTATATATAAAATTTGTGAATAATTAATGATAGGTAAGAATTAAATGTTTAACTCTCGAGTCAGTGTTACTTTATTAACACTTTTGAAAGTGTTAATTTAACTCGGGCCAGTGTGGATTATATATACACCAGTAAAGTGTTAAAATTAACTCTCATAGAGTTGAATTAACTCTGGCGATTTTGCTGTGTAGAGTAAACTATTTCTGTAGTTCTCCTACCATTTGACATCAGTTCATCTATGTTTTTTTATTGCAGGAACGTAGAAGTATAAGTGCATTGTCACAAAACCCAGCTTGCCATTCTTTCTGTTGGACTGTGGATCTGTCAGTTGGCTGTCAAAAAAGTTGACTTCTTTCTGGCATTTTCCAGGAAATAATGTTTTGGCTATGACTAACATGCATCTTTGCAGACAACACACCTTGTCCTGTTAGGTGGGGAAACAGGTTTGCTCGTTTACAACTCTTGGAAATTCAACCGTCTTACAACTATCTGCACTAACACGTCTCTTGTATAACATTCCATATTCTTTTGGTTTTCATCTAGGTCAACTGTAAATTCTTCTGATGGATTTGTGGGTTAGTGTTTGAGTGACTGAGCTTAACCACAATTTCAACAACAGCCTGGTGTGCAGGTTTATGCTTTATAATATCAGGAAAATTACAACCTTCCTTTCAGAAGGTGATGGAGGATAAAAGTGAATAAAACCATCTATAAAACCAAGTTTTACCAAGAGATTTTTTATTAATATTCAAGTCTGTGGACTGAAAACCCCACTGACTGTGGGGTTGTTGCTGATTAATAGAATCCATTCCTCCCTCTACCTTCACGTTAAGGCATGTGCCACTGGCAGCTCTGGCTTATCTACAGTAAGTGTGTGTGTGTGTGTGTGTGTGTGTGTGTGTGCGCGTGCACTTGTACAGCTATCTTTGTGAGGCTGGTGGCTGGTTTGAGTTTTAGACCAGCAGAGTGAGGACAAAATTGTAAAGTGAGGACATTTTGGCTGGTCCTCACTTTCTGAGACCCCTTTAAAGGCCTGTTTGAGGGTCAAGACTTTGTGTTGGGGTCAGGTTATAATTGGGTAAAGGGTAGGTTCAGTGTAAGGGTTTGGGTGAGGCACTTAAGTTAGTTCTGATGGGTAGGGTTAGAGTAAGGAGCTAGAGATTGCATTGTGTCAATAAATGTCCTCACAAAGATAGCTATACAGAGTTGTGTGTGTGTTTTTTTTGGGGGGGGCAGATCTCAGACATGGGTTTTGTAATTAAAACATAGATAAGGTTCTCCAAGACTTTTCCATGCAAATCAAGCTTGTGCAAGCAATACAACACAGTAGAGCGGTGCAGCACTACTCCTGTCCTGTTGAATATTCCTGCAGGTCCTTAGCAGTGATTTAGGGCTTTTGATTTTACTAGCAGGAAACTCAGTGGTTGTCTATCGTTACAATTTAGGTAAGTTAGTCACGACAGAAAAACGTAAAGAAAAAGCCCCGAGCGTCTAGCAGCGTCCGTCAGATAACCGCTCTCTGGCCCTGTCAAACTCCGAATGAGGACTGGAGAGCCGCGGACCAAACCACGCCTACGTCCGTCCCCTAACAGAGGGCGGAGAGACTGACCCAGAGATTTAAAATAATTAAAGTAATGCTTTCGCTTTAAAACTGTTTTTTTCCTTTTAAACAAACAACTCTAGTTCATAGGAAAAATGTTGTTTGTTTTATTTTATTTAGTTATTCACAATTGATTCCTTTTATTTACTCTTTGTTTTTTGTCAAGTTTAAGACTTCTGACTTGTTATATAACCAGACTTTTAAAAATTAGATTATACAAGTTTCCTTTTAAACAAAAAACGTCTCAGGTTACGTATGTAACCATGGTTCCCTGAGAGTAGGGAACGAGACACTGCGTCCTCTAGGGTTCGCTATGGGGAACGTCGTCAGCGTGACCCGTGTCTGAAGCATACATACAAAAACACCACTTGTTGGCCGGCGACAGCCTATGACGTCACTACTGGCGCGAACCACAGTATAAAGGGGCGCCAGGAAAATACGTCATCCACTTCTTCGTCTGAAGCTTGCGTCCGAAGCATGGCACCACGCCTAGAGGACGCAGTGTCTCGTTCCCTACTCTCAGGGAACCATGGTTACATACGTAACCTGAGACGTTCCCTTTCGAGGGAACTTCGAACTGCGTCCTCTAGGGATCGCTATGGGGAACGGAATACCCACGCCACCATGCTCCCATCCATGGGAGTGCAAGCCAAGCACAAAAGGCGAGCACTAAGTACCAACTCTACCCGGCTACGGGAGTTGCCCCTGGGACAGTTAGACGGCTGTCAGTGACATTATCCCCTACGGCCAAAGACCCGAGCTGCATACCCTGAAACTTACCTGTTAAGGGCCGGGACTCCCGGACCCAGGGTAGAGCTCGAAGGCTTAGAATCATAAGAAAAGATTCCTTTAAGGCAGTGGTTCTCAACCTTTTTTTCCACCGGGCCGCACTATGGTCCAAGTGCAAGTCTCACGGGCCGCACGCATCTCATTTACATATTACGTCATCAATTCAAACCAACCAGATTTATAATATTATTTATAGCCTAAATATTATGACATCTAAACGATTACATTTATTGAAATAAATAAAATTATTCTACTCACCTAATAAAACACCTGACGCTGTCGGGAGCTGACCAATTTTGTGAAATTCTGCTCGAAAGGAGTAACAGCATGAAGTTGTGATTGTAAGTTACAGTAAGACGCGCACGGAAGCGTGACATGACGCGCGACACTGCAGAAAGTGTGCGTTCACAAATGTAGCCTATGTTGATCCAAATATGGAAAGCATTTTCAAATTTAATAATCTGAGGTTCTCTCCAGAGATGTTTTGCCACATTTCTGTAATAAGGATGATTGCTACGTTGTAGTATGGGTGTTTCTTTTTACCTGAACATCTTCAAGTGAGTGGCGGGGCAAACCGAAAGTTGATGCCAAAAGTCCAGCACTATTCTCTGCGCCTATTCTTGTTTGAATGCGTTCCTTCGCTGGCATTTTCCACATTTCGTTTTCTCCCTTAACAAATTTGTCCATTCTGATGCTCAATTTTACAGAACTAATGGCTGCTGATGACTATTTGAATTGAATTCTGCCAAGGTGCGCGCTTGTAAGTAAGTGTTCGTTAAATGCGTAACATTAATTACGTGAGTACATAGGTCTGCTCATGTCTGAAAATAATATATATCTAAAAAAACAATTATTTTACATAACAAAAACATCATAGCTTATATTTGTTTAGTACATTTTTAAAGTAATGTAAAAACTAAAATGAATTGTAAAACTGAAAGTTATATTTTAATTGTGTTCAGCACAGCATGGTGGGCCGCATTAGGATTCGTGACAGGCCGCATGCGGCCCGCAGGCCGCGGGTTGAGAACCACTGCTTTAAGGGGATACGGCCAAGTGCCTAGGATAGTAGCTAGGTCCTGGCCTGTCACCCAGGGGCTACAGCTTGCTCTGATGAGCTCAATGAGGGAACTGTCTCAACAGACCCTTGGTAGCAACACCCTGTTCAAGTCAGTATCACTATGATACATAGGTAGAGTGGGCCCAAGGCGAAACCGGGGCCTGCCAACTCAAAGAAAGGGCACGAAGCCGCAGCGCGTAATCCCTACCATACAGGATTTTTAGAAAGAACGCAAAACCACTTGATGTGCGATCTTACCACAATGTGGATTTTTAGAAAAGTGCCCAGAGACTAGCGTGCGCACTTACATAACATGGATTTCTTTTCCGTTCTAGGGAATCACAGAGGCTGTCATACACAGCAAGCAGCTTAACAGGGAGGCCGCGAGAGGCCTAACAACCTGAAGTTTGCTGATTCCGAGCTCTGGGGAGCGGAGAACCTAACTCTCAGAATGAGAGGGAACTCAGACGCTCGGAAGGGAGCGGCATGCTCAAAGGTGACCCTCTATAGTGAGGGGAGCAATGCTAGCTCGACCATAGGAGAGCAACCTAGCAGGGAGACATAAAGAATCCTAACAACCTGAGGTTACTGTGACAGCTCAGAAGGGAGCAGCATGCTCATAGGTGATCCTCTAAAGTGAGGGGAGCAATACTAGCTCGACCAGCCAAGAATGAGGCTGCTGTGACCGCACCGGAGAGCGGAGAACCCACTCTAACATTACAGGGAACTCAGACGCTCAGAAGGGAGTGCTCGACTGACAAGGAGAGCAACCTAACAGGGAGGCAGAGAGAGGCCTATCAACCTGAGGCCGCTGCATCACAGCCTTCGGAAGGGAGCAGAGTGCTCATAGGTGACCCTCTCGATGAGGGGAGCAATACTGGCTTGACCGACCCGGAGAGCACCTGAGGCCGCTGAATCACAGCCCTTGGAAGGGAGCGGCATGTTCATAGGTGACCCTCTATGGTGAGGGGAACAATGCTAGCTCGACCGTACCGGGAGAGCAACGTCTAAATCACAGAGCTCCGGGCACCGGAGAGCTCCACTCTCAGCATGAGAGGGAACTCAACCGCTCAGAAGGGAGCGGCATGCTCATAGGTGACCCTCTATGGCGAGGGGAGCAATGCTAGCTCGACCGACAAGGAGAGCAACCTACCTGAGGCCACTGAATCACAGCGCTCGGCAGGGAGCAGTGTGCTCATAAACGACCCTCTACGATGAGGGGCTTTATGCTCTATACATAGGTGAGGCCCAAGGTGAAAACCGGGGCCTGACCAACTCAAAGAAAGGGCATGAAGCCGCAGCTCGTAACTCCTACCGTACAGGATTTTTAGAAAAGAACGCAAAACACTTGATGTGCGATCTTACCACAACGTGGGTTTTAGAAAAGTGCACCGAGACTTAGCTTGCACACTTACCATATGCTGTCAGAGCTCTGGGGAGCGGAGAACTTAACTCTCAGCATGAGAGGGAACTCAATCGCTCAGAAGGGAGCGGCATGCTCATAGGTGACCCTCTATGGTGAGGGGAGCAATGCTGGCTCGACCAATCAGGAGAGCATGAGGCTACTGTGACAGCTCCGGAGAGCGGGGAACTCAACTCTCAGCACGAGAGGGAACCCAGATGCTCAGAAGGGAGCGGCATGCTCATAGGTGACCCTCTATGGTGAGGAGAGCAATGCTAGCCACTACCTGAAACCTCAGTAGCCCTCCAGTAGCCACAATCCTAGCAGGGGAACACTCTAGGCAAGGGCTCAGGGAGATGCTACTTAAAAAACCCCGATAGCGGAGCAGTCCCTGAGCTAGTATATAGATATCCTCAGATAGCCATGCACCTTCCTCAAAAGGTGGTGTCCCCCTTTGTCCAGAATTATATTTAAAAAAAAAGACCCGCAGGTCCTGGAATTGCAGTGCTGGGGACCTGCTGACCAAGGAGGCTCCACAGAGACCTACGACTAGACCACACGATCCAGGGGTCTCATCCCAGCCTGGATCTAGTATCGACGAGTGAGGTCATCACTGCACTGAGTCGAAACAAAAACCGACAGGTTTCCCAGAAATACTGCAAAGAATGGTTACACAATACCAGTTTTTCCGTAGAACTGGATCGTACTCACCCATCCATGGTTCCTGCGCATGAGATCAGTCCAGGAGGCGACGTCCGAAGAGTCGGGTCCGGACCATCAGTAAGGTAGTTTCTATGAAACATAGAACTCCACCAAAAACATCATAAGTCCAGCATAGAGACTGCAATGTTACAAGCGCAGGTTTCTAGGTTCCCACCTAACCTCGGTCAGGTGGAGTACAATGGTTGCAGGGGAATTAGAGAGGGGAAGTTGAGGGCTTTTATAAATGTTTCACAGGCCCCCCGAGGGAAGCGAGTAGATGTTTCAATTCTTACTCCGGTCCGGACGAGAGCGTTGAGAACGCCTTGTCTGGAACACCTCCCTCAGGTCTTGCCTACCTCTCTTTGACCCGCGCCACCCTCTACCTCTACCCGCAGGCGGGGGAGGGGCACGAGCCGCGACACTAGCCTTCTGTGCCCATCTCTGATCCCCAGACGGAGATGGGCCAGGACCCCTGCGTTGTTCGGGCTCAGACCTGGACCTTCTTGGAATGAAGGATTTGAAGGCTGCTGAGCGCGCCTTCGCCTCCCTAAACTTCTCAACCACCGTCTCAACGGAGGTACCGAAAAGCTCGGAAGGCGAGACCGGGGCATCAAGCAGAAAGCCCTTCTCTTTCTTCCCTATATCTGCCAGGTTCACCCACAGATGTCTCTCCGTTACACCATGACTGCCATAGACCTGCCCATAGCAGTGGCGGCCTGCTTAGTGGCACGGAGAGCCAAATCTGTGGTGCGGCGCAGCTCAGCCACTTCATCAGGTGACAAGCCCTGACCCTTATCCAGGTCTTTCAGCAGATCAGCCTGGTAAGCCTGAAGCACCGCCATCGTGTGTAACGAAGCGACAGCCTGACCTGCTGCTGCATATGCCTTGCCATTTAAGCGAGATGTTTCCTGAAGGGGCTTAGATGGCAAGGAGGGAGCCTTAAGAGAGGATGTATCGCCCACGGAGAGATAGCTGGCCAGCGTCTCTTCCACAGGGGGCATCATCTCATAGCCATTTTCACGCATCCCCTCCACGTTAGCATAACTAGTATGCTGAAATCTGTGGATGCATGCGGAAAATGGCTTTTTCCATTCCTTCTCAACCTCCGCATAAAGATCTGGAAGAAATGGGAGGCTCACTCGAGCTGGGCGGTTATGGCCAGAAAGATAACGCTCATCGAGACGACCCCACGGCGCCACCATCTTGGCCCGCTTCCACGGCAAGTCAAGCCTCGCCGTGGCGCCTTCCATAACCTCCAGTAACTCATCATATGCAGGGCAGGAGGATTGATCGGGCTCAGCCTCAGCTTCATCACCCTCAGACATCTCCTGCTCTTCCTGGGCATAACCCAGCAGAGCACCAGCTGCTGGATCAGATGATGTCAGCGAAATCGCATCATCATCATCCAGCCGCTCACCCTCGTTCGCGGCCGACGAGCGCGAGAGGGAAAACCCCCTCTCTAACTCATCGGCCAGCTCTGCCTGCGAGCCCCATGAAATCATTCCCCTCCGTGCCTCGGCAACAGTGGGTCCTGAACCGTGGGAAGCAGACGGCTGCCCCTCCTTCCTCGAAAAGAGAGACAGACGAAAGCGGAGCTTTCTCATCGAGAAAAACTCACAGTGCACGCAGATCGCTCCCTCGAGAACATCGCGTGCGTGCTCCTCGCCCAAACAAAAGACGCAAAGATCATGTGTATCACCAGGTGTCAAATAACAAGGACACGGATGCACACATCTCCTAAATGCCTTGCTAGTGCTCGCCATAGTAACAGTAAAAAATCGTTCTTACCAGTAGAATGCACGCTTCAAACAGAACAGTCATTGAAGACGAAGAAGAGGATGACGTATTTTCCCGGCACCCCTTTATACTGTGGTTCGCGCCAGTAGTGACATCATAGGCTGTCGCCGGCCAACAAGTTGTGTTTTTGTATGTATGCTTCAGACACGGGTCACGCTGACGACATTCCCCATAGCGACCCCTAGAGGACGCAGTTCGAAGTTCCCTCGAAAGGGAATCACTAATACACAGGACTTTATTTTATTTAATTATTCACACTTAATTCAGTCAAGCCTATTATTTACTCTTTGATTTTTGTCAAACTTAAGTCATCTTGCTATGATGTCAGTATAAAAAAATTAGATTAGGCCTACACAAGTTTATTCCTAAACATAAACCTCTAAGCCAAGGTTTTTTTGTTTTATTTAGTTATTTACACTTAACACCTTTTGTTTTACTCTTTGAATTGTCAATCTTAACTTCTAGCATGTTACATCAGTTAAAACGCACGTATGCACGTACAAATATCTAACAGGAACGAACCGCGTAATAAAATCAACACAGGATTTCTCTTTGATTTTCCAGGTTTGTGGTGTGTTATCTATTAATTGAAACAGACGCACAACGTCTAAACTGTTTTACATCTTACGAAATGCAAATATTTCGTCTCACGCAGTGCGGTGGGACCAGAATGTTTCGGTGTCTGGACTTATGATTACTGATGCGTTCATATCAGATCGAGAGGTTGTTGTAAAACATCTAAACGTGTTTCTTGGGGGTCTGGCATGTAAATTTTGTTAGGACGCTAGTTAAAAAATCCACTGATCAAAACAGATCGTCTTTTCTAAGATGTTCAGCATCAAAGGATGTCTATTTTAAACATTTTATGGTCGGTGCCTGTATCTGTGAACTCTGGACAACACACACACACACACACACTCTAAAACAACTCCTACACACACTAAAACAACTCCTACATTTAAATATTTAGACTTTTACAAATGAAAACTTTTAGAAGCACACCGGGTATCTCTACAAGATGATGAAAAACAATATGATTAAACAACGATATGACTTTTGTTTTAACAAATACATTTTTAGATCTTTCAAACCTAAAACCATGATGTTCTAAACAAACCAAGGATTAGAAGCAGTCAAATGATCCTCTGATGAACGCAAGACGGTTACAGAGTCTTTCTTTATGAATTACAGTTAAATTAGACTACGAGTTAGTCGTCATAAGGTTGTTTGCATCAAAACTAATTCCTACAAATGTCTCACAGAATCTTTACAGCAGTTTAGACTTTCTCTCTCACTTTAAAAATGGTATTATTAACCGTGTGTTTAAATGCAGCATGTTTATTTTTTACACTATAATGTTTTATTTTATTAAAATAAAAACAACTGGTCTATATAGGGTTATTTTACTAAGATATGATCAAATAATTGACAGAGGAAATAGTTCAAATAATCGATAAGTCCAACTTATCAACCCTGTTGGATGTGTCTGACGGTTTGTGACAAATATCTTACTGATACAGATGTGTTAAGATGTTAAGTATGTGTGAAACGTGTAAAGTTCAATATTACTGTTAAAAATAGTAATATTGTAAATTATTATAAATTTTAAATATGTGTAAAATCGTATATATTGTTTTTACTTTTTGTTGTTAAGAAATGTTTTCATTTTAATCTAGCCTGTAGTTAGTATATCTGTACTGTAAAAGAACAAATATACATTTTCACTTAAAACTTCTCTGTAAAATAATTACACCTACAGTTTTAGACATGTTTAAAAAGTTTTAAACACATTGTGTGTCACTAAAGCAAGTCATGATGTCTATTGTCTTTAAATTAAACTTTAGTTTTATTCTTTAATTTCTTTAAAATAGCCTGATGATAATGCACCCAAGTGCTTTTCTCACATGAGTAGATAATTCTTCGGATGTGTTTGTGACAAACACGTCATTTTTTACTTCAGAAAAGTTTTTCAAATGTATGACTGAACTTTTCTCATTTGACAGACCCGCGATGTTTAACAGCCAGAGGGAATACATGTTGTTTTCATGAAACCTTTATCGGTGTAAATTTCTCACCTAGAACACAAAACTTGTACATTTTGACTATTTGACTCTTTTGTAGGTAGCATGTCATATGAAATGGTTTACTAAAAGATTAAAACATCAGCATCTGTGTTTTCAACATGAAAGAGTTGTGCAAGAATGTTTCAACTATTATCGTCGTTTCTTTTTGACCCTAACAAACTGATAATGAATTTTCTATGGCAGGTTTTACAATGTACAGTTCTCATACTATGTGCGTAAATAGTTGTGCTGCAACATTTATGATTATTTTTTGAATGCCAACAGATTTTGTTAGGGATGTGACGCATCTAAGAATAATAATCTTTTGTAATTATTTTTTTTTCTTACACCGGTAGTTTTAGTCATTAAACGCGGATTTGTAAATTTATATTTTTTACTCCACAGGATTTAGTCATCTTGCTCAGATAGCAGACGACACAATTCACATTTTGTTTCTTTGTCTGTATTTGTTTTAAGACTCCTCCAAGTTCATGCTAAACTTTGCACGAGGAAAGCGTGCATGACGAGTACATACTTAATCATTTAAGAAAATCATTGAACATTTGACTGAACTTTTTATTATTTTGACAAACCTCCAATTCAAATTACTTCCCTCGAGGCGTTTGTCCACAGAATCTTTTTCAACACAACGCCATTAAAGAATGTTATCAGTCACTATCGACAGCTTCTGTGACTCAAATAAAGCGACATCTCTGGTGGACGTAAACATCTACATTGGGTGCATGTGGTAAACATCTTTGTTTTTCCACTTCTGTCATATTTGTTAGATGTAATGTGAACAATATTTTGGTAACTATGATGTTCCACGCTTTTGTAAAGGTTATAGAAAGAATTCAAACATAATCTTTACATAGGAATTATCTTTGCTCAAAGCGAATTGACTAAAATCATTGAATTACAAAATGCAAAAGTGTATACATCATTTAAGAAAAAGTGCTATAATGTATACAGAATACAGAAAACCTCCTCATGATCTATTGTGACTGACATTTTACTAAGTCAGACGATCAGGATTATGGATGACGTGGCTCACATTTTGGTTGTCGGACTGCATATGTCATTACTATGACTGTACTGTAGGTGAGGCCTTCTCTCTGAGAGCCATCAGCATTCAGTGTTTATAGAAATAAATGAAAATTAAGAAAAAATTCTTGAGAGTGTTTGACTAAGTCGGTATGGTTTAGCGGTTAGGATCGTATGGTCCCATATGGTCTAGCGGTTAGGATACCTGATTTTCACCCAGGTGCCCCGGGTTCGACTCCCGGTATGGAAAGTAATGTTTTGGGGGAGTCGTGACCTAAGGGTTAGAGAGTCGTCCTCGTAATCCAAAGGTAATGTTCACGGTGGGTGTGTGTGTGTTCACTGCTGTGTGTGGGCACTTTGGATGGGTTAAATGCAGAGCACGAATTCCGAGTATGGATGGACCATACTTGGCCGTATGTCACTTTCACTTCTTTTTTTTTAGGTCAATTATCTATCTATTTGATGTGAGACCCCATTAAGTTTAGACACGAAAATGAAGGCGTTCTGTTTTACACTTACAACTGAAACATATCTAACCATTGTGGTCAAAGCTACATATTCGGTAAAGTTTGAGGTTGTACACAGTCTTGAAAAGGCTACAGACACAAAATGTCAAGGATTTTTTTTTTGTGCTCCCTATGTAACTCAAGACACCAAGTCACTAAGAAAAGTATCATATGAATACAGAAAACCCACTCATGATCATCTGGGTATATTTTTGTAAATGTTGTTTTAAATTACTTTTTTCTTACGCCACTACATCTAGAGCTCTTGTTCAGATAGCCGATGACGATGTGCACATTTTATTCATCGTACTCATTTCTTTCAACATTTCCGCTTGAGATTAAAGAGTAGGTAAAGTGACCGCAATTAAGAAACATATCATTATACTACATTCCCTTTGAAAAGGTTATAGACATAGTCGTTTATACAGGAAATTTGAAAAAGAAAACTTGTTTATACAAGTCCGACTCGCTATCCATTAGGCCATGACTGCCCCCCGACTGCCCCCCTGCTGTATTCAACACCACAGTCCCTTAAAATATTGCAGTATATCTTTTTTCCCTTCTAAATATCTAAACATGTATTTAGCTTAAATATTAGTTGTTAAGTGTTTACAAAGTTGTCATACCTGTTGTTGAATTTATAACATATATTTCACCAAACCTAGAGGCCTGAAAATAGGTTTAGCATAAGTCCGCATTTCAGCTGTTAGCCTGAAAATGCAAGTGAACTGAGATTTCATTACTGAGATAATCTACAGGATGTGAAACAAGCTCACATTTACATTAGAGTTTTGGATTCTAGTTTATGTTGAATATTGTTTGTTCCCTTTCAGTCGGTCACTCCGAGTCACGTCGGATGACCGACGAAAATGGGATCTCGCCAGAGAGACCAATCCACTTCGAGTGTAACTAAACGAGCCAATGGACATTGGCATGCGATCATTGCATCCAGCTGCCGCTGATCACAGCGTGAGTATAAGAGGCAGCAGGTGCACCGCATTAATTCATCCTTTCGCTTCGGAGCCGAGCGGTGGTGCATCACTACTGCTCTCTACTTCGGTGTTGCAGAGAGAACGAGAGTGTGGGCGTTACGGCAACAGCAGCTGTGGTCACGGTCTCGCGGCTATCAAGTTCGTGCTGACGATCACACTAGGAGTGTGCGGTGGCCAGCTCCCCTGCGTGCTTCAGCACTGTAACACAAGGTTTTTAATCTCTCTCTTGAGCTGCTGCTTCAAAACGGAAATTTGAAAATGAGCCGCAATACTAATTAAATCATCTTTTTGACATTTATCGAGCTGCTCTAAAGTAGGTGCACTAATGAACGCCTCTAAATCAAAGCCTGCCATACTCACGTCGACCAATCAGCCACTAAGACCATCAATAGCCTGACACACTACCCATAACCATGTGTATGGTCATTCCGCCATCAACACCTGCAATAATTTTTAATGTCCCTGGACATAAATAAATTATCCCAGACGAGCTCCCATTAAATGTTACGATCCTTAAAAGTCTAGGAGTTGGTTCATAACACTTAATTATTGCTGGCTAGATTGAACCAGGCAGAAAAATTACCATAAACACACGGATAAAGCTTGATTGTGAATAATTTATTACATAAAGCCGAAGCCACAAGAAAATATGATTGGAATGCACTATTTACAATTGCTAGAATGAATATAATAATAATTATTATTATTTTAGAACTTAAATCAACGAAAAATTACCAAAACGAAATTACCACTAATATAGGGAAAAGGAACTTGAGTGGTGCCCAAATCAAAAAACGAAATAAAAGTAAATTCCCATAAAGCTCCCCCA
Organism: Schizothorax lantsangensis; assembly: GCA_027422415.1. Taxonomy (NCBI): domain Eukaryota; kingdom Metazoa; phylum Chordata; class Actinopteri; order Cypriniformes; family Cyprinidae; genus Schizothorax; species Schizothorax lantsangensis. Next base: position 39,810,517 of record CM049844.1, read on the forward strand.
AATCCCCTAGCCTAACTAACAAAAAGAAAATGTAGAAAAGACCCCGAGATCTTCAGCGTATCGACACTCTAAATTTCCTATTCTCACCGATAATAACCAAAGTACAAGGATGGTGCACACCACTTTCCTAATGTATCTAAACACTCATCATTACTACGTGCAACGTGTATATTGCGCGATATGCTTACCTGTTCTCTTTTCCCTAATCAAGGAGAAAACAAAACATGACTCAAATACACAGCCAACTAAGTGTTAAACGCATCAAAGAGTAAGATAGAAAAGACTTAATTTCAGCAAACAAAGCATACACAGACGCACAGCACACCAATCAAGCACAAACGAGCTTCCTTCTGAAGTTCACGGGAGGACCTTTAAACCAGCAGAAAGCAGATTGGACAAAAAGGACGACGTCACCCCGATGATCAGCAGGCGACATGTCCAATCAGGAACCTGAGAGCAAGCAGCAGAGCAATAACAATAGAGGGAGGGACGAGAAAGAAAACAAGCACACACACCTATGCGCATAGCACGTAACCATGACTAATTGATTGCAGCTGTTTTTGTTGATCACACCGTGCTGAAGGCTCATTAGACGCAACACGTGGGTGTGTGGTTATTTGTTACTTGTTTGTAAATATTTAAGCAAATATTGATACGAGTTGAATTATCCCACACCCAAAGAACACTAAGATATAGATTTTACACCACATGCAGCGCTTTTTGCATTCTTTGCTTTATAAAAAAATTGTTTCTTTAAAAAACAAAAATTCATATTGTTCCACATCTTTGTGCCTTGCATTTAGGGATTGCGGTGCTCCATTTAAGATCCCAGACTGCATCCCTGGGGGCGTATTACAGAAAGATCCTAACTTTAAAATCTTATCTTATCTGTTTAGTAACCATGGTAATTTCAGTTAGGACCACATTTAGGACAAAAGCTATTACACAACAGCATATTTATATCTATATCTATATATCTATCTATCTATCTATATATATATACACATATACATATATAAGTGTGTTATCCTATCTTAACTACAGATAGGAAAGGGATATTACAGAAACCTCCTAACTTGACAAAAAATCCTAAAAACTGTCTTAACTTTAGGGCAACCCCACAGCTGTCCTAACTTCAAAATTATTTGAAAGCTAACTGAAGCACCGCTTACAGTTGCACTGTCCAACAATGGCATTGCATTTATTAATAATTGAAAATGAAGAATGGAGATGTTTAATGGTAGAAAGGCTCTTGGAGGACCCTGAAGATGTTACATTTTGATGACAAAACACTAATAAGTAATTACAGACTGCTGCGCAACATGATATTACAGTTAGCACATGTACTGCAACCACAACCAGCACAACCGCTTGTGCTCCGCCTACGTGCCGCCAGCAAAAACCAACAAAAGCATCACGTTGTAGTGCCATACTTTTTTTTTTTCTTTGCAAAAGGCGATTTTCAAAGTGAAGTAGCTTTTGTTTACCTCATCAGCAGCTCTCGCAGTGTTGGTTGTTTGGTAACA
>CM049844.1:39819542-39895320 GCA_027422415.1 Schizothorax lantsangensis
ACAACCAACACAAAACAAAAGAACAGTCGTGGATCATCCAGGTAACCTCACACAGTATTAACAACCAAGGGATCCCAAACTTTTGAAGGGGGTTATTTGAATAATTTCAGCTATTTTTTTGTCTTGTGGACTATATGTAAACATATTTTATGTAAAATATCTTACTCAGGACAGTACTAAATAAAAAATAACATGCATTTTGTATGATCTCTCTTATTTTGTTAAAATTATTCACATTTTCACAGATTCTACAAGGGGTTCCCAAACTTTTGCATGCCACTGTACATACATACACACATACATACACACATACATACATACATACACACACATAAAATGCATCTATTACAAATAAGGACATGTAGAAAAAAATAAAAAATAGATAAAGTGGCATAAGGCACATGGTAGATTAAGTGCAAACCAGTGAAATAGACAAAGTCAAAGTCAAAGTCAAGTCAAAGTCAGCTTTATTGTCAATTCTACCACATGTACCGTACATACATACAGAGAATCGAAATTGCATTACTCTCTTCTTACTCCCTGGTGCATACAGATAACACTAAACACTAACAGTAGAACGCACAAATATACAAATAAGGACATGTAGGAAAAAATAAAAATAAAAATAAAAAAAATAGATAAAGTGGCATAAGGCACATGGTACATAGTGCAAACCAGTGAAATACACAGACAGTGCAGAATATGAATGGTGTAGTGCAAAGAGCTTATTAAGTCTGTTCTATTAAAGTGACAAAAAGAGAGCAGTCTTTATTCAGACTGTCAGAAGAGGTAGTTGAATGAGGTCAGTCCAATGCTGTACAAAGTGACTGGTGCTTGTCACAGTGTGTGTGGTGTGTGTGGTGTGTGTGGTGTGTGTTGTGTGTTGTGCGGGGGGCGGGGCGGGGCGGGGGTCAGAGTTCAGTGGTGCGTGGTGTACGAGAGGGGAGGGGGGGCAAGGACGGGAGGGAGTTCAGCTTCCTGACAGCCTGGTGAATGAAGCTGTCCTTCAGTCTGTTGGTCCTGGCCTGGAGACTCCGCAGTCTCCTCCCTGATGGAAGCAGACTAAAGAAGCTGTGTGTCGGGTGGGTGGTATCACCTGCAATGTAGAGGGCTTTGCGGGTGAGACGGGTGCTGTAGATGTCCTGGAGGGAGGGGAGAGAGACACCAACGATCTTCTCAGCTGCTCTCACTATCCGTTGAAGGGACTTGCGGCAGGACGCGTTGCAGGCGCCATACCACACAGTGATGCAGCTAGTCAGAATGCTCTCGATGGTGCCTCTGTAGAAGGTGCACATGATGGGGGCCGGGGCTCTGGCTCTTCTAAGTTTGCGGAGGAAGTAGAGACGCTGTTGTGCTTTCTTGACTAGTGCTGCAGTGTTGTTGGTCCAGGAGAGCTCCTCTGTGATGTGTACACCCAGGAACTTGGTGCTGCTCACTCTCTCCACGGTCGCACAATTGATAGTCAGAGGAGCATGCTGAGTGTGCACTCTCCTGAAGTCAACAACAATCTCCTTCTTCTTCTCCACATTCAGAGAGAGATTGTTGTCACTGCACCACCCGGCCAGGCGGCTCACCTAGCTCCTGTAGTTTGTCTCATCTCTGTTGCTGATGAGACCCACCACAGTCGTGTCATCCGCAAATTTAATGAAGAGGTTGGAGTTGTGTGACGGTGTGCAGTCGTGGGTCAGCAGAGTGAAGAGGAGGGGGCTCAGCACACATCCTTGGGGGGCCCCTGTGTTCAGTGTGATGGTGCTGGATGTGTTACTGCCGGCCCGTACTGCCTGAGGTCTCCCGGTCAGAAAGTCCAACAGCCAGTTGCACAGCGATGTATTGAGCCCCAGATGGACCAGTTTATGAATGAGCTGTTGAGGGATGATTGTGTTGAATGCTGAACTGAAGTCTATGAACAGCAATCTGACATACGTGTCAGTTTTGTACAGATGTGTGAGGGCTGGGTGGAGGGCAGTGGCGATGGCATCATCGGTCGAGCGATTGGACCTTGATTGGATTGAAACAGTGCAGAATATGAATGGTGTAGTGCAAAGAGCTTATTAAGTCTATTCTATTGAAAGTGACAAAAAGAGAGCAGTCTTTATTCAGACTGTCAGAAGAGGTAGTTGAATGAGGTCAGTCCAATGCTGTACAAAGTGACTGGTGCTGGTCACAGTGAGTGTGAAGATCTGTGTGGAGGAGTGGGCCAAAATCCCTCCTGCAGTGTGTGCTAACCTGGTGAAAAACTACAGGAAACGTTTGACCTCTGTAATTGCAAACAAAGGCTACTGTACCAAATATTAACATTGATTTTCTCAGGTGTTCAAATACTTATTTGCAGCTGTATCATACAAATAAATAGTTAAAAAATCATACATTGTGATTTCTGGATTTTTTTTTTTAGATTATGTCTCTCACAGTGGACATGCACCTACGATGACAATTTCAGACCCCTCCATGATTTCTAAGTGGGAGAACTTGCAAAATAGCAGGGTGTTCAAATACTTATTTTCCTCACTGTATATATATATATACATATATATACATATACATATATATACACACATACACACATACACACATACACACATACACACATACACACATACACACATACACACATACACACATACACACATACACACATACACACATACACATATACATACACATATACATACACATATACATACACATATACATACACATATACATACACATATACATACACATATACATACACATATACATACACATATACATACACATATACATACACATATACATACACATATACATACACATATACATACACATATACATACACATATACATACACATATACATACACATATACATACACATATACATACACATATACATACACATATACATACACATATACATATACACATATACATATACACATATACATATACACATATACATATACACATATATACATATACACATATATACATATACACATATATACATATATACATATATACATATATACATATATACATATATACATATATACATATATACATACACACATACACATACATACACACACACACATACACATATACATACATACACACACACACATACACATATACATACATACACACACACATATACATACACACATACACATACATACATACACATACATACACACATACATACACACATACATACACACATACATACACACATACATACATATAAAATGCATCTATTACAAATAAGGACATGTAGAAAAAAATAAAAAAATAGATAAAGTGGCATAAGGCACATGGTAGATTAAGTGCAAACCAGTGAAATAGACAAAGTCAAAGTCAAAGTCAAGTCAAAGTCAGCTTTATTGTCAATTCTACCACATGTACCGTACATACATACAGAGAATCGAAATTGCATTACTCTCTTCTTACTCCCTGGTGCATACAGATAACACTAAACACTAACAGTAGAACGCACAAATATACAAATAAGGACATGTAGGAAAAAATAAAAATAAAAATAAAAAAAATAGATAAAGTGGCATAAGGCACATGGTACATAGTGCAAACCAGTGAAATACACAGACAGTGCAGAATATGAATGGTGTAGTGCAAAGAGCTTATTAAGTCTGTTCTATTAAAGTGACAAAAAGAGAGCAGTCTTTATTCAGACTGTCAGAAGAGGTAGTTGAATGAGGTCAGTCCAATGCTGTACAAAGTGACTGGTGCTTGTCACAGTGTGTGTGGTGTGTGTGGTGTGTGTGTTGTGTGTTGTGCGGGGGGCGGGGCGGGGCGGGGGTCAGAGTTCAGTGGTGCGTGGTGTACGAGAGGGGAGGGGGGGCAAGGACGGGAGGGAGTTCAGCTTCCTGACAGCCTGGTGAATGAAGCTGTCCTTCAGTCTGTTGGTCCTGGCCTGGAGACTCCGCAGTCTCCTCCCTGATGGAAGCAGACTAAAGAAGCTGTGTGTCGGGTGGGTGGTATCACCTGCAATGTAGAGGGCTTTGCGGGTGAGACGGGTGCTGTAGATGTCCTGGAGGGAGGGGAGAGAGACACCAACGATCTTCTCAGCTGCTCTCACTATCCGTTGAAGGGACTTGCGGCAGGACGCGTTGCAGGCGCCATACCACACAGTGATGCAGCTAGTCAGAATGCTCTCGATGGTGCCTCTGTAGAAGGTGCACATGATGGGGGCCGGGGCTCTGGCTCTTCTAAGTTTGCGGAGGAAGTAGAGACGCTGTTGTGCTTTCTTGACTAGTGCTGCAGTGTTGTTGGTCCAGGAGAGCTCCTCTGTGATGTGTACACCCAGGAACTTGGTGCTGCTCACTCTCTCCACGGTCGCACAATTGATAGTCAGAGGAGCATGCTGAGTGTGCACTCTCCTGAAGTCAACAACAATCTCCTTCGTCTTCTCCACATTCAGAGAGAGATTGTTGTCACTGCACCACCCGGCCAGGCGGCTCACCTCGCTCCTGTAGTTTGTCTCATCTCTGTTGCTGATGAGACCCACCACAGTCGTGTCATCCGCAAATTTAATGAAGAGGTTGGAGTTGTGTGACGGTGTGCAGTCGTGGGTCAGCAGAGTGAAGAGGAGGGGGCTCAGCACACATCCTTGGGGGGCTCCTGTGTTCAGTGTGATGGTGCTGGATGTGTTACTGCCGGCCCGTACTGCCTGAGGTCTCCGGTCAGAAAGTCCAACAGCCAGTTGCACAGCGATGTATTGAGCCCCAGATGGACCAGTTTATGAATGAGCTGTTGAGGGATGATTGTGTTGAATGCTGAACTGAAGTCTATGAACAGCAATCTGACATACGTGTCAGTTTTGTACAGATGTGTGAGGGCTGGGTGGAGGGCAGTGGCGATGGCATCATCGGTCGAGCGATTGGACCTTGATTGGATTGAAACAGTGCAGAATATGAATGGTGTAGTGCAAAGAGCTTATTAAGTCTATTCTATTTAAAGTGACAAAAAGAGAGCAGTCTTTATTCAGACTGTCAGAAGAGGTAGTTGAATGAGGTCAGTCCAATGCTGTACAAAGTGACTGGTGCTGGTCACAGTGAGTGTGAGTGTGAGTATATATGTGTGTGTTTTTGTTTGTGAGGGGTGTGGGGTGTGCGTGGTGTAAGAGAGGGGAGGGGGCAAGGACGGGAGGGAGTTCCCGTCTTCCTGACAGCCTGATGGATGAAGCTGTCCTTCAGTCTGTTGGTCCTGGCCTGGAGACTCCGCAGTCTCCTCCCTGATGGTAGCAGACTGAAGAAGCTGTGTGTCGGGTGGGTGGTATCACCTGCAATGCTGAGGGCTTTGCGGGTGAGACGGGTGCTGTAGATGTCCTGGATGGAGGGGAGAGAGACACCAACGATATTGTGTGATTTGATGTGTTGCATGACTAGCCGTTCAAAGCAATTCATGAGAATAGGAGTGAGTGCTACTGGACGGTAGTCATTGAAGCAGGATGGAAATGACTTCTTCGGGACTGGAATGATGGTGGTAGCTTTGAAACATGTGGGGACAACAGCCTGACTTAGTGAGATGTTGAAAATGTCTGAAGACTGAGTTCCACTGCACAGTCTCTCAGTACACGCCCAGGAATGTTGTCAGGACCCGGAGCTTTGCGTGCATTGATCCTGCTGAGGGATCTCCTCACGCTGTGTGCAGGTTTCTGAGTATTTCAGACAGTTTTATATTACAATGAATAGATCTTTATTTTTTGGAGGTCGGAAAAAAAAAAAAAAAAAAAAAGCATTTTAAACCACTTCAATAATCATTCATTTTGTTACTTTTCAAATGCAGTTTATATTTTATTTTTCTTGATTCAATTCAGCACTGAACTCAAATAGTCACACTGTTCTCAATGCGGTCTGGAGACAGGTAAGGATAGGGCAACTCCAGCTGGCTGTTCCTGTCTGCGATGTCTTTTGCTATCATTTTCAGCTCTCTCTGGACCTCCTCCACAAGGTTGACGATTGCACCACTGCTGAAGTACCACTCATTATAATGGCACAAGGGCACCTGAAGAGAAAGTAATGGCTAGATGAACGTCACGTCTGTATCCCATAGTAAATATTCAGTGTAAAGGCCATGCATCGTTACTCTGGAGATTGTGTTATCACTTACAAAGTCAATGGCAGGGTGTGCCAGCAGAGAAAGGACACTAACGACGTGGCAAGAGGAGTTCACTTCAGGAAGGAAGGAGAAAATATCCTCCTCAGACAACGAGCCTTTGGTCTGAGGAGGAGGACGTGACATGGCTGCGGGACCGTTTGGTATCCAAATGTTATAATCCAGCTAAATGTGGAGATGAGGGTTGAGAGGAGTTTAGTGAATTTGAATGAGCCAAGCGGACATATGCTATTCCTGAGCACCTCCGTCAGATTATTAATAACTGAACATACCTGAGAGAAGTTCACAGCTGAATGAAGTGCTGAGCAGGAAAAGATCACCATGGTAACAAACTTGCACATTTCAGCTGCGGTCTGAAATGACTGTGGAGCTCCTGGAGAAAATTATATGAAGGGAAAGCAAAGATCAATTTAAGCATTTTATTTCTCAATGAAGAATAAATTAAGTAGAGGAGACAGAAATTGTATGGGTCAATGACATGTTCAAGGGTCAATGATGAAGCATTTTCTTTGTTTCATGTGGTTTTGAAGAAACTTTATGAACTTAAATGTAATGACTCTAAAAATGTGGTATAACCATAAAGTAAAACATTTCCTTACACCTTAAATACTGTACATGTGAGGGACCTAACCAACCTTGCCATAAAACAGTCAAATTATTGGATATTTTAAGAGGGGTTTCTTAAGAAATAAAAAGATTGCCAAATTGTTTAAATTCTAAGAATTTAATTTTTAATGTGGCTTTTTGTCTTCATGATGATATCTGGACAGAATCAGCCTAGCATTTCTGACTTTATGGCCCCCAAAAATATCCAAAATGATTTTTAATTCCAAAATGTAAAAGACAGGTGTGTTTTTGAATAAATTAAAAGACATGACAAAAGTGTCTCATGTGATTGACCCTTATGCAGAAGAACAAAATTTGTGAGAACCTATGTGACTGAGGCCGAGGAATCCCTCTGTGAAGATCTCGCTAATCCAGTTCTGTAGTTCACAGTCATGCTGGACGTCCTCATCATTACAGTAAAACAAACGAATCCAACCTGCAACAAACCTGCATGGCAAACGCAAATCATGTGCTTACTACAAACCTATAGAGGACTGTGATTCAGATAATGCTGATGAAAGTACCTATGTAGAGCATCCCAGACCCTGAGTGCATCTTGTGCATAATAGCAGATGGGTAGTGCATCCAGTCCACGCACTCTTACATCATCTGGCACACACATTGAGCTGTAGCGGAGACGTTGTGTTTCTCGTGCAAACAGTAGTGGTATTGCCTCCAGACCACAGCCTATTGACTATAGAGAACAGAAACCATTTAAAATTAGACTAAATCACAATGAAAAAATAGATTGCCTTTCACTTCCTTTACAGAGTAAGCAGACAAGATTAAACAAACCGACCTTGTCAAAAACCCCTTTTGCGGCCAGAAGAGTGCCTCTAGCCTGAATGTTAATCTGAAGAGTGCTCTGGATATGAGGCATCAGGAGCTGAAAAACAGAAGTGCAATTCATAAGTTTAGCAGCTAAAGTATTCAGTCTACTAAATGAGACCCAACTCCATAAAAGTATCAAAATCAATGAACCACGGAAGCCCTTAAAGCAAACTAAATAAAAGTTAGTGATTTTTTTTTTTGAAACTCTAGTGCCCATCCAATATTGCACATGTCTATAATGAGAAAACAAAAAAAACATTTAATTGTTTTGTGTTTACTATTGAAGCCCGAAACTATAAAAGTGAAATTATAACAAGTCATAATTATGGAAGCCCATTTTAACCACAATTAAAAAGAAAGAAAAAAAAAAATCATAATTATGAGATACTAAGTCATAACTAATGTTGTAAAAAGTCTAAACTATAACATGCACAATTATGACTTACCAAAGCATGATTGTTTTTCTGATGTGGCATAAAATGTCTCATAATTATGTAATAAAAAGTTGACCGAAAATCCACACTTTATCATAATTGCAAAATACCATAATTTCATGTCTTTTTAATGTGATAATTTTGACTTGGAGATAATTGATACGACTGTAATTATGAGATACCGTTAACTAGTTGCTGATTGGCATGCCTATTAACAGTCGGTTTATTAGTTCTTATAAAGCACATATTCTGAGTGACCATATTCTAGATCCCTAATCCTACCCAATACCTAAACTTAACTACCTTACTAATTATTAATATGCAGGAAATTAGGAGTTTGAGGCAAAAGTCATAGTTAATAGTTTATGGCGAGAGTTGGATCTTGAAATAAAGTGTGACCAGAATTACTATTTACCAAAGCATGATTTTTTTTTGGGCTTCCATATTTTCCTTCTCAAAGAATTACGAAATCACCCTTGTCTTTCAGGACTGCTTACACCACAAGAAAAACAACAACAAGTAAATGGTGCCCCCTAATAGTCAAAGTCAACACTGCATGGTTCTGTATCTGAGCAGAACTTGGTTTCTACCTGGTGTAGAGGATGAATCTCTGGCAGCTGTCGGAGCGTGGCAGTACAGTACACCTCACCAAAGAGATGAGTGCGCAAGAAATGGGAAAGTAGCTGGTAAACCTGGAAATCTGAATTACGGACCCACATCTTTGCCAACAACCAATCCGGTGCGGAATCAGAGGGCAAGAAAACAGGATTCTGTGGACCAGGAGCCTGTTGAAGCTAAAATATTAAGATTTGGGTCTTGAATTCAGCAGTCAAATAGATTTTTATGCAACTATTCAGAGATTGGTGACAATTACAATTGAAAAGTGATTAAAAAAAAATGATAATAATTTACTTGTATGGCAATGGGCTTTAGTTCTCCTTGTTGGCTGTAATGCAGCAGGCATAAAGGAGCAGCCAAGTAGGTCTGTTTGTCATTGATCGTATTAGCCGGCATCTGATCCAGTACTTCATAATCCAAAAGATACACATGTCCTCTCTGTGCAATGTATATTACGTAGTTACATAATTATGTTCTGGTAAAAATGCTCCGTAATCTCACACTTGCTCGTACCTCCATCTCCTGTTCCAGTGAGGAGTCCTCTGGTAAAAAAGGTCTGACCATCTCTGAAGTGACAGACAGGTTAGGTGGCAGGTTATGGATCTGTCTGATACACAGAGGATTGCAACCATTGAGGCACTGATATCCGAAGAATGCATCCTCTTGCCAATGAGCCTGAACATATTCTATAAGAAAAAAAAAAAAAAAAAAAAAAAAAAAAAAAAAAAAAGCACTCCCTATTAAAATTTTACATAAATCATCACCATCATCATTTCCTTCATTACATTTATTGCAAATTAAATTTTATTTGTTTAGCATACTGGAAATTGTGCTCTCCCTTCCATTGAAAAGGAAGAATGTCTCAAGTTCCCGTAGGCTGCTCCAAGATGTTCTTCTTTCAATTAAACTCCCTATGTAGTGCACATTGTTAACTGGGCTAAAAGACAAGAGTGACATTTCATGGTCAAATTCAGTTCATATATGACAAGAATAAATGAATATTAATCTAGTTTGCTTTTGAAAAGCTAAATCATTACCGTTGACGGATGAAACTCAAGTTTGGTCCAAGATCCGTAACACTGGTCATGTCTACACAGTGAGGACCACCTTCAACAAATGTGCCCCACCTACAGAAAAATAACATCTTTGTTTTTGTCCCATCTTTTTTTTCCCACAGTTAATAAACTAAATATAGCTGCAAGCAGCAATTAAGGGTCAAGCACAGAGGTAAAATGAAGAGCTAAGGAGCTGTCTTTAATTACTTGGTAAAGACAAGGGTTCTCCGACCCTGCTCCTGGAGAGCTACCTTCCTGCAGACTTCAGTTCCAACCCTGTTTCAACACACCGGTCTGCGATTAAATAGCCCTGAACACCTTGATTAGCTGGTTCAGGTGTATGTGATTCGGGCTGAAGCTGAACTCTGCAGTATGGTAGCTCTCCAGGAACAGGGTGGAGACCATTGTTAAAGCATTTTACTACCAACTTAAAAACACCAACACCCAAAAGTATCATTCGATTCGGTATGCCATTCAAAATATGAGATGATTACAATTTTTGACCAAAGTGCTCAGAAGTTAAGCAGAAGTTTCAATTCTTTACATCTTTTGACCAGCAGGTGGCACTGTGCCAAAATTACTCTTGTCCTCAGGTCATGCTTGTTATAACGCATACCAAGTTTGCTCAGAACTTTTTGCCAGCATTGTCTGCAGATGATCTGAGCCAATTTTAATAAATCAGACTAACTTTCTAGGTCGCACGAATTTGAAATTTTTGCATAATTCAAAATTGCGAAACCTCTTGACTCGTAGGCAGTTTGAGTTAGAGACTTGCTATGGTTAATATTGAGACGGTCCTCTATCTGTGGGCCAAACTTCATAACTTTCCCACAAGCGGTTCTATGGGCTGCCATAGAATTCCAGAGTAAAAGAAAGAAAACTAACAGATAATAGGAGTAAAAATTAGTTTTACCTGATAAACTTTTGTTTATGTTGGAGATCCCTCTCCCTGTGATTGATTAAGACCTCTAATGTTTCCTTTTTCAGACATACTAGAGAAGAGAAACATCATGAAATTTTGATATGAAGTCCAGAAAATAATAAGGATATTACCTAATTAACAAGTGTGAAGGAACAGTAAAAAACCCAAACAGAAACCGCTCACCTTTCTCATTCCGAAGCTCAATGCAACCATCTTCTGTCCGGATCCATTTATGACAAGGAAAAACCTCCACCTCGGGATCCTCAGAACTCCGTCTCACCTGCACATCCTGACAGTGCCAATCCAGATCCGGAAAGCCAGGCTGAGCCTCAAGACGGAGTCTTAACAGAACCACTATGCCAACTTCCTCTTTAGGCTTGATGACAACTGTATAGGCCTGTCCCAAAAAGAAAAACACCACATTTGCATGTGTACCTGCAAGATAGGGTCATGGTCAATAAGAATGCTACCATAGTAACTGACTCTGTTCTTCTGTTATCTAACAGTCATTTGATATAATCTAGTCAGGTTTAGAAAGGGGTTAAAGTGCCTCAGCAAACACTGTAGTGTCCTGTAACTGTTAGAGGCTGTATGCTGTGAATCAAGAGAAATGCAGTGAACAAAATAGTTGTTTTCTCCTCTCTTGGTGTGGGTAGAATTACATTGGTTTAAGGGTTTAATGTTGTTAAGTGCTTGCTGAACATTGTGACACATTGTCTATGTAAATTGTGCTACTGTTCAACGGTAATATGTTTTGACAAAACATTTTAAGGACATGTTAAATTGATCAGAAGTGAGTGTAAAGACATTTAGGTTATAGTTTACTTGAAAGGGTGTGCATAAGACTGACTCATGTCATGAATATGAAGGAGGTTTTCTGCATGTTTATGACAACGGTCATTAATAATGACATAACTGAGCAAATGACGCTAAAAGCAAAGATGACATTGTTTGAGATGTTTTTGTTTGACCTAACCCTAACCCAAAATGTCATCTTTGTGATTTATTAGTTTTAGATACAAATAGGCACAATGTTGCTTTTTAATGTGGTTCAAAAACATTCCTTCATAAAGTAAGAGACAAATATTGTTTCTTAAAAAGTATTTTGTGTATGGGCTTCTGTTCTTATGACTGCATTGTATTTGTAAACAGTTAAACCTGTAAAAACTGTTAAATGACTTAATTTAATCTGTGTTATGTGATGTCTTCTCAAAATAGGTGATTGTCTTACTGAGCCTGGCAAGAGAAAGTGCTTCAGTTTGACTGGAGGACTCTCACACAGAGCACCAATCAAAGAGATCCAAACCCTGCCATACGTTCCTGACAGTGGAGATGCTGAGGTTCGAATGGTCACATGAAAGCAGTCCATTTCTCAACCTAGAGTTCCCAAGTATTAAAAGGAGTTGCCTATAAATGAAAATAAATCATTGTGAACTGGAAACAACCAGACCTTTACAATATAAACACTCAAGACTGCCAAAATGAATGCATGGCAGTCCATTTCTGGCTAAACTAGAAAGGGACATGGCAAAACAATGTGCCAATGAAGAAGCAAACAAACAAATTGAAAAGCAAAGGCGTGAATATAAAACAATAGGAAAATTATTTGTGGAGGTAAAAGAAAAATTCAAATGTTATCAACTGATAGCATGTTACATCCATTGCCAACTAGAAAATAAAAGAGATACTTCACTGAATTTTCCAAAACAACAGGTATTTGTTCCATAATCATTCATGCAAGTGCATGAATCAAAACCCCAGAGTGTAGAATATATTTACACATATACAGGTTACATTAATAAATCTACTGTACATTCTCATTTCTCTATATGCTTTGTTACTTTTCTCCTTTTTAATCCCTCATTGTGACCTTTAGAAAATGTTAACACTCTTATGGTCGTTATTTCCAAACGTTTGCATATAGAAGTGACAAAATCAACATGCCATATTTGAATTGTGTATTTTGTCAAATGATAGGCTACAGCATTTACAACTACTTCACATCTGAAAACTACAACATTAGAACAACATAATTCACACATTTTTTTTGTGTTTAAATGTTATTTGAAACAACCGACTTAATGGCTATACGTACACACCAGAAAACAAGATCTCATTGGATTACTACAAATTTTAGTGCTTTTCTTCTCATCGGTGCATTATTTTTCAAACTAAATCTGGTAGCAGTAACATGACACGTTCAGTCAAAAAACAACACAAAAGACAATGAAAGTGAAAGTAGAAGAGCATTAACTTACCTTCCCAGTATTTTCACTGAAGATGTGAGCTTTGTTGAGGTGTTAATGGTTATTGGTATTTTTGGTGTAAACCAGTGACTCCAAACCTGTCCTAGAGGACCCCCTGCCCTGCACCTTTTGTATGTCTCCCTTATCTAACACACCTGATTCCACTCATCAGCTCATTAGTAAAGATTGCAAGAACTAAATTGGGTGTGTCTGATTAGGGAGACATACACAATGTGCAAGACAGATTTGGGAACCACTGGTGTAGACTTATTCTGAAGTGGCGTGCATATGTGCTGTAGTTACATATTACCTCTGTCATTTCATTTAAATGCATTTTAAAATGTACAGTGGATCATCAAATAATGATGTACGTACATACTTATTTTTTGACAAATGTGGTCTAAATATAAAGGCTTTATTTTTTTTAATTACGGAAATCAGTGAATATATATATATATATACACACCACACATACATATACACTATATTTAAATATATATATATATATATTTTTTTTTTTTTCCCATTTCTTATTTGCACATCAGACCTGTACACACACGATTGTCTGTATTGCATAGTGTTTTTGCTATTTGTACATTGCCTATTTGTATATTTGTATATTGTTCTTTTGTTGTCTGTGTCCTGTCCTGTTGCTGTCTTTCTGTTGCACTGTGGAGCTTTGTCACTATATCAACTTCCTCGTATGTGTAAACATATCTGGCCAATAAAGCTCATTCTGATTCTAATATATAATAGTATGAAATGCGGAGCGCAAAAACACAACATTGCCTGACCGGGAATCGAACTCTGGCTGCAGCAGTGAAAGCACCAAATCCTAACCACTAAACCACCAGGGACACACGTACATATTGGAACATTGATTGATTGATGGAATAATTTGAGTCACACTTAAGGTAAATGATCAATTATGGCCCGGTTTCATAGACAGGGCTTAGACTAAGCCAGGATTAGGCCAAAGTTCAATTAGGACATTTAAGTAATTTTTATAAACATGCCTTAGAAAAAACATTACTGGTGTGCATCTTAAGACAAAACAAAGGCACTGACATGTTATAAGATCAGTCAGTGCAAGTTTCTTTCAGTTGAAACAGCTCAGACTTACATTTTAGTCTAGGACTAGGCTTAAGCCTTGTCTGTGAAACCAGAGGTAAGTGTTTCCAAAACCATAGAAACTGTAAAATATTTGTCCTATGAAAAAGAACACAGCACTCGTGAAGCAATTTGTAATTTTTTTTTAATGCTATAAGCACTTTTTAAGATTAGTAAATACTGATCCAAAATAATAAAGTATAAAGAAAAATAGAATTCTGACAATATATACATATTAAAATCGCACACTGAAAAATAAACAAATCAAAATATACAGTATATACTATGGCAAGCCGTTTTGACTTTTATTCCTTCTCAGGATATGAATTCTTGATATCAACAATTCAATTTTTACTAGTTAAAATGTTAATTCTTGATATCAGGAATTACATTTCCACTAGTAAAAATGGCTATTTTTGATATCAGCAATTACATTTCCACTAGTAACAATGTTAATTCTTCATATCAACAATTCAATTTTCACTAGTTAAAATGCTAATTCTTGATATCAAGAATTAAATTGTTAATATCAAGAATTAAATTGTTGATATCTGTAATTGTATTTTCACTAGTTAAATGTCACCATAGGCTGCCATTCAAAATCAATTGTTGATATCAAGAATTAATTTCTTACTAGTTGAAATTCCAATTTCACATATCAGAAATACAATTCTTACTAGTAAAAATGTCTTCTTGATATCAACAAGTTAATTCTTGATATGAACAATTGAATTCTTGATATGAACAATTTAGTTCTTGATATCAACTATTTAATTATTTATATCAACAATTTAATTCTTGATATGAACAATTTAGTTCTTGATATCAACTATTTAATTGTCACTTGTTGATATCAGAAATTACCCTCCCAATTGTTGATATCAGAAATACATTTTCAGATATCAGAAATTAACATTGTCACTAGTGACAATTAAATTGTTGATATCAAGAATTAAATTATTGATATCAAGAATTCGATTGTTGATATCAATAATTCAATTCAATTGATATCAATAATTCGTTGTTGCCACAGATTTGGAAGTGCATTTTTCTGTTCTAAAGAAGGGGGTGTCCCAATACTTTTGTCTCTATAGTGTATGTACAAGTCATTGGTGTTTGGTGATGAGTTTTTGGCAATTACTAGTAATAGAAGTTACTAAAGTAGTCAAACCTGTTCATTAGAAGGGGCGACCCAATACTTTTGGCAATATAGTGTATGTGAAATGCTCATAGATCATTACGTGTTTGTTGCTTTTTTACATTTACCCCAATAAAACACACTTGTCAAGCTTCCAGACATGATTAAAGAGTGCTGTACTATGAAGACACCATTGTATTTATCTCTTTTGAGATAACATATAGTCTCTGTTCCATATTATTTTGTGTTGTTTTGCCAAAACAACACTCAATGTTGAAAGGGATAGCAGAGACACACATTTCCAAAACAGACAAATTATTTATTATTTATATTATGATACAATTGTTGTTAGGTCTTAAGTAAACACATTTATAGTTACAAAGTAAGACAACAACAACAACAATATAGCCTAATAATAAAATAGTATAATAATAATAGCAATAATAATAATAATAATAATATAAAATAGCCTAATAATAATAAGCAATGAACCAGATGGGCAATATTACATATTTCTTATTAAATCTTTGTCCATTCCACTCCGAACACACTACAATTGAGAGATTGTTATTCATGTCTTAACTTTCAGAAGAGTGTATCAGTGCAGTATCATTACCGTAACATTGAAATGGCTGAGACAGACATGAGAAAGAGGTTCAATAGACTTTATCATTCATCTTGTCCACCAATACTTCAAGAACTGGACAACATGTTATTTAAAAATAATGCAAGTATTAGCCTAGGACATTACAGTGTGTATCACGTATGGTCCCAATGGTCAAGAAAATCCAGCCGAATTGGGCAGAGAGTGCAAATATGTCGGCTCATCAAACGTGTCAATGTTATAATACATCAAAATGTAGGCTACAGTAAAAAAAAAAAAAAAAAAAAGCATTAATATATTTTATTTTTCATTTTGGTTGTATTTTTTATTTGATGTATTAGAAGAAAGAGTAATGAAACCAAAAGTAAACATGAAAAAACGACATGAAGTCATGTTTTATGTTATGGCAAAATGAATGCCTTGTTCATTTTTCTTTTAATTATCCGAAGGACTTGGTGGCCAATAAAAAGAAACAGGATAAAATTACTTTTTTTAAACCATTAACAATAAATAAATAAATCCAGCCATAATTTCATGTTTCATTGACAAAACAAATAAATAAATGAGCCGTTTCTGCGTATGGACGTTCTTCCGCCATCTTTGTCATTAAAATTCATGAACTCATTACCATAGCTATTCTTACTAGCGAAAATGGCATTTCTAGATATCTGTAAAAGTATTTTTACTAGTTAAAATGTTATTTAAGATATCAGTAATTCTATTTTCACTAGTTGCAAGGGCAATTTCAGATATCAACGGCCTTTGTTGATATCAATAATTATTTTGTTACTAGTAAAAATGTCTATTCTTGATATCAAGAATTAAATTGTTGATATCAACAATTTAATTCTTGATATCAGTAAATGTATTTCAACATGTTACATTTGTTATTTCTGATATCTGTAAATGCATATCTGATATCAATATAATTTCTGATATCTAAAATGGCTTTCTTACTAGTAACAATCACATTCATGATATCAGAAATGATCATTCTCACTAGTGACAATTTAATTGTTGATATCAAGAATTAAATTGTTGATATCAATAATTACATTTTTTACATCAAGAATTAAATTGTTGATATCAACAATTAAATTGTCACTAGTGAGAATGATCATTTTACTAGTAAGAATTGTATTTCTGATATGTGAAATTGGAATTTCAACAAGTAAGAAATTAATTCTTGATATCAACAATTGATTTTGAATGGCAGCCTATGGTGACATTTAACTAGTGAAAATACAATTACAGATATCAACAATTTAATTCTTGATATCAACAATTTAATTATTGATATCAAGAATTAGCATTTTAACTAGTGAAAATTGAATTATTGATAACAAAAATTAACATTGTTACTAGTGGAAATGTAATTGCTGATATCAAAACTAGCCATTGTTACTAGTAGAAATCCAATTCCTGATATCAAGAATTAGCATTTTAACTAGTGAAAATTGAATTGTTGATATCAAGAATTAATTTCCTGCGAATGAATAAAAGTCAAAACGGCTTGCCTATTGCCATTACTATGATATAAATTCTTGATATCAAGAATAATATTTTTTTACTAGTAGAAATTTATTCATTTATGAATAATAATATTCATTCAAATTCATTCATTTAATTGCTGATATCAAGAATTCAATTTCTACGAGTGATGATGTCATTGTTGATATCAAGAATTAACATTGTTACTAGTGGAAATGTAATCACTGATATCAAAAATTGCAATTGTTACTAGTGGAAATATAATTCCTGATATCAAGAATTAGCATTTTAACTAGTAAAAACTGAATTGTTGATATCAAGAATTCATATCCTGAGAATGAATAAAAGTCAAAATGGCTTGCCATATATATATACATGAGTTAAATTTTACTAAGGGGCAAAAGATCAAGAAATATCATTTATTTTCTTTTTTCTGCCACACATCTCTATCTTTCAATCTCGTAAAATGCAGACTCGTTAAACCCTCTCCAGGTCATCTCTTTCTGCATGTTCTGAGGTTGGTAATTGGAGGGCAATTAACATATTTCCCTGCTATGCCAGGAAACCCTGTGTGTATGTGAGGACTGTTTGGACCCTGCTTCAGTTCCATTTTACAAAATCTGCACAAGCAACTAATGTGTTCAGTTTCAGGCCTTTTGCGTTTTTACTGTCCTTTCTCCTCCAGCCATTTCTTTGTGGCCTCAAGTTCTCTCTCAAAGAACTACATTTCCATAAAGTCTTGGCAGAATGGCATGCTGAGGTGTGTTAGTCCTTAAACACTGTAAGCATTAAAAACCTTTGTGGAACAGTAGAAGAACCTGACAGGGCCTTGCTGATTAAAAAAGTGGATAGAGGAACCATCTTTGGCTGTCCACAAGCAAGACAAGGCTTTGTTTGCATCTTCTTCTCCTGTTCAGGTTGCTGCTGCTGCTCCATAATACAATTGTCCTATCGGTAAGCCCCTACCCTCGAACACAGACTAACCAATGGCAGTCGAGTATCAGTTGCATGGGGCGGGAACTCGGACATTACGGATAGTTCAATTCTCTCAATGGTGTCATGAGTTAGAAGTGTGGTCAGAGCAGGTGCTGGTGGCTTCATTGTTACCACTGGCACACTGGTTATTTTACTACACAGTTTAAAGACATTTCTCTGGAGTTGTGTAATGAAGGCCAGGTGCTTGATATACTGTGAAATGTGCAGTTTTGTGGTTGAATGGAGCATGCTGTTTGGATCAGTAGAGGTATTGTGGACCATTGCTGCATACTCATGAGGATGTCCTTCTTCACATGGTATTTATTAAGCAAGTTGTCAATGGTCTCTGCATTCGTGGTCCAGTACAAACACCCAGCCACCAGTCTTCACAGGTCCAGTACGGCTCACAGGTGAGGCCAGCATAGGCAGAGGTGGCATATATGTACTTCCTACACAGAGGGGAAACATTTTTATCCATTTCTGCATTCTGAAAATGTTTGTCCATAACTTACCTGACTCTGATTGAAGCTCCACATGGTAACCACGAGATGTGGACAGCGAGGGCACAGACAGTGTACCAGTGGTGTCTGCAACAAGTTGAACATTTAGTTTTATAGCAAGTTTAGGTATATTGTAGGGCTGTGCAATGAATCGCCTGTATGAACGTGATATTTCCTAGCTTGTCAGTGAACTACGGCTCTGTGTAGTAAATGCTGCTCCATCTGAAAGCAGGTGATGCAGATTTACTACTAATCACAGAACCGGCTTTAGTGACAATATGAGCATGACAATCGCATGCGATTAATTGCACAGCCCTAGTATATTGGTGCATTGCCAGTGGTTGTCTTGTAGGCAAACATCAGTACCTTGAATTTGATGCAAGCGGCTATTGGCAGCCAGTGAAGACTAATCAGAATCGGAATCAGAAATAAGTTTATTGCTAAGTGTGCTTACACACACAAGGAATTTGTCTTGGTGACAGAAGCTTCCAGTGCACTGACAGGATGACAAGTAACAAGACACGGATAACAAAAATAAACAAGTGATTAAAAATAAATATGTGAAAAACAATACACAATAGACAAGAGTCAATAGACAATATAATATATATACAGATGTGCTATATACAAATTATGTAAGGGAGTGAAGAGAGGTGTGACGTGGGCTTTGGCTTGTTGAAGACATTCTGGATCAGTTGCAGAGGCTTTTCAATATTTCATTTTATATTTACATTGAAATAAACATATCCTGACTTTAAGATGTTTTGATATTTGTGTTGGAAAACAAGACAAGGGGAAGAGATTTGTTCACTTTTTTAATATGCATCCAAAATATAATCCTACACAGCAAAAAAATCCATAGTGAAATTACCTCTCCTGGAAGTACATGTGAGACCACACTCAAGAGTGTGAAAGTGTTAAAATAAGAGTGTTAAATTAACACTCTAGCAGAGTTAAGGTTAATTAGATAATTAAGTGATTAATTGGAGTTGATTTTAACAGCTCTGTGATTCTACAGTATCCACTAATTAAAAGAATTTCTTGAAAGTTGTTCTGATTATTAAAAAAATCTTGTTTTAGGCACACACAGACTTCAAGAATCAGCATAGGAATCTCGACAATGGTGACAAACAGCATATTCAGAAAAATAGATAAACTCTAATCATTAGAAAACAAGCTACTAAAAGTCACATAAAAAAAAAATAGTAAGAATAAAGGAAATTACTAAGACAATTCAGTTAATAATTTATTCATGCTGCAATGCATCATGGGAGCCATGGATGAATTTTGACTGGTGGCACCCAGAACTGCAACATGCTTTTTTGATTGTCACCATTGTTGAGAATCACAGGTTGATTCTTGATGTTTGTGTGTCTAAATAAAAGACACTTTTAAAAGATTTTTGAACAAACAACTTTAAAGAATCCTTCGGATTGTATTGAAAATGCTGGAAATCTCATACCGAAGAATCACAGGACTGCTATAATCAACACAGTAAATTTAGCTCAGAGATTCGGCTCTAAATGAGTTCAGAAAAAAACAATACTTTTATTATTTTCCTCTTTGCTTGTCTGTGTGTTATAATTCAGTTATAACAGCCAAGTAAAATCTAACTTCAAAAATGTAATGGTCACATTTAGTCAAGAGCCCAACTAAAGAAAACACTGACCACTAAAATGGTGACATAAAAATAGTGATTTTAGTCTTTGGTGATTCTGTTCGTTAACATCAGGTGACTTCAATAATGGTCAATCATCACTCAATTAATCACTTAATTATCTCATTAACCTTAACTCTGCAAGAGTGTTAATTTAACACTCTTATTTTAACACTTTCACACTCTTGAGTGTGGTCTCACATGTACTCCCAGGAGAGTTAATTTCACTCTGGATTTTTTGCTGTGATGGCTGTATTCATAAAGCGTAAAAAAAAACTTCAGTAAAATCCTGAAAATCTTTAATTGAACTGAAATACCAAATCTAACGTTAACTCTGTGTATTGCACACACAAACATTATTCACTTGTGTGATTCATATAAATTACACATATTTGCACTGAAATTGTATATTATTTCCATTACCTTCATTTATAAAGCTACAAATCAATCTATTTGTAAGTGCATATACACATATTAACAACATTAGAATGTAAATATGTACAAGCCCATTATATATGCTTGATCCAACATACAACATATATGCTTGATCTCAATCCAACATGACGGCGGGTGTACACGCAGCGGCTTCTCTCTCTCCCGACAGGTGTTTTCGTGTTTTTTGTCTTGTAAGTCGCAATGTTTTTGTACATCTTCGTCTCGTCTACCTGTCTTTAAGCGCGCATACAGTCGTGAGTTTCTGCTCGATGTCGGCAGAATCACATTTTTAGAGATAAACTCTGCGCACGCCGAAGAGCTGCGGGACCTCGGTCTGCTCCGGATGCTTACGCCATCACCGACCCCCACTACTGCATCTTGCCCACAGCGGAGGCGCTACAAGCGGCGTGAGAGGAAGCAGAAGTGGGATAAGCACAGAGGTATCCGAGCTAGGCTAGCGGCTAACCCACACAAGCCAGCTATCCCCACCATCGTACTGGCGAACGTATGCTCTTTGGACAATAAACTGGACTACATCCGACTGCTTCATTCTACTCAGAGAACTTTAAAAGACTGTTGTGTTTTTGTGTTTACGTAAACATGGCTTAACAACAGCGTACCGGACTGCGCCATTCAGCTCGACCAGCTAACATGCTATCGAGCTGACAGAGCTCTCGTCAAGGGAGGTAAGTCCCGCGGCGACGGGCTTTGTGTTTACATCAATGATGCATGGTGCCGCGATGCTGTTGTGGTCTGCAAACACTGCTCATCCCTGGTGGAGTTTATGATTATTAAGTGTCGGCCGTTCTATCTACCGAGGGAATATACAGCCATACTGCTCGTTGCTGTATACATCCCTCCCAGCTCCAACAACTAAATGATCTGTACTAGCACATCAGTGAGCAGCAGACAGCCCACCCAGATGCTTTACTCATCTTGGCTGGGGATTTCAACCATGCAGACTTAAAGAGTGTGTTCCCAAAAATACACCAACACATAGACTTTCCAACAAGGGGAAAAAATACTCTGGACTTTGTTTATACCACCCAGAGAGGAGCATACAAGGCCCTACCCCTCCCCCACCTCGGAGCCTCAGACCACATCACTGTCATGCTAATGCCTGCATACAGACGGCTCGTTAAAGTCATCAAACCGTACACAAACAGATACAAGTGTGGCCGGAAGGGTCGTCAGAGGCACTTCAAGACTATTTTGACACCACTGACTGGAATATGTTTAAGCAGGCTGCCACATACAACAACACTACAGACCTACAAGAGTACACAGAGACTGTCACTGCCTACATCACCAAGTGTACTGATGATGTAACGGTCACAAAGTCTATCACTGTCCGGGCCAACCAGAAGCAGTGGCTGACAGGGGAGGTCTACAGACTTCTGAAGGCTCGGAACGCTGTCTTTAGAGCTGGAGATGAGGAGGGCCTGAAGACAGCTAGGGCCAACCTATCCCGCAGCATCAGAGATGCCAAGAGACAGTACTCCAGGAGGATAGCCCATCGTTTCAGCGACAGCAGAGACACTCAGAGCCTGTGGCAGGGGATGCAGACCATACGGACTACAAGCCCCCACCACAGACCTGTGACAGCACCATCCCCCTGCTGAACAAGCTGAATGCCTTCTTTGCTAGCTTTGAGGCACAAAACAGCACCACTGCACAAAGACTCCACCTCCTCCCAGCGACCAGGTGATGACGCTGTCCCCAGACAGCGTGAGGAGATCCCTCAGCAGGATCAATGCACGCAAAGCTCCGGGTCCTGACAACATTCCTGGGCGTGTACTGAGAGACTGTGCAGTGGAACTCACTGTCTTCACAGACATTTTCAACATCTCACTAAGTCAGGCTGTTGTCCCCACATGTTTCAAAGCTACCACCATCATTCCAGGCCCGAAGAAGTCATCTCCATCCTGCTTCAATGACTACCGTCCAGTAGCACTCACTCCTATTCTCATGAAGTGCTTTGAACGGCTAGTTATGCAACACATCAAGTCTGTCTTCCCCCCTCCCTGGACCCCTTCCAGTTTGCATATAGGTCCAACCGCTCGACCGATGATGCCATCGCCACTGCCCTCCACCCAGCCCTCACACATCTGAACAAAAAAGACTCGTATGTCAGAATGCTGTTCATAGACTTCAGTTCAGCATTCAACCCAATCATCCCTCAACAGCTCATTCATAAATTGGTCCAGTTGGGGCTCAATACGTTGCTGTGCAACTGGCTGTTGGACTTTCTGACCGGGAGACCAAGGTTCAAGGTTCAAAGTTCTTTATTATTTGTCACATACACAATCATACAGGGTATAATCAGTAGTGAAATGTAGGTCAGGACAGGTCCGCTCAATGGAACAATGCAAAAAAAAAAAAAAAAAAAAAGAAACATAACACAAGAGAATATATATAAATATAGGTAAGAGTAAGATAAAAATAAGAGGAAATAAAATAAAAAATAAAAATAAAATAAAATAAAAATAAAATAAGGTGTAAAATGTGCAATGAAATAAAATAAAATGTGCAATACAGTCTACTGTGGATTTTAATAAATATTAACATAAACATGGATGTGCAAAAGGAATGTGCAAAACAGGTTGTACCGGGTATGTACACATAGCAGCAATGCGGATGATGGAGAATAATGAATGTTATTACAGTTTATTGAATTGAGTCCTGCAGATGTTATGAGAATGAGTTTAGGAGCTTGATGGCCTGAGAAAAGAAGCTCCTCCTCAGTCTCTCAGTTTTTGCCATCATGCTCCTGAAGCGCTTGCCAGATGGCAGTACGGGTCGACAATAACACATCCAGCACCATCACACTGAACACAGGGGGCCCCAAGGATGGGTGCTGAGCCCCCTCCTCTTCACTCTGCTGACCCATGAACTGCACACCGTCAAACAACTCCAACCTCTTCATTAAATTTGCGGATGACACGACTGTGGTGAGTCTCATCAGCAACAGAGATGAGATAAACTAC
Source organism: Schizothorax lantsangensis (assembly GCA_027422415.1). Lineage (NCBI taxonomy): Eukaryota > Metazoa > Chordata > Actinopteri > Cypriniformes > Cyprinidae > Schizothorax > Schizothorax lantsangensis. The sequence goes on from CM049844.1 coordinate 39,843,268, forward strand.
AGGAGTGAGGTGTGCCGCCTGGCCGGGTGGTGCAGTGACAACATTCTCTCTCTGAATGTGGAGAAGACGAAGGAGATTGTTGTTGACTTCAGGAGAGTGCACTCTCTGCATGCTCCCCTGACCATCAATGGTGCGACCGTGGAGAGAGTGAGCAGCACCAAGTTCCTGGGTGTACACATCACAGAGGACCTCTCCTGGACTAACAACACTGCAGCACTGGCCAAGAAAGCACAGCAGCGTCTCTACTTCCTCCACAAACTCAGAAGAGCCAGAGCCCCGGCCCCCATCATGTGCACCTTCTACAGAGGCACCATCGAGAGCATCCTGTCTAGCTGCATCACTGTGTGGTATGGCGCCTGCAACGCGTCCTGCCGCAAGACCCTTCAACGGATAGTGAGAGCAGCTGAGAAGATCGTTGGTGTCTCTCTCCCCTCACTCCAGGACATTTACAGCACCCGTCTCACCCGCAAAGCCCTCTGCATTGCAGGTGATCCCACCCACCCCACTCACAGCTTCTTCAGTCTGCTACCATCAGGGAGGAGATGGCGTAGTCTCCAGGCGAGGACCAGCAGAGTGAAGGACAGCTTCATTCATCAGGCTGTCAGGAAGCTCAACTCTCTCCCGTCTCTCTCCCCCTCCTCTCTTTTACCCCATGCACCATTGAACTCTGACCCTCTGACACCCCCCCCCCCACACACACACACACACTGTGACCAGCACCAGTCACTTTGTACAGCATTGGACTGACCTCATTCAACTACCTCTTCTGACAGTTCGAATAAAGACTGCTCTTTTTGTCACTTTAAATAGAATAGATTGATAAGCCCTTTGCACTACACCATTTATATTCTGCACTGTTTATTTCACTGGTTTGCACTCTATCTACCATGTGCCTTATGCTACTTTATCTATCTTTTTTATTATTATTATTTTTTACATGTCCTTATTTGTATATTTGTAATAGTTGCATTTTATGTATGTATGTATGTATATATATATATGTATATATGTACGTGTATGTATGTATGTATATACGTATGTATATATGTATGGGTATGTGTGTATATGTATATATATATATATATATATATATTTGTTTTGTATTTATCTGTATTTTTACGTTATACTTTTAGTGTTTAGTGTTATCTGTATGCACCAGGGGTCTGAGAGTAACGCAATTTCAATTATCTGTATGTACTGTATGTACGGTACATATGGCAGAATTGACAATAAAGCAGACTTTGACTTTGACTTGATAATACAGTTTAATTGTATGACAAATAGAGACATTTACAGCTGAATGTTCATCTGAATGATGCTCTGGTCATAACATACAGCAGGTCTCTTTTCAGGTCCTTTAACATGTTAAAATGGATTCTTATTTCCAAAACTCCAAAATATTTATATATCAAAATATATATCAAATTGATGTGGACTTAATAGGCTCATTTACCTGCACTTGCAGATTAACCTTGAACCCACTCTATTGAAGAGACAAAGATTTATTTATTTATGTATTTTTAATCTAATTAGGTCCACCAGAGGTGCAAAGAAAATAAAAGGAATCAGACTACACCGGCCAACCTTATTATTATTATTGTAACAGGGTGAATGAGACGTGATGCGTATGGATCCATCTGCAAGCTTTATTTCCAGACGTGGTCAAAAATACAGGCAGGGTCACAAGATCGGCAAACAGGTATAACACAGACAAGACAAAGAGTAATCCTAGGGCAAGCGTGGGTCTTTGATCAGCAAACAATATCCAGAGGGCTTGAGAAGAGGGGTAGTCCAATAACATGAGCAATAACCCAAACAAGGTACAAACAGAGTCCGAACGGCCAGACAAGGGTTAATCCAAGATACACAGACAGGAATCAGGAAACAGAAAACAGGGCAACAAGGAATGACAAGACTAACTAGAACTCGAAACTAGACTCAGTAAAACAGCTATCACTAGATGAGTGATAAACGCAGAACAATACATGAGACCAAACAGAAACACAGACTGGCTCGGTAAGGCCCCTAACACTAGGAGAGCGCTAAACGCTAGAACAACCCTCAGCCATGAGGGAGAGGAAGTCCTAGGCTTATAAAGCGTGTCTGATGGGATTCAGCTGTGTATGTGTAATCAGTGCATTCAGCTGTGTAAGTGCAATGGATGATGGGAAATGCAGTCCAGTGTGATATGTGCTGTAAGAGTCAATATGATGGAGAGGCGACCTCTTGTGGCAGTCGGACAAAAGACCATGAACCGGATTCGTGACAATTATAATTATTATTATTATTATTATTATATATATATATATATATATATATATATTTTTTTTTTTTTTTTTTTTTTTTAAATAAGCAGAGAATTTTCATCACTGGCTATGATTTCATCCATACTGTAAATTTATTAGAGTAAATGCATGTATTTTTTTGTTGTTGTAATAAACAATTTATCCATATTGAATGAGGGAGTATGCTATTATTATTATTATTATTTTGTTTATATGATTATAGCCAATCATTATAACCTCCTTTAGCCCACAAAACAGAGGCCACGCGACAAGGAACTGATTAGACGAGGTGGTGATAGGTCTCCTGGGTCTCTGGTACCATAATGTCAACAGAAGGTCCTCCTGTTCACGTCAGGACGGTAGCTCTCTAGGAGCAGGGTTGGAGATCCCTGGTCTACAGCATCTGAAAGAGGTACTGGCAAGGATAAAAGCAGCAGGACTTACCATGCATCCAGATTGTGTCCCAGGAGAAAGTGTGCCATTGCCAAAATGGAAACTACTTACCTTGGATACATACTGAGGCATGGGGATGTATGCCCTCAGGTCGGAAAGATTGAGGCTATCAAGCATGCCAAACACCCTACCTCAAAAAAGCAGAAAACTTCTTCCAAGAGAGACAAATGTACTCAACAGTTGAAAAAGAATGTTTAGCTGTGAAATTGGCTTTGGATTCTTTTAGATCAGGGCGTCCAAACTCGGTCCTGGAGGGCCACTCGTCCCTGGGGAAGCTGGGGAACAATAGTCTGTATAGGAGAGGGGGGAAGAAGAAGAAGGGGAAGGAGGAAAAAGGAGGAAAAGGAGAGAAAAAAGGAGAAATTGAGAAAAAATGAAGTGAAATGAGAGTTAAAATTGACTCTGCTGTCCGTCAGAAGCTACAGGACACATATATTACATTATTAGTTTGAGAAATACGTCCATAGATAACACTTTGCATGGGGCGCTGTGGATCCAAAGGTTGGCGGTTCGATCCCCGACTGGACCAGGCGTCTTTAACCAAAAACTAACTAACTCAAATATTCTAACTGAAATATAACGAATCATTTAATTAATCACTTATTAACTGATACAAATAGGACAATGGCTTATTATGAATGTCATACAGTCAAATATATGTTACTTAAGTGAACACTTATGTAACAACGATATAGATAATAATTAACTTAATTTACATAGCAATGCAAGAAACATTTCTATCAATTAGTTGCACTAGCGGACACCTACACATGTATGTTTTGTTTTGACTAAAATGTATAAAAAGTTATTACTATATTCATATGTATTGTTTGTATGTATGTATGTATGTATGTGTTTTACATTGCTTGAGAAAAAATACCCAATACCCAAATCTAATTTAAAAATGAAAGGAATTAGAATTGAAAGTTTGTAATTGTTTTCTCTGAGTGACTGTTGGCAATAAATAAAGATAAAGGCCTTGCTGTTTAAATAGATTACAAAATTTATTACAAAATATTAATTATCTCTTTCTTTCTTTCTCTCACACACACAGTAAGCATATCACAGATACAAATAAATTGAAGAATATAATATATACATTTATAATATATATAATACAAATATAAAATAAATAAATAAACAAAATACACAAAGTAATAAAAGGTAGAAGATTCTGGTCAGCTGGTAAAAAATATACAAATAACAAAATCAACACATCTTGCAAGCTCACACAAAAAAAAAACAGTAATGTACAGTGTGTTATTTCTGTTATGTTGATTTTTTTGAAATGCCAGACCTGTTATATGGGATGAATGTTGAACAGTTACATCAACGAACTAATAGAACATGACTGAAGTATTTCCACTACACATCTACACAGTATGAGACAAAGACAAACTAATCTATTTCTTATCTGCCCTCTTCCTCTGCATCTCCTCCATCTACTGGTCAAGTGGAATACCAGCATTTTGGGGACACTGGGCAGAGGATCCTGTCGATCCTAGGAAGCAACGTGTCATGCTCTCACACCTGGCATAAATTCAGGTTTCTATTTAGAGCACCTGAAGCGTCCTGTTGTCAGACGTGACCGGCGCCGTGCAGAGTACGCCACACGCTGCTGGTCATATGGTAGAAGGTTCTGCCACAGAGCTATGATGGTACTGGCCTGCTGGGAGTTAAGTGTTTGTCCAGTTTCATTCCTCAGTCCCACCAAGTACTCTGCCAGGCTGTCCACTCTGTCCATCCCTGGGATGTTGCGCTCATCCACAGCCTGGTAAATATAGGAATATATAAAAATAAAATAAAAACATCACAGGCAGAAAAATAGCACATCTTTCACACTGATACAACATGTCACAAAAGACCTACCAGCTGTTGCTGTGGTGCTGCTGGAGTCATGGCAGGTGGCTCAGAGGGACTTGTAGCTGGAGTAGTGGCAAGAGAGGCTTAGACGATGGAACAGTAAGGAGGAGCAGAGGCTAGGCTGGTGGGGACAGCTGTTGGGTCAGAGGGTGCAGCGGTGTGCTCATTTGCAGCCTGTTAAATGTAATAATAACAAATAATAATAACACTAATGAAATAAACATCAAAATAATACAATTACAAGCAAGACAATAACTGACACTGACACAAAAGACTTGCCAGGTGCTGCAGGGGTGACGGGTGCTGGCAGTGAAGAGGGACTAGCAGCAGCAGAGCTGGGACAAGCATGCCCAATCTGGAAAATGTAATACTCTTTAAAAAACACATTTTTATAAAATGGATTTCAATTAGAGCTTATCTTTTGCATTATGCTTTTATTAATTTATGTATTCCTCAGATTTTTGTTCATTGCCTTTCATCTCTATTTCACGATTGCATTGCATATTGTTTTGTGATTTGAAAATGTGTTTTTGAAAAGTGATATACAAATACATTTTCTAATTATTATTATACAATAATGATGATGATTATAATTATTATTATAGTACAATAAAATTCTTAATTATCCGGAGCAACTGGGAAGTCCACTGACACAGTATGATAAAAAAAAGGTGACAGGCATAATTACCAGTTGTTGCTCAAATGCAGCTGTAGTGATATCAGATGCAGGCCTGAAGGTCGTGCAGTGGTCTGGAGAGAGGTGGGAGTTGGAATGACGGCTGAGCTGGTGGTGGCAGGTGATGGACCAGGGGATGGGTCCAGTAGCCCAACAGTGGGGTCCAAACCAGAATCTTCAAAGCCCTCATTTTACAACTCTTCCTCTGTGCCTGCATCTTCCAGCATCTGCTCAGTAATCCTGCAAGGCGAAAATGTACTTTTCAGAAAATTCATAAAAATATAATTCTATTTTATGGATATAGAAAATAGCCTCCTGATGGAAAGCTTAAACTAACCAGTGTAAACAGAAGGTGGCTGAAAAGAGGGGACAAGCTTCCTTCCCAGCACCTTGACACTGTAGTTGTTGACACAGTGAACAAGGTCACCTGAGTAGCTGAGCAGTGATGGATCCCCGACTGCCAGAGATGCAGCTTCACGGTCCTGGTTCCATCTGTAAAGGCCCTCCAGGAGGTACAGCTGGAAATTCAGGCTGTTGGCACTGGTTCCGTAAGATAGTACAATTGTGAGCAATATTGTTAGGTTAACTTATTGTGTTTGGTTCTTTGACAGACTGTGTCAGCGTTTCCAGGTTAATAATAATAACAATAATTATAACTATAACAATACTACTACTAATAATAATAATAATAATAAAATGTTTAACTGCAAATATGTAATCTTGCTGATAAATAAAAAGTGATTCATACTGACCTGGAATGAACCTGTTCAGATGCAAGTGGAATAATTCAAGTGATGTGGACCCTCTTACACATCTGTAAAATGCCCTCCTTGGTAGTGGTGCCAGTTACAGTGTACAGGAGGACACCTGGTATTATAAGTAATTTAGTACAATCATATTAAGTTTATTATCAGTTGGTAAACACAAAGTCTCCTGTTATAACAGGTGCAACACTTGAATACAACACAAAACTCATTCATTTTGGGTGTTAAAAGGAAACAAACACTTGAATACAACACAGAACTTATTCATTTTGGATGTTAAAAGCTAACACAATATCAGGTATTGCTCCAACGGTATACCAACCTTATAGACTACTATTTATAATAATGTAAATCGTTTGTTTCTCTGTCGAAAATACGTTTCAGATAGCTCCATTCATTCATTCATTCATTCATAGCTAACGTTAGCTAGCGAACTAAATAAACAACACCTTACCTAAAACAATGTAATAGTTTATTTAAAAAACGATTAAATGTTAACTCCTAAAGGGTTTTTCTTATTTTTTTAGCTAGCTAGTTAATTACATTGAGGAATCTTACCTGGGTGGATTTGATTCCCAAGTCGCTAAGTTCAAAGACGGACTTAACGGCGGCTTTTTTCCCAAAATAACTCACAAAAATATAAAAAATAGCTCGCTGTGAGCGATGGGACGCGGACTTAATGCGCATGCTCCTGCATCCCGCTTCAAGATAGAAAAGGGCCACGCTGATTGGCTGTCACTAAATGCAGAAAATGGAAATGGTGAAATCTGATGGGCTGTCATAAGATACAAATGCAGAGACGTGATTTGTTGATATAGACAGACGATCGGTCCTAAGGCACCGCTAGCCGGGCTAGTGCGCAACCCTTTCACTGTGTCGATGGCAGTTTTTATCGGTCCCCAAATTACACAGGCAAAACGGAGCCTCAAACCTCGCACGAGCCTGGCGAAACCTCTTGCGGGCAAGGGCAGGCTTAAAGTTTGATCTGTCAGTTTCAATCATATCTGTTTTCGGGGAGCGCAGTTTGACTCAGCAGTGCGGGCCAAAAATAGGCACAATCAAGGCCAGGAGTTAAAGCTGAGTTTCAGTCTGTTGGAACAGACAGACACGGAGTTCTGTTTCGCCATGCGAAGGCGGTTCAATGATTTGGAGAGCATAAAGTTAGGGCACTTTTCAAGGAAATAAAGGATGCTTGCATGGGAAATGATAAGCTGGTGTAACGTTTAGCTAATTAGCAAAAGCTAAAAAGAAAGCACTGGTGCCGCCTCATATGAGCGGAATCCACATTCGATGGCAATCGGAGGTTGCGCTACAGACGTTCGATGGTGTTTCCAAAGGGAGTTTTGCTCAGGACTTCATTGCAAAACGGGTCTCCACCAGCTGGAACAAAACATGAAGAATGTATCCACACGCCGCAGCAGCTCGAGCTGGTGAAGACCTTCACCAAACAACTACTGCTGACTCCTTTTAACACACAGCAACTAATGAAGCTGTAAAGGCTAAACGGGATAGGAAAGCTGTGTCTTGCATCCTAAGAGAGGCTTACGTGTTAGTGGACACACGGCATGCATGAAAAATTCCACGTGCGTCTTCAAGGCACCGAAAAGTGCCCTTCGTCCCTGGCGGGGCTCGAACCACCAACCTTTACCCAGTTCCCAATCATGCGAGCCTAGTTCATGTAGCCCCTTCATCCGGTGCCCAGCACCGTGACAGTCTCTGTGGCGCAATTGGTTAGCGCGTTCGGCTGTTAATCTAAAGGTTGGTGGTTCGAGCCCACCCAAGGACGAAGGGCACTTTTCGGTTCCTTGAAGATGCACGTGGAAATTTTCATTTATGCCGTGTGTCCACTAACGCGTAAGCCTCTCTTAGAATGCAAGACACAGCTTTCCTATCCCGTTTAGCCTTTACAGCTTCATTAGTTGGCGTGTGTTAAAAGGAGTCAGCAGTAGTTGTTTGGTGAAGGTTTTCACCAGCTCGAGCTGCTGCGGCGTGTGGATACATTCTTCATGTTTTGTTCCAGCTGGTGGAGACCCGTTTTGCACTGAAGTCCTGAGCAAAACTCCCTTTGGAAACACCATCGAACGTCTGTAGCGCAACCTCCGATTGCCATCGAATGTGGATTCCGCTCATATGAGGCGGCACCAGTGCTTTCTTTTTAGCTTTTGCTAATTAGCTAAACGTTACACCAGCTTATCATTTCCCATGCAAGCATCCTTTATTTCCTTGAAAAGTGCCCCAACTTTATGCTCTCCAAATCATTGAACCGCCTTCGCATGGCGAAACAGAACTCCGTGTCTGTCTGTTCCGACAGACTGAAACTCAGCTTTAACTCCTGGCCTTGATTGTGCCTATTTTTGGCCCGCACTACTGTCTCAAACTGCGCTCCCCGAAAACAGATATGATTGAAACTGACAGAGCAAATTCTAAGCCTGCCCCTGCCCGCAAGAGGTTTCGCCAGGCTCGTGTGAGGTTTGAGGCAATTGGTTAGCTCGTTCGGCTGTTAACCGAAAGGTTGGTGGTTCGAGCCCACCCAGGGACGAAGGGCACTTTTCGGTGCCTTGAAGACGCACGTGGAATTTTTCACGCATGCCGTGTGTCCACTAACGCGTAAGCCTCTCTTAGGATGCAAGAAACAGCTTTCCTATCCCGTTTAGCCTTTACAGCTTCATTAGTTGGCGTGTGTTAAAAGGAGTCAGCAGTAGTTGTTTGGTGAAGGTTTTCACCAGCTCGAGCTGCTGCGGCGTGTGGATACATTCTTCATGTTTTGTTCCAGCTGGTGGAGACCCGTTTTGCACTGAAGTCCTGAGCAAAACTCCCTTTGGAAACACCATCGAACGTCTGTAGCGCAACCTCCGATTGCCATCGAATGTGGATTCCGCTCATATGAGGCGGCACCAGTGCTTTCTTTTTAGCTTTTGCTAATTAGCTAAACGTTACACCAGCTTATCATTTCCCATGCAAGCATCCTTTATTTCCTTGAAAAGTGCCCCAACTTTATGCTCTCCAAATCATTGAACCGCCTTCGCATGGCGAAACAGAACTCAGTTTCTGTCTGTTCCGACAGATGGGTTGGTGGCCAGGCTCGTGTGAGGTTTGAGGCCACAGAAACTGTGACTGTCTCTGTGGCGCTACCTGGAGCAGGATCGTCGGTCTCCGCGGCCGTTTCCTCGTCCAACCGCGTCGCGGGCTCTCCAATGTGAGAATGGACGAGAGCCAATCTTGTCTCGCTGTCCATTGTGTGAACGGATGAGGGCGCCAATCGCTCTCCCTTGCGAGAATGGACGAGAGCCAATCGCGTTGCCGAAAGAGAACGGACGCAGCAGCCACTCAGCGTGCTTCATTCGGAGTCAGAAAAAAAACCTCAGCCCAGCAGAATAACGGATAACTGAGCAAAGTAAGTAATAAATGTTTTTTTCCTCTCTGTTTTCTGTGTTCTGAACTGGTAATTCGTTACGTTTTCGTCCGTCATTCATCCGTGTTTTGCATTTATAAACTACTTCTTGATAACGATTTATAAATGACTTGCCCATAATTAAAGACCATTTTCCTTTAATCTTACTTATTAAACTCCTTTTAGTCGTTTTAAAGCTCGGTTTGAATGGGAAAAAAAAGTGTTACAGCTGTAGATGTAGTCATTCCTTATGAAATTCACCATGGTTTTACTATAGTGAAGTGTAGTAACGTTAACCATGTTGTGTTTTTGGCAGATCGATTACAACTGTATAAAAACAGTCTATCTACAAATAAAAAAACGAACCCCAGAAAAAAAACAACGTTATACTTGTAGATATAGTCATTTACTATGGTTTTACTATAGTGAAAGTGTAATCACATTTTTTTTTTTTGGCAGATCAGTTTTCAACTGTATAAACACAGTTTTGCTATAAATAATAATCTGAATGAAAAAACAACAACGTGAAGCTTGTAGATATAGTCATTTACCATGATTTTACTATAGTAACCATGTTTTGTTTTCATGACTTACAATCTCACATATCAAACACCATTTGCCTGTAATTTTTCATATTAAACACCATTTTGTCTTTTTGAAGTTCACTCTGGATTAAAAAAACTATGTAAAGTTGTAGACATACTCATTTCTTATGAAAATTTTATGTGGTTTTGCTATAGTGCTAATGTAGTAATCATGTTTTGTGTTTGCAGATCGATTACTATTTGTATAAACACAGATACAAGTGCTACAAATAATAATTTGAATGAAAAAACAATGTAATAGTTGTAGATATAGACATCCCTTACAAAAAATAACCATGGTTTTACTATACAGAAGTGTAGTTACTGTGTTCTTTTTTTTCCAGATTGATTATCATATGTTTAACCACAGTTTTTAACTAAATTAACAATGCATTTTATTTTTGGGGGGAGGGTAACACTTTATTTTACATTGTCATTATTACAGGCTATATGTAGTTACTATAGAAATAACAGTAAATTATGCCTAATTGGATGCAACTAACCATAAACCAAAGCAAACACTAATCTTACCCCTACAGTAAGTGCATGTAGTAATTTAATATTCAAATACCTACATGTATAATTGAAGTGTAACACTTTAAAATAAAGTGTAACCTTGTTTTGCTTTATTTGTAATAAAATAATGTTTAATTGTTGTAATGGGTGCCATTATTTAGTTACCTTGAATATATATAATTGTATCATTATAAACAAATTAAAAACATCTGTGCAGTTGTCCAGTACTTGCAAAAATGCACATTATTTACTATTATTTCCATACTATATTCAGATGAGCACCAAGCCAAAGAGCCACAAGGCCATGGGTGATGGTGAGTGGATGGCCAGGTTGAGGGCTTTTGCCAGCTCTGGGGCTTGGCCTTCTGGAGAAGGCAATAGACCAGCACCACGGCAGCGGAAGTGGTACGACCTCTACCAGAAGGTAAAGTTACCTGAATCTCATTATATAATATGTAGTATGCAGGTCACCTGACAATGGTGCAGACCATATCAGTAAACAGTAGAATTCTTATTTTTCAGATTGAGAAATGCCCCCTGCAGGCTCATGGACAGACCACCCTCTTTGGTGGGTCCACAGCTTGCAGTTGTGGATTCCACACCACCAAGGTGATCTATTTAAAAATGACATAATATTGCATCACATATCACAATGCTGTTGTGCTGTTTCACTACATCTTATGCTCTTCTGCTGTTGTTTTCACAGCCTGCCACTGCTACTTCACCACAGGCCACTGCTGCACCTCCACAGTCTGAGGCTTCAGACACGGCTCCTGCCCCACGGTCATTCCTGAGGCCCCCTCTTACTTTATCAATGGTGAATATTGTCTTTGTAATTAATGTGTACTTAGAATCATTTTGAATTTGTTTGACATGATCTACAACCCACCAGGGTCAGAATGATTCTAACATACTCCTGCAGACTGATCAGATAAGCCATTCACATTTTTACACACACACACACACACACAAAGAACGTAATAGACACCAAGTAAAATACAAAAAAGGAAAAAATAATGTATGTGACTTCCATCTAGTTGCATCATGCTATTAACTTTGGTTCTCTTTTTAGTTCACTAAATCACGGTTTGGTGGGTCACACTTGAATTCACTAAAGCCGAATTTAGTAGAACGGAGGACCCCCAGCCCTTCTCCATCCTCTGTGAGGACCCCCAGCCCTTCTCCATCCTCTGTGAGGACACCAACTATGGCCTCTGTGAGGACCCCCAGCCCTTCTCCATCCTCTGTGAGGACACCAACTATGGCCTCTGTGAGGACCCCCATCCTCTGTGAGGACACCAACTATGGCCTCTGTGAGGACCCCCTGCCCATCCCCATCCTCATTGCAGACCCACATTCCTGCTCCATTCTCTGTGAGTATATTGGCACCAATTTATTGGACAGACTGTGGTGTATATTAGTGCAGCCTTTTATTTACGCAAAAATCTAATTGTCATCCAAACAGGAGGAGCCTGGAAGAGTCCAGCCAGCCCCTGCCGAGGCCTCAGCTTCATTCTGGCTGCCAGGTGAGTAATTACTACGTTATCTCTGTTACCAGTCCAACTCCTCACCCCTGATCACTCTGTTGCAGTATCCGCCCTTGTCGACTCGGGCTCCTCGGGCAATTTCATATCCCAAGACCTCCTAAGCCGTCTCCACCTTCCCCGAAGACGCCATGCCCAGGAGCTCCGAGTCTAAACCATCCAGGGAAAACCGTTAGGGCGTGGGCGAGTGAGATACACCGCTCCCCAGCTGAAGCTATGTGTGGGGTGTCTTCATGAGAAAACCATCACCTTTCTGGTACTGGAGGGACCAACGGTGGATGTCATCCTGGGACGCCCCTGGCTAGCCCTCCATTCTCCAGAAGTCAGATGGGAACCATGTGAAATAACTCGCTGGAGTGAGTTTTGCCGTCAAAACTGTCTCATCGCGGTGTCCAAGCCACGCGCCTCCCCCCTTCCAGCCCAACTCGCATCCACCCTCGTTGAGAGCCCCGAGCCAGCTGAAATTCCCACCGTCCCATCTGACTATGCGGCGTTCCAGGATGTCTTTAGTAAGCAGGCAGCCACTCGTCTACCACCTCACAGGCCATGGGACTGTGCAATCGACCTGCTGCCTGGAGCTAAGTTACCCAAGGGTAGAGTATATCCTTTGTCCATCCCGGAGCGCAAGGCTATGGAGGATTACATCCAGGAGGCTCTCCGTCAGGATTTCATCCGACCATCCACCTCACCTGCGGCCTCCAGCTTCTTCTTCGTGGGCAAGAAGGACGGGGGCTTGCGGCCTTGCATCGACTACCGTACTCTCAATTCCCAAACTGTGAAGCTGCCATACCCACATCCCCTGGTCCCAACTGCCCTTGAGGAACTCCGTGGAGCCCGCATATTCTCCAAGTTGGACCTGCAGAGTGCATATAACCTCATTCGTATTCGGGAGGGCGACGAGTGGAAGATGGCCTTCATTACCCCATCAGGCCACTATGAGTACAAGGTTATGCCGTATGGGCTGTCAAACTCACCATCCATCTTCCAGGTTCAAGGTTCTCAAGGTTCAAGGTTCAAGGTTCTTTATTATTTGTCACATACACAATCATACAGGGTATAAACAGTAGTGAAATGTAGGTCAGGACGGGTCCGCTCAATGGACAGTGCAAAAAAATTAAATAAAACATGAAACATAACACAGGAGAGTATATATAAATATAGGTAAGAATAAGATAAAAAATAAGTAAAAAATAAAATAAAATAAAATAAAATAAGGAGTAAAATGTGCAATGAAATAAAATGTGCAATACAGTCTACTGTGGATTTAATAAATATTAATATAAACAGGGATGTGCAAGAGGAATGTGCAAACAGGTTGTACCGGGTATGTACACATAGCAGCAATGCGCATGATGGAGAATAATGGGTGTTTTTTACAGTTTATTAAATTGAGTCCTGTAGATGTTATGAGACTGAGTTTAGGAGCCTGATGGCCTGAGGGTAGAAGCTCCTCCTCAGTCTCTCAGTTTTTGCCATCATGCTCCTGAAGCGCTTGCCAGATGGCAGCAGAGTGAAAAGACGGTTACCGGGGTGATTTGAGTCCTTGATTATTTTTGCAGCTCTGCTTTTGCAGCGTTTGAGGTAGATGTCCTGCAGAGAGGGGAGGGCAGACCCTGAGATGCGCTCAGCTAAGCGCACGACTTTCTGCAGAGCTTTGCAGTCCTGATTTGTGGCGTTACTGTACCACACTGAGTCAATACACTTTCTATGGCCCCTGAATAGAAAGTTTTCAGGATTGCTGGTGAGACCCTGAATTTCCTCAGCTGTCGCAGATGGTACAGTCTTTGCCTGGCTTTCTTGACCTGTGTTTGAATGTGTGCAGTCCAAGTCAGGTCCTCGGAGATGTTTACACCGAGGTACTTGAAGCTGCTCACCCTCTCCACAGGGGTCCCACTGATCATAAGAGGAGTGTAGGGCCGCTGCTGTCTCTTCCTGAAGTCTACAATCAGCTCTTTAGTTTTGCTCACGTTCAGAGAGAGACAGTAGTCAATGAATAGCAGTCTGACATAGTTGCCATTTTTGCTGTCAATATGTGTGAGGGAGGAGTGCAGTACCTGAGATATGGCATCATCAGTAGACCTATTTGGGCAAACTGAAGGGGGTCCAAGGTAGCAAGGATGGAGGAGCATATGTGTTTCTTTAAAAGTCTCTCAAAAACCTTCATGACTGTTGATGTGAGGGCAACTGAACGATAGTCATTCAGGCAAGAGGGTTTACTGTTCTTATTCACAGTTATGATGACAGATTTCTTAAATGAGGTGGGAATCACAGAGGTAGCAAGGGACTCATTAAAGATGGAAGTAAACAAACCAGCAAGCTGATCGGCGCAAGACCTTAGAACGCGGCCAGTAATCCCATCAGCTCCGGCGGCTTTCCTGATGTTTACTCTCCTTAATTCTCTCCGAACCTCGTCCTCCGACACGGTGATAACATGATCAACATCGCTGCTCTGTCTGCTGCTTCCTGACGCGCTGATCGGCAGAGTCGAGCCGCCGTTGCATTCAAAGCGGCTGTAGGATTGTTGGTGAGACCCTGACTTTCCTCAGCTGTCGCAGATGGTACAGTCTTTGCCTGGCTTTCTTAACCTGTGTTTGAATGTGTGTAGTCCAAGTCAGGTCCTCGGAGATGTTTACTCCAGAAATCCTGGACCAGCCCTCCGTCTACCAGGTCCAGGACATTCTGAATTCGCGGCGACGGGGTGGCCGGCTGGAATACCTCATTGACTGGAAGGGATACGGGCCGGAAGAGAGATCCTGGGTGGCCCGGGACGACGTACTTGATCCCACACTGTTGACTGAATTCCATCGTCTCCATCCTGATCGTCCCGCACCCAGAGACCGTGGCCGCCCCCGTCGCCGCTCGAGGGCGTCAGGAGCTGCCCCTGGAGGAGGGGGTAATGTCAGGGATTCCACACTGCCTCAGTCACCAGCCACTACACTCACCAGATCTCAATCACCGGAATACTGATCACCCGCACCTGCAGCCTGCAATCAAGCACTCCATATATACACGCTTCACTCAGACACTCATCGTCCGGTCTACCGTTCACTTACCTGAACTAGCCTGACTCACGCTATACTTACCTTCATGTGCTTCCCCTCAGATCCTCCTGTATTCCTGCCATTCCTCCTCAAGTTCCTGTGCGATCCGGATCCACCTGCAAAGAACGATACTTCAGTCATCCCAGATAAGAACCAAAGGACCGCTACTAGTGTTACTACTCACCTCATCACAGTATCTACCCATTCATTCAACCAACCTGTCAATAAACTCTCTTTATATTCACTAACCTTTTGTCTCCGGCCTGTGTTGTGACAATAGCGCAGGAGGACTGGCTGTACCAAATTTTGAATTATATTATTGGTCGTTCCAGCTTAAAGCTCTTCATAATTGGGTTGATCCTCAATCTACAGTTTCATGGAGGGTGATTGAAGCTGACAAGGTTAAACCAAATAGACTTCAAGATATTTTATTTACTGGCACAGGAAAAAAAGGGAATAATTATAAATTTGGTCCGGTTGTGGCTAACTCTATTAAAATCTGGAAAATGGTTGAACGTCGGATAGGTGGACCCTTCAAATTTTGTTACAGTACTCTTTTATGGCACAATTTTAATTTTGTATGCGGAAATCATCCATTTGTCCAACCCTCTTGGTCTTCTTTAGGTGTAAACACGTGCGGTGATATATATGATAACCAGGGCCTCTGTTCATTTCAGACATTAAGAACCAAATTTTGTCTACCAGCATCCGCATATTTTGTCTTTCTTCAATTACGTTCTGCTCTCAAAGCGTATGGCGTTCCGTGGGCATCTTCTATTTCCTCTCATCCTATGCGGGACTGGATTGCACCATCTGCTGGTCGGCCATCTGTTTCCTTAATATATAATAAAATTATTGATTGCATTACAAAATCTCTTTCTATTAAAACTATTTGGAATAGGGAATTATCTGACCTTAATTTATCTGTCGACTGGGAGAGAGTGTGGTCTAATCTCAGCTTAACATCTAAAAATCTGACTCATCGTCTTATTCACTTCAAAGTCATTCATAGAGCATACATAACTCCTTACAAAAGATTTAAAATGAAACTACAGTCAAATTTGAACTGCCATATATGCAACACTACATCATCGGGCACTTTTCTGCATATGTTTTGGGAATGTCCTGTCGTCATCAGTCTATGGACACATGTAAACCTGGTTTTGTCATCATTACTGCGAATTGATTGGTCTGTTAACCCAAGTTTGTGTCTTCTTAATGATGATTCTGGTCTCTGTATTAGTTCAATGCAAAAAGTTTGCTGGTTTTACAGCTGCAAAGAAGACAATAATACAGAACTGGTTTACACCACACATGTGTAGAAAAACATATTGGATCCGTAGCCTCCTGCAAATAGTGACATGTGAATGTGCAACGGCGCGAGTCAGTGGGGCCAGGCCTTCGACCATTGATGCTTGGCAGTGTTTTTTATTGGATATGCGTGATTGTATAAAGGAGTGACTTTTGTGTTTTTGTTGTCCTTCCCTCTCTCCCTCCCTTTTGATTGGACCTTGATATGTTGAGTATGTGTCTGTTGTTTTGTTTTGTTATATTTTGGATACTATGTTGTGTTATGTGTGAAAAAATAAAATAAAAAATTGTTGATAACATTGATAATGTTCTTCGCGAACATCGTTCTAAGCTCAGGGCTGCAGAAAGGGTATAGCACAAATCACAAAATCCTACTGACCTTAATTTATATCAATCACTCCTCTCTGACTTCTCTGCTAATGTCTCCACTGCTAAAAGGACATACTATCACGACAAAATTAACAATTCGCCTAACTCTCACATGCTCTTTAAAACATTTTCCTCCCTCCTTTGTCCTCCTCCTCCTTGATCAACTCTAACAGCTGACGACTTTGCCACATTCTTCATTAATAAAATTACAAACCTCACTGCACAATTCTCCACACCACAAACTGTCAAACACATCTTACCAGCGAACATGCACTTGTTCACATCCTTCTCTCCACTCTCTAAAGCAGAAGTCTCTAAACTCATCCTATCCAGTCATACTACTACTTGTCCGCTTGATCCTATTCCATCTCATCTCCTTCAAGCCATTTCTCCTGCAGTTGTACCTGCACTCACTCACATCGTTAACACATCCCTTCACACTGGAGTTTTTCCCTCAGCATTTAAGCAGGTTCGTATAACCCAGCTTCTTAAGAAACCCACTCTTAACCCAACTCTTTTAGAGAACTACAGACCGGTTTCCCTTCTACCTTTCATTGCAAAAACACTTGAACGAGTTGTGTTCAACCAAGTCTCTGCCTTTCTCACACAGAACAATCTCCTGGACAGTAACCAGTCTGGCTTCAGAAGTGGACATTCAACCGAGACTGCCTTGCTCTCAGTTGTTGAAGCCCTAAGACTTGCAAGAGCGGCTTCCAAGTCTTCATTACTTATCTTGCTGGATCTGTCCGCTGCTTTTGATATGGTCAACCACCAGATCCTCCTGTCAACCCTATTGGTAAAGGGCATCTCAGGAACCACTCGCCAGTGGTTTGAGTCTTACCTCTCAGATAGGTCCTTCAAGGTATCTTGGAGAGGTGAGGTGTCCAAGTCGCAACATCTAACTACTGGGGTGCCTCAGGGCTCAGTTCTACATGGCATCACTAGGTTCTGTCATTCAGAAACATGGCTTTTCATATCACTGCTATGCTGATGACACTCAACTCTACCTCTCATTCCATCCTGATGATCCGACGATAGCTACTCGTATCTCGGCTTGTCTAACAGACATTTCTTGCTGGATGAAGGACCATCACCTTCAACTCAACCTAGCTAAGACAGAACTGCTTGTAGTTTCAGCAAATCCATCACTTCATCACAATTTCATCTTCCAGTTAGACACATCAACCATAACTCCTTCAAAAACAGCCAGAAACCTTGGAGTTGTGATTGATGATAAGCTGACTTTCTCAGAGCACATTGCTAAAACTGTCCGGTCCTGCAGATTTGCTTTATACAATATTAGGAAGATCAGGCCCTTTCTTTCAGAACATGCACCACAACTCCAGTCTGGACAACTCTTGTTCTGTCCAGACTTGACTATTGCAATGCTCTCTTTGTAGGTCTTCCAGCCAATTCTATCAAACCTCTCCAATTAATCCAAAATGCTGCTGCAAGATTAATCTTTAATGAGCCGAAAAGAATGCACATCACACCTCTGTTTATCAGTTTGCACTGGCTACCAATAGCTGCTCACATAAAATTCAAGGCATTAATGTTTGCCTACAAAACCACCTCTGGCTCTGCACCCCTTTACCTAAATTCAGTACTTCAGACCTATGTGCCTCTAGAAGCTTGCGTTCTGCAAGTGAACGTCGCTTTATTGTTCATCCCAAAGAGGTACAAAATCACTTTCACTGACTTTTTCATTAACTGTTCCCTCCTGGTGGAATAACCTGCCCAACTCAATCCCAGTCCTTAGCCATCTTCAAGAAACGGCTAAAAACACATCTCTTCCATCTTTATTTTACCCTTTAACACTAGCACTCTCTATTCTAATTCTATTTTATCTATCTATCTATCTATCTATCTATCTATCTATCTGTCTTCTTTTTATTAAAAAAAAAACACACACACACATTTGACCCTCTATCAAATGCATATTTATTCTCTAACTGCTAGCTTTTCTTGAAAAACTAACACTAGCTTTCTTTTTTTTCTATTCTATCTACTTGTCTCTTTAAAAAAAAACAAAAAAAACACTAGATTTCTTTTTTCTATATTCTATCTACTTGTTTTTCTTTAAAAAAAAAAAAACTTGCTACGTGTACTGCGTTAGGCCAACCAAGACTTGTCATTGCACTTGCATGTTGTTGCTCTTTTGTTGGTTTTGATTGCTTCTATTGTCCTCATTTGGATAAAAGCGTCTGCTAAA
This sequence comes from Schizothorax lantsangensis, assembly GCA_027422415.1. Lineage (NCBI taxonomy): Eukaryota > Metazoa > Chordata > Actinopteri > Cypriniformes > Cyprinidae > Schizothorax > Schizothorax lantsangensis. The sequence continues at coordinate 39,862,277 of CM049844.1, forward strand.
TTTACATTTACATTTACATTTAGTCATTTGGCAGACGCTTTTATCCAAAGCGACTTACAATTGGGGAGTACATAAAGCGATTCATCTTGAAGAGGCAATCAGACAGAGGAAGTGCTCGTAACACCAAGTCTCAGTCATTGTTCAAATAACTACAAGCTAGCAAGGGAAGGAGAGAAAGATAAAGGGAAAGGTTTTTTTTTTTTTTTTTTTTTTCTTAAGAACAAGTTTAGGATGAAGTCAAGTAGTGCCGAAAGAGATGAGTTTTCAGTTGTTGCTTGAAGATTGACAGGGATCCAGCATTCCGGATAGGGGTGGGAAGATTATTCCACCATCCAGGAATGGTGAATGAGAATGTTCTGGAGAGTGATTTTGAGCCTCTCTGTGATGGTACCACAAGGCGTCGCTCACTAGCAGATCTCAGACTTCTGGAGGGGATGTAGATTCGTAATAGTGAGTGGAAGTAGGAGGGTGCTGAGCCTGTGGTCGTTCTGTATGCAAGCATCAGTGTCTTGAACTTGATGCGAGCTGCCACTGGTAGCCAGTGCAGTGAGATGAAGAGAGGTGTAACATGGGTTCTTTTGGGCTCATTGAAGACCAGTCGTGCCGCTGCATTCTGAATCATTTGTAGAGGTTTGATTGTGTTTGATGGAAGACCAGCCAGAAGAGCATTGCAGTAGTCCAGCCTAGAAACGACAAGGGCCTGGACAAGAAGTTGCGCAGCATGCTCTGTCAGGAAGGGCCTGATTTTTCTGATGTTGTGTAGCGCAAACCTGCAAGATCGAGCAATCTTTGCAATGTGCTCTTTGAAGGTCAGCTGGTCATCAAAGATTACACCAAGATTTCTGACCGAAGTTGATGGGGTAATTATTGATGTGCCTAATTGAATCGAGAAGTCATGCTGTAGAGTCGGAGTGGCAGGGACGACAAGAAGCTCAGTCTTTGCCAGGTTGAGCTGTAGGTGATGTTCTTTCATCCATGCCGAGATGTCCGCCAGGCAGCCTGAGATCCGTGCAGCTACCGTTGGATCATCTGGTTGAAAAGAGAGATAGAGCTGTGTGTCATCGGCGTAGCAATGGTAGGAGAAGCCATGTGCCTGTATGATGGGTCCCAGTGATGTAGAGTATGTGGAGAAAAGGAGGGGTCCAAGAACCGATCCCTGAGGAACCCCAGTGACCAATTGATGTGCTTTGGATACCTTCCCACCCCAGGCCACCCTGAAGGACCTACCGGTGAGATAGGATTCAAACCAGCGAAGTGGAATCCCAGTGATGCCCAGCGATGAGAGGGTGGACAGGAGGATCTGATGATTGACAGTGTCAAAAGCAGCAGAAAGATCGAGCAGAATGAGGACTGATGATTTGGAATCGGCCTTTGCGACTCGCAGGGCTTCAGTGACTGAGAGTAGCGCAGTCTCTGTTGAATGGCCACTCCTGAAACCTGACTGTTTAGCATCCAGTTTGTTGTACTGTGAAAGAAACAGTGAGAGCTGGTTGAAGACAACTCGTTCGAGTGTTTTCGCTACGAATGGAAGGAGAGAGACAGGTCTGTAGTTTTCTAAAAGAGAAGTGTTTAATGTAGGTTTTTTGAGCAGTGGGGTTACCCGGGCCTGCTTGAACGCTGTGGGGAAGATGCCAGTGCGGAGAGATGTGTTGATAATGTGTGTGAGTGCCGGTAAGAGTGTGGGAGAGATTGCTTGGAGAAGGTGAGAGGGGATTGGGTCAAGAGGACATGTTGTAGGATGGCTGGAGAGGAGAAGTTTGGATACTTCCGCCTCGGTGAGGGGACAGAAGGAGAAGATGGGAGTTTGAGCAGTGGATGTGGTTGGTTGGAGGTCCTGTGTGTGTGGAGTTGAGAACTGGTTACCGATTGTTCTAGTTTTGTCGGTGAAAAAAGTGGCAAAGTCGTCAGCTGTTATAGAAGTGGTGGGCGGTGGTGGAGGGGGACAGAGGAGAGAATTAAATGTTCTGAAGAGATCACGCATGTCTGGAGCGCTGTTGATCTTGTTGTGGAAGTGTGAGGATTTGGCAGTGTGGACTTCAGTAGAGAAAGACGAAAGCAAAGACTGATACCTAGTCAGGTCCGACGGATCGTTTGATTTGCGCCATTTTCTCTCTGCCGCTCTGAGTTTGGTCCGATGCTCACGAAGAACATCGGATAACCAGGGGTTAGAAGGGGCAGCCCGTGCTGGCCTGGAGGAGAGAGGACAAATGTCGTCTAGACAAGAGATTAAGGTAGAGCATAAAGTGTCAGTAGCTGCATTCACATCCAGAGATGTGAAATGGGTAGGTGAGGGAAGAGAGGAGGATACTACAGAGGAAAGAAGGGTGGTGGAAAGGGAGCGTAGGTTACGTCTGAAAGTAACCGGTAAGGGAGCTGGTGGCACCTGGGTAGTAAAATGTAAGGTAAATGTAATGAAGAAATGGTCAGAGATATGTAGTGGTTGTACCATAATGTTATCTGTAGTACAGTTGCGTGTGTAAATTAAATCAAGTTGGTTGCCTGATTTGTGCGTGCTAGTAGTGGTAAGGCGTTTGAGATCAAATGAAGCTAGGAGTGAATGGAAGTCTGTAGCATAAGGCCTGTCTAGGTGAATGTTGAAATCGCCAAAGACTAAGAGTGGAGTGCCATCCTCCATGAAAGAGGACAGCAGGCCGTCCAGCTCCTCTAGGAAGGTGGCTAGAATTTGGCCAGGGGGACGGTAGATTATTACTATCTGGAGTTTTATAGGAGCCGTTACAGTAATCGCATGAGATTCAAATGAGTTGTGATTGCCTAGGGGAGAGTGGGTTGAGTATTTCCAATTGTTTCAAATGAGCAGACCAGTGCCCCCACCCCGGCCAACTTGCCTTGGGGTGTGAGAGAAAGAGAAATTGTGAGAGAGAGCAGCCGGGGTAGCGGAGTCTTCTGGACGAATCCAGGTCTCAGTCAAGCCCAAGATGCTGAGAGTGGATTGTAAGGAAAAAGCAGAAATGAAGTCAGCTTTGTTGACCGCTGACTGGCAATTCCAAAGACCCACAGAGAAAGAAAGAGGTGTAGTAGAAGATGTAGCGATCGGGCGCAGGTTAGCAGGATTACGTTGCCGTCTGCGTGTGTTTTTAGAGCGTGGTTGAGAGAGAACCGGAATGGTTTGGAAACACATGATAGAGGTGGAGGGATAGAGGATAGGGAAGGAGAGTGTGTGAGGGAAGATAGAAATGATACTTAAGTGTGTGCTCGGTGTCGTTGCTCGGTTAAAGTCGCGCAGGAAAAGTCGTCTGTCTTTACACTCGTTGGTCTTCACACGAGGAGGCTGAGCACGATGGCTGAACGCTTCCGCAGACGCTTCCGCGTCAGCGCTCTGACATCAAATAAATACGGTCTAGGAGACTAGAGTGAAAACAGCTGAGGCCGGCTTCTGCTCAGCACAGCCAATAACCTTAAAGGACTGCTAATTGCTGTATACGAAACTAAACACTTCGCACAATCACACAGGCTCGTTCTTAGCTGAGGTGCAACTTATTCTAATTGCCAGCAAGTGCAATCAAAAATATAAACCTCAACGAAAATGCACAATAGAAATAGGTAGGAAACGAAGTATTCCTTCCTAGCAGCAAGTAAATAATTTAAACAACAGAACTGCGAAAAAGTATTACAACACTTACGCGAGCTGCCGTCCTTCTCTTCTGGTGACTAATCGGCTTTCCCAACTTATAACAGCCACCAAGCAGTTTAAATACTTAACAGTCGCTGAGGCCGGCTTCTGCTCAGCACAGCCAATAACCTTAAAGGACTACTAATTGCTGTATACGAAACTAAACACTTCGCACAATCACACAGGCTCGTTCTTAGCTGAGGTGCAAATTATTCTAATTGCCAGCAAGTGCAATCAAAAATATAAACCTCAACGAAAATGCACAATAGAAATAGGTAGGAAACGAAGTATTCCTTCCTAGCAGCAAGTAAATAATTTAAACAACAGAACTGCGAAAAAGTATTACAACACTTACGCGAGCTGCTGTCCTTCTCTTCTGGACGGCAGAATACATTAAATTACTAAATGTAAATGTAAATGTAAATGATAATATTAATAAATGTTTCTTGAGCAGCAAATCAGCATATTAGAATGATTTCTGAAGGATCATGTGACACTGAAGACTGGAGTAATGATGCTGAAAATACAGTTTTGATCACAGAAATAAATTGTATTTTACTATATATTCACTTAGAAAACAAGTAATTTTAAATTCTAATAATATTTCACAATATTACTGATTTTACCCTTTTTTTAGATCAAATAAATTTCATTTAAAAATATGCAACTTTTTAGTAATGTTATTAAATATATTTTTAAGTGTGTGTGTGTGTTTTTTTTTTTTTAAACTTGGCATAAAAATAAGTGGATAAAAACTCAATTATAAAAATGTGTTTGTTTTTTAGTTAGTTTGGTTTTATTGTATATTTATTAAGGAAATATACCAGCCAAGAAAATGTTTTACTAGTCTTAAAAAAATAACTTCTTTGTTTTTCATAAAACCCAGCACACGCAAATAAATTAAAATCTTTTTTTCTTTCTTTTTTTTATGTATATGCACAAGTTCATTTTATGAATGTTATTTTTATCTTTATTTTTTATTATTATCTTTATTTCAAAATTAAAGGAATTACATAATATTATATTTTATAATTTTATTTTGCCTGAGGTCCATTTATAATGATGATGATGGTCATTTTGGGGCAAAATTATCATGATTACAACTGATAATAATTTATAAGTTGAAAATAATTATAAGTTTATCACCCTGACAATTATTGGATCTTTCTTTCTTTCTTTCTTTCTTTCTTTCTTTCTTCCTTTCTTTCTTTCCTTCTTTCTTTCTTATTTTTTCTTTATTTTTTTATTATATTTTTATTACGTTCAATATATATATATATATATATATATATATATATATAGATATATTGGGTAACACTTCAGAATAGGGAACACTTATTCACTATTAACTATGACATTTCCCTCAATAAATTCCTAATTTGCTGCTTATTAATAGTTAGTAAGGTAGTTGTTAAGTTTAGGTATTGGGTAGGATTAGGGATGTAGAATAAGGTCATGTAGAATAAGGCATTAATATGTGCTTAATTATTACTAATAAATGGCTAATATTCTAGTAATATGCATGCTAATAAGCAACTGTCATGCCGCTGTGTTGTGGGAAGGACGCAGGAGACTTGAGGTGAGTCAAACTTCTTAGTTTTAATAAATGAGAATACAATAAAATCAAATGGGAGAACACAACATAAATTGACGAGTGAACGGACAAAGACTCAGGGGGAACTCAGGACTATTAAACACATGGAACGTAATTAAGGAGAACTGAAACAGGTGCTAGGGATAACGAAATTAACTTTTTTTGGTAGTTGGCAAGTGTTAATTGTGGATCATGTGTGTTCACGGTATGAAAACTGAGAAGGGTTGTGTAAGGTGAGAGCTCTTGTCCTGTGTTTATCAGCTCCAGCCGAGAGTCAAGTCAAGTCAAGTCAAGTCACCTTTATTTATATAGCGCTTTTAACAATACAGATTGTGTCAAAGCACTTAACAGTATCAAGTTGGAGGATAGAGTGTCAGTAATGTATAATAATAAGATTAAACACTCAATTTTCAGTTAAAGGCATTTCATTATTGAATTCTGCGGTGTCATTGTCTAGCTAAGTTTAGTTTAAATAATATCTGTGAAATTAAATTGACGATAATCGCTAGAAATTAAGTGTCCCCAACTGAGCAAGCCAGAGGCGACAGTGGCAAGGAACCAAAACTCCCTCTGTGACAGAGTGGAGAAAAAAAAAAAAACCTTGGGAGAAACCAGGCTCAGTCGGGGGGGCAGTTCTGTCACGGTTGGTGGAGTCACTGTCTCATGTTTGCTTGTCTGTGTGGTGTGCTGCGTGAATGGGTGTGTCAGAGCTCGTTATCACGGGCTGATCAGCGCCAGCTGGGGCTCATTACTGGGGCTATATAAGACCTGTTAACGTGTCTCTCGTTGTCAGATCGTCAGAGTTTCTCCGTGTTCCTGTCCAGCGTCTGTTTCTGTCTCCTGGTGTGTTCCGGTCTCTTCTCTGGCTTCGGAGGATTCTACTGTTGGATCTGGCTGCCCATTGTGTCCCTGCGCCCTTTTCCATCCACGCTGTGCACGAGCTCCGGTGCCATCAGTAACTCTGTTTGTGTTGGACAATAAATGGTTGATTATCCGCTACTGAATCCTTCTCTTGATTTCGTGACAGAACGATCTGACCAACTATGGATTCAGCGGAGAGAGTAATCATTCAGGAAACCCTGAATAACAGCAACGCGCGTGTGGATCGTCAGGAGGAACACATGTTCGCTACCGGACGAGCCGTGCAAGCGTTAGTGGCGCAGGTGTCCGAGCTCACCACTCAAATTCAACAACTGAGGATGCCCGCTGTGCCACTCCCCCCGCCGGCTCCCCCAGCTCCTCCGAACAGCATGACTCAACGCGAGCCGCGACTGCCGGCACCGGAAGTATCTAACGGTGAGCCCAATCTGTGTCGAGCCTTTTTGGTCAAATGCTCTATGTTTTTTTCTTTGCAACCGCAGACCTTCGACACAGAGGATTCCAGAGTGGCGTTAGTCCTCACACGGCTGTCCGGGAGGGCGGCTTTATGGGGAACGGCGGTGTGGGAGAATCATCATTCCTGTTGTTCCTCGTTCCACGCACTGTCTGAGGAGATGAGGAGAGTCTTCGACCGCGCGATCGTCGGGCGCGAAGCGGCGCGCAGACTGGCCGATCTCCGCCAGGGTGAAAGATCTGTCTCGGACTTCTCCATTGAGTTCCGGACCCTGGCGGCCGAGTGCAAGTGGAACGAGGAGGCGCAGTGGGACATGTTCCTGCATGGGTTGGCTGATCGGGTCCAGAGGGAGTTAGTCATCGTGGAGTTACCTACGAGCTTGGATGGTCTGATCGAGTTAGCTTTCCGTGTAGACTCACGACTACAGCAACGTGATCAGCGAGCTCGACAGCTGGTGACAGTAGTGCCTGAGGAACTCCCCGTAGACTCTGGACGTACGATCAGCCACCGGTCCAACAACGAACCCATGCAGGTTGGTAGAGCTCGGCTTTCCCGGGAGGAGAGAGAACGTCGGCGGAGAGGAGGATTGTGTTTTTACTGTGGTGTGTTGGGACACTTCTTGACCAAGTGTCCAGTAAGAGCACAAGCACGGCAGTAGAACTGAGGTTACTGTCGGGTGGAGTATCGCTTAACCAATCCTCAAACACCACCCTCCTCCCGGTAAGACTGCAATGGGCGGCCGGAAGACATGACGGGTCAGCCCTGTTGGATTCGGGGGCAGAGGGAAACTTTCTGGACCGTTCTCTGGCTCACCACCTCTGTATTCCCACAACCTCGCTCAGCCACAAGATCCCGGTCAGTGCACTGAATGGACAATCACTTCCCGACATCACTCACTCCACTCTACCCGTTACACTCATCACGTCTGGTAACCACACTGAGACTCTCGAGTTCTTTCTGACGGACTCACCTATGGCTCCGGTGGTGCTGGGTCATCCTTGGCTCGTCCAGCACAACCAAGAGAGTCAATTGGGGCCAGGGATCAGTCTCGGAGTGGAGCAAGGAGTGTTATGCGTCTTGTCTTGTGTCTGCTTGTTCCCCTGTGTCTTGTGTTTCGTTGCAGGATGAGGCGGTGAATCTGTCAAACGTGCCCGAGGAGTATCTGGACCTGAAGGAGGTGTTCAGTAAGTCCAGGGCTGCTTCTCTTCCTCCTCATCGTCCCTATGACTGTGCCATAGACCTAGTTCCAGGTACGTCTCCGCCTAAGGGCAGGTTATATTCGCTTTCTGGTCCGGAAAGGGAGGTCATGGAGAAATATATTTCTGATTCTCTAGCAGCCGGGCTCATCCGTCCTTCCTCTTCTCCCGCTGGGGCAGGGTTCTTTTTTGTGGGGAAGAAGGATGGTTCCCTGCGACCTTGCATTGATTATCGAGGGCTGAACAACATCACGGTAAAGAACACTTACCCTTTGCCATTGATGTCTTCAGCGTTCGAGCGGTTGCAGGGAGCCTCCGTCTTCACCAAATTAGATTTGCGTAACGCATATCATTTGGTCCGCATCAGGAAGGGGGATGAGTGGAAGACCGCATTTAATACCCCCAGGGGGCACTTTGAATATTTGGTTATGCCCTTCGGGCTATCCAACTCCCCCGCGGTTTTCCAAGCACTCGTTAATGACGTGCTGAGAGACATGGTCGATCAGTTCATATATGTCTACCTGGATGACATATTGATATTTTCTTCCTCTCTCCAGGAACATGTTCAGCACGTCCGGCGAGTGCTCCAGAGGCTGCTCGAGAATGGGCTTTTTGTCAAGGCGGAGAAGTGCGCGTTCCATGCACAGTCAGTTCCATTTTTGGGCTACATCGTCTCGTCCGAGGGGATACGCATGGATCCTGACAAAGTTAAGGCTGTGCTGGATTGGCCAACCCCAGATTCCCGTAAGGCCCTACAGAGGTTTCTGGGGTTCGCCAATTTTTACAGGCATTTTATTCGCAATTTCAGCCAACTAGCCGTTCCTCTGACTGCCTTGACCTCCACCAAGACGACGTTCAGGTGGTCTGAAGCAGCCGAGGCTGCTTTTACCAACCTCAAGAGCCGCTTTGTTTCAGCTCCCATTCTCATTGCCCCTGATTCCACACGTCAGTTTGTGGTGGAGGTCGATGCGTCAGAGGTGGGGGTAGGTGCGGTTCTTTCCCAGCGCTTCTCCTCGGACGACAAGATGCATCCTTGCACGTTCTTCTCTCATCGCTTGTCGTCCGCCGAACGTAATTACGACATTGGTAACAGAGAGCTGCTGGCAGTCAAGTTAGCCTTGGAAGAGTGGCGCCATTGGTTAGAGGGTTCGGGGGTACCCTTTATAGTCTGGACGGACCATAAGAACCTTGAGTATATAAGATCCGCTAAACGTCTTAACTCCAGGCAGGCTCGGTGGGCACTTTTTTTCGGCCGTTTTGATTTTTCTCTATCCTACCATCCGGGTTCCAAAAACATCAAACCCGATGCATTATCTCGTATTTTTGATCATTCCGAGGGCCTGTCAACTCCCGAGTGCATTATACCTGAGAGACTCGTGGTCTCCACACTCATATGGGAGGTCGAATCGAAGGTTCGCACAGCCTTAGAAGGGGTAACGCCTCCGCCCGGGGGCCCACCGGGTCGGTTATTTGTGCCGGAGAGATTACGGTCCGACGTCATTCGGTGGGGTCACTGTTCCAATGTGGCTTGTCATCCAGGAGTCAATCGTACCGGCTTTCTTGTTAAACAGCGATTCTGGTGGCGCTCCATGGCTCGTGACATCCGAGATTTTGTTTTGGCCTGTTCAGTTTGTGCTCGTGGTAAGACTTCCAATCGTACCCCGGAAGGGTTACTTCAACCGCTGTCGGTCCCTTCGAGACCCTGGTCCCACATCGTGCTCGATTTTGTCACTGCCCTCCCGCCCTACGGGTCGTTTTGACCGTAGTGGACCGGTTCTCGAAGGCGGCTCATTTCATTCCCTTGCCCAAATTACCCTCAGCCAAGGAGACAGCGGTTACTATCGTTGATCACGTCTTTCGCATTCATGGCCTCCCGATGGACGTGGTTTCCGATAGGGGACCCCAATTCGTTTCCAAATTTTGGAGAGAGTTCTGTCGTTTACTGGGGGCGAGTGTCAGTCTATCCTCTGGGTTTCATCCTCAGAGCAACGGCCAAACGGAGCGGGCCAACCAGGACCTTGAGAGAGTATTACGATGTTTGGTCACTCAGAATCCCGCCTCCTGGAGCCAGCACCTCTCAGGGGTTGAGTACGCTCATAACTCGTTACCAGTGTCGTCCATGGGCCTTTCGCCTTTTGAGTGTAGTTTAGGTTACCAGCCACCTATTTTTCCTAGTCTGGAATCGGAAGTCGCGGTCCCCTCTGCCCACGCCTTCGTCCAGAAGTGCCATCGCACTTGGAGAAGAGCTCGTGAGACTCTCCTCCGAGTGGGAGCGCGCACTAAGGCTCAGGCCGATCGCCACCGGTCGAAGCCTCCCGTATACGTCGTTGGTCAAAAAGTGTGGCTTTCCTCTAAGAACATTCCGCTCCACTCCGTCTGTAATAAACTTGCTCCTAAATTCATTGGCCCGTTTCCTGTCACCAAGATCCTTAGTCCGGTGGCAGTCCGCCTCAAACTTCCTCTGGCGTACAGGAGGATTCATCCCGTGTTTCATGTCTCTAAAATAAAGCCCGTTTTTCGTTCACCCCTTAATCCGCCTGTCCCGGTTCCTCCACCGCCGCGTCTCGTAGACGGGGAACCAACGTATTCGGTCAATCGTATTCTGGACTCGAGGCGGAGGGGACGCGGATTCCAGTATTTGGTGGACTGGGAAGGTTACGGTCCGGAGGAGAGAAGTTGGGTTCCTGCCCGGGACATTCTGGATCACTCCCTTATTGATGATTACAATCAACGGGTAAGGTTGGCTGGGAGCGCCACGGGGCGCTCCTAGGAGGAGGGGTACTGTCACGGTTGGTGGAGTCACTGTCTCATGTTTGCTTGTCTGTGTGGTGTGCTGCGTGAATGGGTGTGTCAGAGCTCGTTATCACGGGCTGATCAGCGCCAGCTGGGGCTCATTACTGGGGCTATATAAGACCTGTTAACGTGTCTCTCGTTGTCAGATCGTCAGAGTTTCTCCGTGTTCCTGTTCAGCGTCTGTTTCTGTCTCCTGGTGTGTTCCGGTCTCTTCTCTGGCTTCGGAGGATTCTACTGTTGGATCTGGCTGCCCATTGTGTCCCTGCGCCCTTTTCCATCCACGCTGTGCACGAGCTCCGGTGCCATCAGTAACTCTGTTTGTGTTGGACAATAAACGGTTGATTATCCGCTACTGAATCCTTCTCTTGATTTCGTGACAAGTTCTCCTCTGGCCAGGATATTATTGTTTATTTATTGTTTTAATTAAGACTTTAAATGTTTTATATTTCTATTTTAATATTGTTGCAATTTCTAACAATAATAGTATTATGTAGTTAGGTATTTTATTATATTTTTAGTTATTTGTTTTATTTTAGCACGAATACACGAGCACGAATACACTCCGACAGCTCTTTATCTCCTGCACTGATAAAAATCTTTCTGTGCTATATTTGTTCACAAAAAAAATAAAAAATCTGTGCTGATGTAAATACTACTGAAAAATATTTGTTCAGGCAAGAATTTAAAAAACAAAGTAAATTCTATATTACCAAATTCAAGCTTGTAGAACGTAAGTGGGAAATATCAATAAAATTAAGTAAATCCTACTCAACGTTTCTGATACTGCATTCCCATCATGCACCAGGGCATGAATAATTGATATGGTTGCTGTTTTCCAGCTGTATTTACACAGTTTTATGACTGCTTTTGTCGTTAGGTTTAACAACTTGCTGTTTTGTGACATCTGGAGGTCATTTTTGACTCAAAATGTCATGTTCATATTCAAAAACAATCCATCGAACGTTATACCAACATTGTGTCTTGTGTGCCAAATATTTGAGTGGCTAACATCTTATTTTTATTATGTAGATATAGCGTTTTTTAATGTTTAGTAAACACTTTAAAAACATAGTTTTATTTAGATGTTTGAGTAAAATGTACTCAAAACAAAGTATTGCAAGCAAACATGAGCTTTTAGTTCCCAAGTTAAAGTTACTTGTTTTCTTTGTTAATTTTACTTAAGCAGATTTTGCTTAATGCCATGTTATTCCATAATTTATTTAAGAAATCTGTGACATGTGAACTATATTACACTGGAATTTAGGTGAAAATGCAGGTGGAACTTAGTATTTGACATTCAAGAGAAGTGACAGCAGGTGAGTCTTGTTTTAGACAAAAAGCATCAACTGATTGACTGGTACATCAATTTTATACCATTTATAGCTGCTCCAACCTACAGTTACAGATTAACAAATGACCTTTATGATCACACATTATCTACCTCGTGTTTTGCCCCTGTTTCTGTTCCTGTTTGTCCCTATTTGGTCATGTTCCTGTCCTCGTTTAGTTTGATTAATATCCCATGCACCTGTGTTTCTCCAATTATCCCTTCTATTTAAGTCCTAGCCTTTGAGTTCTGTTTTTGTCGGGTCTACTCGTTATGTTTCCTGCCATTTCCAGTGTGGATGTACCCTGTGTTTGGATTGTATTAAAGACTGTGTTTGCTATTCCACATCTCCATCGTTCCTCGCCAACACAGAGTGTGACAATTACATAATATTATATTTTATAGTTTATTTTACCATTTATAATGATGATGGAGGTCATTTTGGGCCAAAATTATCATGATTATAATTCATAATAATATTTTAGTTTCTTATCCTGATAATTACTGTGTCTTTCTTTCTTTCATTTTTTTTTAGTTTAATTGTTTATTATGTTTGTTTGTTTAATTGCTGCTATGTCTTCAAGACATCATTCTTTCCACTTATTTTTATGCCAAATTTCAGGGGAGCAAAAAGAAAAAAAAGACACTAGATGGAGAAATGCAATAACATATATATTTTTAACCTATGTAAAATAAAGCTATATTTATAGATTATCAAATGACCTTTATGATTATTACATTATTAGATTTTATGGAGGAATTACATAACACCTGAGGTCCATTTACAATGATGTTCAAGTTTTGTTGGGGCCACGAATATTATAATTGATAATAATAATTTTGGTTTTCCCTCCTTCCTCCGTTGCCACCTGCTGTGCCAGATATTGTAGAAAAACACTGAATGGGAAAAATTTGATTTAATAACAAAGTGAATAATAACAGTGAATAATCCCACAGCTAGAGAGAAAAAAATAAATATTAAACAAATAAATTAAGAAAAAAAAACAGATATTTACAAGTCTCTTTGTTTGAGAATAGTCACAACAGCTGTTGTTATCAGCTTCAAAATACCCTGAATAACAAACCCTCCTAGCCACACACTTCTATCTCCTCAACTATACTCCCTATACTAGCTCCGACAGCCATTTTATATTTATTTGTGTGCACTCACAATAACAACAAAATGTTGCGCTTTTGTAAAATAATGAAAGCAAACAGTATGTGCTTTCTGCCGTCTCTGTCTCTGTGAACTTGAGCGCAAAACTCTGTGTATATCTTTGCCTTACAGACATTAAAAATATATCTATAGAGAGTGAAATGTCTACTTTCAAATGAACCAATTCAAATGGAAAACAAGATTATGTAATCCGTATGAAACAAGGTGCATTACTACTGTTGAGATGACGAGTCAGTGTCGCTGACTTCATCTCTGAAACCGAAACCAAAGAAAGCACTAGTTTATCAAAAAAAATATTAAAATGTTAATGCAGTCTCCTGACTGTTTTTCCCAGCACATTTATAATCGTTACTTCTGAGGTGCGCTGTGGCAAGCTTTATGCGTGTGCTTGAGCGCTTATTAGGCAATGTAGGCAACTAAAGGCTCATTATAATGATTGAAATGGTTTATTAATAAATGTGCGATTAGTCAACTAATGCTTAAAATGAACGACCAGAAAAATCTTTAGTCGATGGCAGCCCTACACATAATACATCCAAACATCCACAGGCATTACACAAGTCCGAGTATACATGATATCAGTGCCGGCAAACAGACCGTGTTAATGCTGCGTGCAGTGCATGTCTGAGATACGAGGTACGTGCACACAGTTTGCTCATGGTCACGGACTTTGTGACATCTCCACCCCCTTTCCTTAGGGTGTCCCATTGGTCTCCTAGAGAGGAAATCAGCTGCACAGTTCTCAGGACCAGTCTGATATAAAATCTCAATGTCAAAGGGTTGCACAGATAAAAAACAGTGTTTAATATAGGTGTTTAATAATATTAGTGTCTCATGTGGCCCAACCAAGCTAAGGCCCGATGATCAGTCTCTAGGGTGAATTTTCTGCCCACCAGATAGTATCTAAAACAGGGGTGTCCAAACTCTGTCCTGGAAGGCCGGTGTCCTGCAGAGTTTAGCTCCAACCCTAATTAAACACACCTGTAGCAGCTAAACAAGCTCTAACTAGCCATACTAGAAACTTCCAGGATGTTTTTTTTGAGCAAAACTCTGCGGGGGTGCATTTCCCAAAAGCAACTATGGTCGCAAGTTCCGTCGTTACCAATAGAGTTCAATGGGACCACAATAGTTAGCTAACGATGCTTTTGGGAAACGCACCCCAGGACAGTGGCCCTCCAGGACCGAGTTTGGACACCCTGATCTAAAAGAATCCAAAGCCAATTTCACAGCTAAACATTCTTTTTCAACTGTTGAGTACATTTGTCTCTCTTGGAAGAAGTTTTCTGCTTTTTTGAGGTAGGGTGTTTGGCATGCTTGATAGCCTCAATCTTTCCGACCTGAGGGCATACATCCCCATGCCTCAGTATGTATCCAAGGTAAGTAGTTTCCATTTTGGCAATGGCACACTTTCTCCTGGGGCACAATCTGGATGCATGGTAAGTCCTGCTGCTTTTATCCTTGCCAGTACCTCTGTCAGATGCTGTAGACCAGGGATCTCCAACCCTGCTCCTGGAGAGCTACCGTCCTGACGTGAACAGGAGGACCTTCTGTTGACATTATGGTACCAGAGACCCAGGAGACCTATCACCACCTCGTCTAATCAGTTCCTTGTCACGTGGCCTCTGTTTTGTGGGCTAAAGGAGGTTATAATGATTGGCTATAATCGTATAAACAAAATAATAATAATAATAATAGCATACTCCCTCATTCAATATGGATAAATTGTTTATTACAACAACAAAAAAATAAATGCATTTACTCTAATAAATTTACAGTATGGATGAAATCATAGCCAGTGATGAAAATTCTCTGCTTATTTAAAAAAATAATAATAATAATAATTAGAATTGTCACGAATCCGGTTCATGGTCTTTTGTCCGACTGCCACAAGAGGTCGCCTCTCCATCATATTGACTCTTACACCACATATCACACTGGACTGCATTTCCCATCATCCATTGCACTTACACAGCTGAATGCACTGATTACACATACACAGCTGAATCCCATCAGACACGCTTTATAAGCCTAGGACTTCCTCTCCCTCATGGCTGAGGGTTGTTCTAGCGTTTAGCGCTCTCCTAGTGTTAAGGGCCTTACCGAGCCAGTCTGTGTTTCTGTTTGGTCTCATGTATTGTTCTGCGTTTATCATTCATCTAGTGATAGCTGCTTTACTGAGTCTAGTTTCGAGTTCTAGTTAGTCTTGTCATTCCTTGTTGCCCTGTTTCCTGATTCCTGTCTGTGTATCTTGGATTAACCCTTGTCTTGCCGTTCGGACTCTGTTTGTACCTCGTTTGGATTATTGCTCATGTTATTGGACTACCCCTCTTCTCAAGCCCTCTGGATATTGTTTGCTGATCAAAGACCCACGCTTGCCCTAGGATTACTCTTTGTCTTGTCTGTGTTATACCTGTTTGCCGATCTTGTGACCCTGCCTGTATTTTTGACCACGTCTGGAAATAAAGCTTGCAAATGGATCCATACGCATCACGTCTCATTCACCCTGTTACAATAATAATAATAAGGTTGGCCGGTGTAGTCTGATTCCTTTTATTTTCTTTGCACCTCTGGTGGACCTAATTAGATTAAAAATACATAAATAAATAAATGTTTGTCTCTTCAATAGAGTGGGTTCAAGGTTAATCTGCAAGTGCAGGTAAATGAGCCTATTAAGTCCACATCAATTTGATATATATTTTGATATATAAATATTTTGGAGTTTTGGAAATAAGAATCCATTTTAACATGTTAAAGGACCTGAAAAGAGACCTGCTGTATGTTATGACCAGAGCATCATTCAGATGAACATTCAGCTGTAAATGTCTCTATTTGTCATACAATTAAACTGTATAATCAAGTCAAAGTCAAAGTCTGCTTTATTGTCAATTCTGCCACATGTACCGTACATACAGAGAATTGAAATTGCGTTACTCTCAGACCCCTGGTGCATACAGATAACACTAAACACTAACAGTAGAACGTAAAAATACAGATAAATACAAAACAAATATATATATATATATATACATATACACATACCCATACATATATACATACATACATACACGTACATATATACACATATATATATATATATATATATATATATACATACATACATACATAAAATGCAACTATTACAAATATACAAATAAGGACATGTAAAAAATAATAATAATAAAAAATAGATAAAGGTAGATAGAGTGCAAACCAGTGAAATAAACAGTGCAGAATATAAATGGTGTAGTGCAAAGGGCTTATCAATCTATTCTATTTAAAGTGACAAAAAGAGCAGTCTTTATTCGAACTGTCAGAAGAGGTAGTTGAATGAGGTCAGTCCTATGCTGTACAAAGTGACTGGTGCTGGTCACAGTGTGTGTGTGTGTGTGTGTGTGTGTGTGTGTGTTCAATGGTGCATGGGGTAAAAGAGAGGAGGGGGAGAGAGACGGGAGAGAGTTGAGCTTCCTGACAGCCTGATGAATGAAGCTGTCCTTCACTCTGCTGGTCCTCGCCTGGAGACTACGCAGTCTCCTCCCTGATGGTAGCAGACTGAAGAAGCTGTGAGTGGGGTGGGTGGGATCACCTGCAATGCAGAGGGCTTTGCGGGTGAGACGGGTGCTGTAAATGTCCTGGAGTGAGGGGAGAGAGACACCAACGATCTTCTCAGCTGCTCTCACTATCCGTTGAAGGGTCTTGCGGCAGGACGCGTTGCAGGCGCCATACCACACAGTGATGCAGCTAGACAGGATGCTCTCGATTGTGCCTCTGTAGAAGGTGCACATGATGGGGGCCGGGGCTCTGGCTCTTCTGAGTTTGTGGAGGAAGTAGAGACGCTGCTGTGCTTTCTTGGCCAGTGCTGCAGTGTTGTTAGTCCAGGAGAGGTCCTCTGTGATGTGTACACCCAGGAACTTGGTGCTGCTCACTCTCTCCACGGTCGCACCATTGATGGTCAGGGGAGCATGCAGAGAGTGCACTCTCCTGAAGTCAACAACAATCTCCTTCGTCTTCTCCACATTCAGAGAGAGAATGTTGTCACTGCACCACCCGGCCAGGCGGCACACCTCACTCCTGTAGTTTATCTCATCTCTGTTGCTGATGAGACTCACCACAGTCGTGTCATCCGCAAATTTAATGAAGAGGTTGGAGTTGTTTGACGGTGTGCAGTCATGGGTCAGCAGAGTGAAGAGGAGGGGGCTCAGCACCCATCCTTGGGGGCCCCCTGTGTTCAGTGTGATGGTGTTGGATGTGTTATTGACGAGCAGTACTGCCATCTGGCAAGCGCTTCAGGAGCATGATGGTAAAAACTGAGAGACTGAGGAGGAGCTTTTTTTCTCAGGCCATCAGGCTCTTAAACTCAGTCTCATAACATCTGCAGGACTCAATTCAATAAACTGTAATAACATTCATTATTCTCCATCATCCGCATTGCTGCTATGTGTACATACCCGGTACAACCTGTTTTGCACATTCCTTTTGCACATCCATGTTTATGTTAATATTTATTAAATCCACAGTAGACTGTATTGCACATTTTATTTTATTTCATTGCACATTTTACACCTTATTTTATTTTTATTTTATTTTATTTTTATTTTTTAATTTTTTTTCCTCTTATTTTTATCTTACTCTTACCTATATTTATATATATTCTCTTGTGTTATGTTTCATTTTTTTATTATTTTTTTGCACTGTCCATTGATCGGACCTGTCCTGACCTACATTTCACTACTGATTATACCCTGTATGATTGTGTATGTGACAAATAATAAAGAACCTTGAACCTTGAACCTTGGTCTCCCGGTCAGAAAGTCCAACAGCCAGTTGCACAGCGACGTATTGAGCCCCAACTGGACCAATTTATGAATGAGCTGTTGAGGGATGATTGGGTTGAATGCTGAACTGAAGTCTATGAACAGCATTCTGACATACGAGTCTTTTTTGTTCAGATGTGTGAGGGCTGGGTGGAGGGCAGTGGCGATGGCATCATCGGTCGAGCGGTTGGACCTATATGCAAACTGGAAGGGGTCCAGGGAGGGGGGGAAGACAGACTTGATGTGTTGCATAACTAGCCGTTCAAAGCACTTCATGAGAATAGGAGTGAGTGCTACTGGACGGTAGTCATTGAAGCAGGATGGAGATGACTTCTTCGGGCCTGGAATGATGGTGGTAGCTTTGAAACATGTGGGGACAACAGCCTGACTTAGTGAGATGTTGAAAATGTCTGTGAAGACAGTGAGTTCCACTGCACAGTCTCTCAGTACACGCCCAGGAATGTTGTCAGGACCCGGAGCTTTGCGTGCATTGATCCTGCTGAGGGATCTCCTCACGCTGTCCGGGGACAGCGTCATCACCTGGTCGCTGGGAGGAGGTGGAGTCTTCTGTGCAGTGGTGCTGTTTTGTGCCTCAAAGCTAGCAAAGAAGGCATTCAGCTTGTTCAGCAGGGGGATGGTGCTGTCACAGGTCTGTGGTGGGGGCTTGTAGTCCGTAATGGTCTGCATCCCCTGCCACAGGCTCCGAGTGTCTCTGCTGTCGCTGAAACGATGGGCTATCCTCCTGGAGTACTGTCTCTTGGCATCTCTGATGCTGCGGGATAGGTTGGCCCTAGCTGTCTTCAGGCCCTCCTCATCTCCAGCTCTAAAGACAGCGTTCCGAGACTTCAGAAGTCTGTAGACCTCCCCTGTCAGCCACTGCTTCTGGTTGGCCCGGACATACCAAAATAAAATTCTTTGGCTCTCAACGGAGGCGGTCGCATTTTTTTCTTGCTCCCCGTCCTCACCCTTTTTTCCCTCCCTGCCTGCTCTCTTGTCTCGTATCGTGTAATACTTGAGAGACTCTCTCTGCATTGCTCCTCAAAACCTCAAAACTGGAAAAATATGGATTTGATCAACTGGTCTCTCAACGCAATTGACACCATCTTCTCGACGAGAAGCTCAGGTTCTGGGGAGCCTGACTGCCCTGACGGAACGTACCCCGCTGGCTACACGATGGACGCGTGGGACAGATGGCGTGTCGTGTGTTTAGCGGCTCTTTCCGTGGAGGACATCGAAGATATCTATCTATTCGGAACCATGATAACAGGTCTTCTGCTGATTGGATTAGGCTTTGCCCTGGGTTATCAAAGAATTAAGAAAACGGGAACAACTGTTCAAAGCCTCACAAGGCTGCCCGTCATGATTGAAGCAGTGGGAAGAGCGGTCAGCATTGAGACTGAGACTATTAACCGCAACATGGATTCTATCACGGAAAAGCTCACGGCTTTGCAGAGAAAAATTGACGGAGACCAGAACGGACAATAAGAGTAGCCGTGGAATTGGAATGCGGTTACTCGCCCTAAGACTAAACAAGCTCAATCTTATCTCTTCCGGCTCCCCTCTACCACAGCGGCCTTGGCCAAGGCCGCTGTGGGTAAATCTTCCCTGAGAAGCACTGCAGGGAGACGCTCTCTGCGTTCCTCCCCCATTCCTCAGACACCTGCTGATTACACATACTGATACAGATACACACACACATACTCATTTTCCCAAACCCCCGATCCAACGCCTCCGTCGCTTTAAACCGCCAGCCTGACAAGCGGGTCTGTGACTAGCGCCGGAAAATGGCTGCCTGTCTGGATGGCTGATTGCCAGAGCTGGATTACCTCCCCTGTTGCAAGTTGCGTGTCTATGTTGTATTATGTGCTTTACGCTGAGGTGTTTTTTTTCCTGTTCTCAAACTGTACTCCCCAAGGAGTATAGTCTGGGGGTTGTTTTTTTTTTTCATACTCGTCTCTTTCCTCATGTTTGCTACATTTTTTTCTTAAAAATCAAAGAATTTCACTGCTGATTGTACTCTGTATGATTGTGTAGGTGACAATAAATTTACTACTACTACTACTACTACAGTGATAGACTTTGTGACCGTTACATCATCAGTACACTTGGTGATGTAGGCAGTGACAGTCTCTGTGTACTCTTGTAGGTCTGTAGTGTTGTTGTATGTGGCAGCCTGCTTAAACATATTCCAGTCAGTGGTGTCAAAATAGTCTTGAAGTGCCTCTGACGACCCTTCCGGCCACACTTGTATCTGTTTGTGTACCGGTTTGATGACTTTAACGAGCGGTCTGTATGCAGGCATTAGCATGACAGTGATGTGGTCTGAGGCTCCGAGGTGGGGGAGGGGTAGGGCCTTGTATGCTCCTCTCTGGGTGGTATAAACAAAGTCCAGAGTATTTTTTCCCCTTGTTGGAAAGTCTATGTGTTGGTGTATTTTTGGGAACACACTCTTTAAGTCTGCATGGTTGAAATCCCCAGCCAAGATGAGTAAAGCATCTGGGTGGGCTGTCTGCTGCTCACTGATGTGCTAGTACAGATCATTTAGTTGTTGGAGCTGGGAGGGATGTATACAGCAACGAGCAGTATGGCTGTATATTCCCTCGGTAGATAGAACGGCCAACACTTAATAATCATAAACTCCACCAGGGATGAGCAGTGTTTGCAGACCACAACAGCATCGCGGCACCATGCATCATTGATGTAAACACAAAGCCCGTCGCCGCGGGACTTACCTCCCTTGACGAGAGCTCTGTCAGCTCGATAGCATGTTAGCTGGTCGAGCTGAATGGAGCAGTCCGGTACGCTGTTGTTAAGCCATGTTTACGTAAACACAAAAATACAACAGTCTTTTACAGTTCTCTGAGTAGAACGAAGCAGTCGGATGTAGTCCAGTTTATTGTCCAAAGAGCATACGTTCGCCAGTACGATGGTGGGGATAGCTGGCTTGTGTGGGTTAGCCGCTAGTCTAGCTCGGATACCTCTGTGCTTATCCCACTTCTGCTTCCTCTCACACCGCTTGTAGCGCCTCCGCTGTGGGCAAGATGCAGTAGTGGGGGTCGGTGATGGCGTAAGCCTCCGGAGCAGACCGAGGTCCCGCAGCTCTTCGGCGTGCGCAGAGTTTATCTCTAAAAATGTGATTCTGCCGACATCGAGCAGAAACTCACGACTGTATGCGCGCTTAAAGACAGGTAGACGAGACGAAGATGTACAAAAACATTGCGACTTACAAGACAAAAAACACGAAAACACCTGTCGGGAGAGAGAGAAGCCGCTGCGTGTACACCCGCCGTCATGTTGGATTGAGATCAAGCATATATGTTGTATGTTGGATCAAGCATATATAAAGGGCTTGTACATATTTACATTCTAATGTTGTTAATATGTGTATATGCACTTACAAATAGATTGATTTGTAGCTTTATAAATGAAGGTAATGGAAATAATATACAATTTCAGTGCAAATATGTGTAATTTATATGAATCACACAAGTGAATAATGTTTGTGTGTGCAATACACAGAGTTAACGTTAGATTTGGTATTTCAGTTAAATTAAAGATTTTCATGATTTTACTGAAGTTTTTTTTTACGCTTTATGAATACAGCCATCACAGCAAAAAATCCAGAGTGAAATTAACTCTCCTGGGAGTACATGTGAGACCACACTCAAGAGTGTGAAAGTGTTAAAATAAGAGTGTTAAATTAACACTGAAGCAGAGTTAAGGTTAATGAGATAATTAAGTGATTAATTGAGTGATGATTGACCATTATTGAAGACACCTGATGTTAACGAACAGAATCACCAAAGACTAAAATCACTATTTTTATGTCACCATTTTAGTGGTCAGTGTTTTCTTTAGTTGGGCTCTTGACTAAATGTGACCATTACATTTTTAAAGTTAGATTTTACTTGGCTGTTATAACTGAATTATAACACACAGACAAGCAAAGAGAAAAATAATAAAAGTATTGTTTTTTTCTGAACTCATTTAGAGCTGAATCTCTGAGCTAGATTTACTGTGTTGATTATAGCAGCCCTGTGATTCTTCAGTATGAGATTTCCAGCATTTTCAATACAATCCGAGGGATTCTTTAAAGTTGTTTGTTCAAAAATCTTTTAAAAGTGTCTTTTATTTAGACACACAAACATCAAGAATCAACCTGTGATTCTCAACAATGGTGACAATCAAAAAAGCATGTTGCAGTTCTGGGTGCCACCAATCAAAATTCATCCATGGCTCCCATGATGCATTGCAGCATGAATAAATTATTAGCTGAATTGTCTTAGTAATTTCCTTTATTCTTACTATTTTTTTTTTTTATATGACTTTTAGTAGCTTGTTTTCTAATGATTAGAGTTTATCTATTTTTCTGAATATGCTGTTTGTCACCATTGTTGAGATTCCTATGCTGATTCTTGATGTCTGTGTGTGCCTAAAACAAGATTTTTTTTTAATAATCGGAACAACTTTCAAGAAATTCTTTTAATTAGTGGATACGGTAGAATCACAGAGCTGTTAAAATCAACTCCAATTAATCACTTAATTATCTAATTAACCTTAACTCTGCTAGAGTGTTAATTTAACACTCTTATTTTAACACTTTCACACTCTTGAGTGTGGTCTCACATGTACTTCCAGGAGTGGTAATTTCACTATGGATTTTTTTGCTGTGTAGGATTATATTTTGGATGCATATTAAAAAAGTGAACGAATCTCTTCCCCTTGTCTTGTTTTCCAACACAAATATCAAAACATCTTAAAGTCAGGATATGTTTATTTCAATGCAAATATAAAATGAAATATTGAAAAGCCTCTGCAACTGATCCAGAATGTCTTCAACAAGCCAAAGCCCACGTCACACCTCTCTTCACTCCCTTACATAATTTGTATATAGCACATCTGTACATATATTATATTGTCTATTGACTCTTGTCTATTGTGTATTGTTTTTCACATATTTATTTTTAATCACTTGTTTATTTTTGTTATCCGTGTCTTGTTACTTGTCATCCTGTCAGTGCACTGGAAGCTTCTGTCACCAAGACAAATTCCTTGTGTGTGTAAGCACACTTAGCAATAAACTTATTTCTGATTCCGATTCTGATTAGTCTTCACTGGCTGCCAATAGCCGCTTGCATCAAATTCAAGGTACTGATGTTTGCCTACAAGACAACCACTGGCAATGCACCAATATACTAGGGCTGTGCAATTAATCGCATGCGATTGTCATGCGCATATCGTCAGTAAAGCCGGTTCTGTGATTAGAAGTAAATCTGCATCACCTGCTTTCAGATGGAGCAGCATTTACTACACAAAGCCGTAGTTCACTGACAAGCTAGGCAATATCACGTTCATACAGGCGATTCATTGCACAGCCCTACAATATACCTAAACTTGCTATAAAACTAAATGTTCAACTTGTTGCAGACACCACTGGTACACTGTCTGTGCCCTCGCTGTCCACATCTGGTTACCATGTGGAGCTTCAATCAGAGTCAGGTAAGTTATGGACAAACATTTTCAGAATGCAGAAATGGATAAAAATGTTTCCCCTCTGTGTAGGAAGTACATATATGCCACCTCTGCCTATGCTGGCCTCACCTGTGAGCCGTACTGGACCTGTGAAGACTGGTGGCTGGGTGTTTGTACTGGACCACGAATGCAGAGACCATTGACAACTTGCTTAATAAATACCATGTGAAGAAGGACATCCTCAGGAGTATGCAGCAATGGTCCACAATACCTCTACTGATCCAAACAGCATGCTCCATTCAACCACAAAACTGCACATTTCACAGTAGTCAAGCACCTGGCCTTCATTACACAACTCCAGAGAAATGTCTTTAAACTGTGTAGTAAAATAACCAGTGTGCCAGTGGTAACAATGAAGCCACCAGCACCTGCTCTGACCACACTTCTAACTCATGACACCATTGAGAGAATTGAACTATCCGTAATGTCCGAGTTCCCTCCCCATGCAACTGATACTCGACTGCCATTGGTTAGTCTGTGTTCGAGGGGAGGGGCTTACCGATAGGACAATTGTATTATGGAGCAGCAGCAGCAACCTGAACAGGAGAAGAAGATGCAAACAAAGCCTTGTCTTGCTTGTGGACAGCCAAAGATGGTTCCTCTATCCACTTTTTTAATCAGCAAGGCCCTGTCAGGTTCTTCTACTGTTCCACAAAGGTTTTTAATGCTTACAGTGTTTAAGGACTAACAAACCTCAGCATGCCATTCTGCCAAGACTTTATGGAAATGTAGTTCTTTGAGAGAGAACTTGAGGCCACAAAGAAATGGCTGGAGGAGAAAGGACAGTAAAAACGCAAAAGGCCTGAAACTGAACACATTAGTTGTTTGTGCAGATTTTGTAAAATGGAACTGAAGCAGGGTCCAAACAGTCCTCACATACACACAGGCTTTCCTGGCATAGCAGGGAAATATGTTAATTGCCCTCCAATTACCAACCTCAGAACATGCAGAAAGAGATGACCTGGAGAGAGTTTAACGAGTCTGCATTTTACGAGATTGAAAGATAGAGATGTGTGGCAGAAAAAAGAAAATAAATGATATTTCTTGATCTTTTGCCCCTTAGTAAAATTTAACTCATGTATATATATATGGCAAGCCGTTTTGACTTTTATTCATTCTCAGGATATGAATTCTTGATATCAACAATTCAGTTTTTACTAGTTAAAATGCTAATTCTTGATATCAGGAATTATATTTCCACTAGTAACAATTGCAATTTTTGATATCAGTGATTACATTTCCACTAGTAACAATGTTAATTCTTGATATCAACAATGACATCATCACTCGTAGAAATTGAATTCTTGATATCAGCAATTAAATGAATGAATTTGAATGAATATTATTATTCATAAATGAATAAATTTCTACTAGTAAAAAATATTATTCTTGATATCAAGAATTTATATCATAGTAATGGCAATAGGCAAGCCGTTTTGACTTTTATTCATTCGCAGGAAATTAATTCTTGATATCAACAATTCAATTTTCACTAGTTAAAATGCTAATTCTTGATATCAGGAATTGGATTTCTACTAGTAACAATGGCTAGTTTTGATATCAGCAATTACATTTACACTAGTAACAATGTTAATTTTTGTTATCAATAATTCAATTTTCACTAGTTAAAATGCTAATTCTTGATATCAATAATTAAATTGTTGATATCAAGAATTAAAGTGTTGATATCTGTAATTGTATTTTCACTAGTTAAATGTCACTATAGGCTGCCATTCAAAATCAATTGTTGATATCAAGAATTAATTTCTTACTTGTTGAAATTCCAATTTCACATATCAGAAATACAATTCTTACTAGTAAAATGATCATTCTCACTAGTGACAATTTAATTGTTGATATCAACAATTTAATTCTTGATGTAAAAAATGTAATTATTGATATCAAACATTGTTTTGACATGGACATGGTCCCTTTCTAGTTTAGCCAGAAATGGACTGCCATGCATTCATTTTGGCAGTCTTGAGTGTTTATATTGTAAAGGTCTGGTTGTTTCCAGTTCACAATGATTTATTTTCATTTATAGGCAACTCCTTTTAATACTTGGGAACTCTAGGTTGAGAAATGGACTGCTTTCATGTGACCATTCGAACCTCAGCATCTCCACTGTCAGGAACGTATGGCAGGGTTTGGATCTCTTTGATTGGTTCTCTGTGTGAGAGTCCTCCAGTCAAAGTGAAGCACTTTCTCTTGCCAGGCTCAGTAAGACAATCACCTATTTTGAGAAGACATCACATAACACAGATTAAATTAAGTCATTTAACAGTTTTTACAGGTTTAACTGTTTACAAATACAATGCAGTCATAAGAACAGAAGCCCATACACAAAATACTTTTTAAGAAACAATATTTGTCTCTTACTTTATGAAGGAATGTTTTTGAACCACATTAAAAAGCAACATTGTGCCTATTTGTATCTAAAACTAATAAATCACAAAGATGACATTTTGGGTTAGGGTTAGGTCAAACAAAAACATCTCAAACAATGTCATCTTTGCTTTAAGCGTCATTTGCTCAGTTATGTCATTATTAATGACCGTTGTCATAAACATGCAGAAAACCTCCTTCATATTCATGACATGAGTCAGTCTTATGCACACCCCTTCAAGTAAACTATAACCTAAATGTCTTTACACTCACTTCTGATCAATTTAACATGTCCTTAAAATGTTTTGTCAAAACATATTACCGTTGAACAGTAGCACAATTTACATAGACAATGTGTCACAATGTTCATCAAGCACTTAACAACATTAAACCCTTAAACCAATGTAATTATACCCACACCAAGAGAGGAGAAAACAACTATTTTGTTCACTGCATTTCTCTTGATTCACAGCATACAGCCTCTAACAGTTACAGGACACTACAGTGTTTGCTGAGGCACTTTAACCCCTTTCTAAACCTGACTAGATTATATCAAATGACTGTTAGATAACAGAAGAACAGAGTCAGTTACTATGGTAGCATTCTTATTGACCATGACCCTATCTTGCAGGTACACATGCAAATGTGGTGTTTTTCTTTTTGGGACAGGCCTATACAGTTG
Source organism: Schizothorax lantsangensis (assembly GCA_027422415.1). NCBI lineage: Eukaryota > Metazoa > Chordata > Actinopteri > Cypriniformes > Cyprinidae > Schizothorax > Schizothorax lantsangensis. Next base: position 39,888,738 of record CM049844.1, read on the forward strand.
TCATCAAGCCTAAAGAGGAAGTTGGCATAGTGGTTCTGTTAAGACTCCGTCTTGAGGCTCAGCCTGGCTTTCCGGATCTGGATTGGCACTGTCAGGATGTGCAGGTGAGACGGAGTTCTGAGGATCCCGAGGTGGAGGTTTTTCCTTGTCATAAATGGATCCGGACAGAAGATGGTTGCATTGAGCTTCGGAATGAGAAAGGTGAGCGGTTTCTGTTTGGGTTTTTTACTGTTCCTTCACACTTGTTAATTAGGTAATATCCTTATTATTTTCTGGACTTCATATCAAAATTTCATGATGTTTCTCTTCTCTAGTATGTCTGAAAAAGGAAACATTAGAGGTCTTAATCAATCACAGGGAGAGGGATCTCCAACATAAACAAAAGTTTATCAGGTAAAACTAATTTTTACTCCTATTATCTGTTAGTTTTCTTTCTTCTTTTACTCTGGAATTCTATGGCAGCCCATAGAACCGCTTGTGGGAAAGTTATGAAGTTTGGCACACAGATAGAGGACCGTCTCAATATTAACCATAGCAAGTCTCTAACTCAAACTGCCTACGAGTCAAGAGGTTTCGCAATTTTGAATTATGCGAAAATTTCAAATTCGTGCGACCTAGAAAGTTAGTCTGATTTATCAAAATTGGCTCAGATCATCTGCAGACAATGCTGGCAAAAAGTTCTGAGCAAACTTGGTATGCCTTATACCAAGTATGACCTGAGGACAAGAGTAGTTTTGGCACAGTGCCACCTGCTGGTCAAAAGATGTAAAGAATTGAAACTTCTGCTTAACTTCTGAGCACTTTGGTCAAAAATTGTAATCATCTCATATTTGGAATGGCATACTGAATCGAATGATACTTTTGGGTGTTGGTGTTTTTAAGTTGGTAGTAAAATGCTTTAACAATGGTCTCCACCCTGTTCCTGGAGAGCTACCATACTGCAGAGTTCAGCTTCAGCCCGAATCACATACACCTGAACCAGCTAATCAAGGTGTTCAGGGCTATTTAATCGCAGACAGGTGTGTTGAAGCAGGGTTGGAACTGAAGTCTGCAGGAAGGTAGCTCTCCAGGAGCAGGGTCGGAGAACCCTTGTCTTTACCAAGTAATTAAAGACAGCTCCTTAGCTCTTCATTTTACCTCTGTGCTTGACCCCTTAATTGCTGCTTGCAGCTATATTTAGTTTGTTTTTGTCCCATCTTTTTTTTCCACAGTTAATAAAGATGTTATTTTTCTGTAGGTGGGGCACATTTGTTGAAGGTGGTCCTCACTGTGTAGACATGACCAGTGTTACGGATCTTGGACCAAACTTGAGTTTCATCCGTCAACGGTAATGATTTAGCTTTTCAAAAGCAAACTAGATTAATATTCATTTATTCTTGTCATATGAACTGAATTTGACCATGAAATGTCACTCTTGTCTTTTAGCCCAGTTAACAATGTGCACTACATAGGGAGTTTAATTGAAAGAAGAACATCTTGGAGCAGCCTACGGGAACTTGAGACATTCTTCCTTTTCAATGGAAGGGAGAGCACAATTTCCAGTATGCTAAACAAATCAAATTTAACCATCTCACACTATTCGGATTTACCGGACATTATCTTAATAGAGATTTTTTGCGATGGCATAAATCAGCCTCTACAGTCTCAGCTCAGACGCGAGGGTCCGCGGACATCACTAAGTTCTTTTTTGGACTTTGCATTGTTGACTGTTGGCTCACGATTCACTGTGGGTGTCGCGGATGAGGATCGTGACGCCACATCGATGTCTGAAACAACAGCACCCCTTCATGTAATTGCTGCCAGTCGAGAGCCAAGTCAAGTCCCAGTTGATGTTCAAGAGCCAAGTCAAGTCCCAGCTGATGTTAAAGAGCCAGAGTCAGACCACGTCACAGCTGACCAGCCAGAGTCAGACCACGTCACAGCGGACCAGCCAGAGTCAGACCACGTCACAGCGGACCAGCCAGAGTCAGACCACGTCACAGCGGACCAGCCAGAGTCAGACCACGTCACAGCGGACCAGCCAGAGTCAGACCACGTCACAGCGGACCAGCCAGAGTCAGACCACGTCACAGCGGACCAGCCAGAGTCAGACCACGTCACAGCGGACCAGCCAGAGTCAGACCACGTCACAGCGGACCAGCCAGAGTCAGACCACGTCTCAGCCGAACTGCCAGAGTCTCTTCACGTCTCAGCCGAACTGCCAGAGTCTCGTCACGTCTCAGCCGAACTGCCAGAGTCTCCTCACGTCTCAGCGGAACTGCCAGAATCTGTCACACCGAGAGATTTAAGGTCAGTCCTTCGAGTTCTCCGGTTGATATCCAGCTTGAGGGATGCACCGCTGGTGTCCGTACGCACTGCTGGTATCCCCAAATCCACTCACTTTGACCCTCCTGTCCATGAACTGATTACCCTGTCTGTAGCGCTTCCCAGGGTGGGGATCGCACTATGTTGCATTTGGGCCACATACACCACCACTGTACTGCCCCAGGGGAAGGCATCTGCTGCCGAACCCATGGTGCTCGCCTCAGCCCCTTGCAAGGTGGTGGCGCCCAGCAATATACTCTCACCCGGTCATGTTACCACCGTAGAACCTCCAGAGGTGGCGGCGTTAGCTGCAGAACCTCCAGAGGTGTCGGTGGTATCCTCCTGTGAACTCTCACCCTGTCCGGTCATGGCTATGGAGGCCGTCTGTGAACTCTCACCCTGTCCTGTCACGGCTATGGAGGCCGTCTGTGAACTCTCACCCTGTCCTGTCACGGCTAGGAAGGCCGTCTGTGAGCTCTCATCCTGTCCTGTCACGGCTATGGAGGCCGTCTATGAACTCTCGCCCTGTCCTGTCACGGCTAGGAAGGCCGCCTGTGAACTCTCGCCCTGTCCTGTCACGGCTAAGGAGGCCGTCTATGAACTCTCGCTCTGTCCTGTCAAGGCTATGGAAGCCATCTGCAATCCCCTGTCCTGCCAAGTCACGGCTATGGAAACCGCCTGTGATTCCCCGTCCTGCCCTGTCATGGCTACGAAGACTGCCGAGGATTTCCTCTCAAGCCTTGCCACGTCCCCTGACACCATAAAGGCTCTCCCTGTGTTGTCTGTCTCTGTTCTCCCAGTGTTGTCTGTCTCTGCTCTCCCTGTGTTGTTTGTCCTTGTTCTCCTCTGCTTGCAGGTTCTGTCATGGCTACCTGCTCAGTCTGCTTCCCTGCGGTGGTCTCTGGTCCCGTCTGTTCCGCCCTGGTGGGTTCCAGGTCCATCTGCTCCGCCCTGGTGGGTCCTGGTCCCGTCTGTTCCGCCCTGGTGGGCTCCGGGTCTGTCTGCCCTACCCTGGTGGGCCCCAGGTCCATCTCCTCCGCCCTGGGGGGCTCTGGTCCCGTCTGCTCCGCCCTGGGGGGCTCTGGTCCCGTCTGCTCCGCCCTGGGGGGCTCTGGTCCCGTCTGCTCTGCCCTGGGGGGCTCTGGTCCCATCTGCTCCGCCCTGGGGGGCTCCAGTTCCGTCCGCTCCGCCCTGGTGGGCTCCAGGTCCGTCTTCTCCGCCCTGGGGGGCTTCAGTTTCCTCTGCTTTGCCCTGGTGGGCTCCAGTTCCATCCTCTCCGCCCTGTCTTCCACATGGACCTGGCCCTCCGTCCCTCCCCCTGTTCCGCCTCCGTTCCACCGCCCACCTAGGATTGTTTAGGAGCGTCTGGAAGCCGCTCCTTGGGGGGGGGCTATGTCATGAATCCTGGCCATGAACTTTGCGTCATTCACCACTAGATGTCACTCTCCCATTACATGGACTTTCACACAGTTACAGATCACCCATAGACTGCATTTCCCATCATCCACTGCACCAACACAGCTGTTCACACTGATCACGCTTGCACCTGTTCACCATCTCACAATCACCATCACCCAATCACACACACACACACTACATAAGCCTTGGACTTTCTCCTACTCACTGCCGAGTATTGTTAGCCTAGCTACATACAAAGCGTTTCCCAGTTTCCCGAGTTAGATTTCCAGTGTTCCCAGTATCCCGAGTTAGATTTCCTGTGTCCTGATTCTTGCACGTTCTCCTGGATTATTCTCTCTGCCTAGCCCTCTGGATTAAGTTTGCCGATCGCCGACTCACGCTTGCCCTTGGACTATTCTCTGCCTTATCCTTGTTATACCTGTTTGCTACTGTCCGACCCTGCCTGTATCGACCATGTCTTATAATAAAAGCTTGCAGATGGATCCGCATGTCTCACGTCTCGTCAGCTCCGTAACATTAAACAATTTGGCAATCTTTTTATTTCTTAAGAAACCCCTCTTAAAATATCCAATAATTTGACTGTTTTATGACAAGGCAAGGTTGGTTAGGTCCCTCACATGTACAGTATTTAAGGTGTAAGGAAATGTTTTACTTTATGGTTATACCACATTTTTAGAGTCATTACATTTAAGTTCATAAAGTTTCTTCAAAACCACATGAAACAAAGAAAATGCTTTAACATTGACCCTTGAACATGTCATTGACCCATACAATTTCTGTCTCCTCTACTTAATTTATTCTTCATTGAGAAATAAAATGCTTAAATTGATCTTTGCTTTCCCTTCATATCATTTTCTCCAGGAGCTCCACAGTCATTTCAGACCGCAGCTGAAATGTGCAAGTTTGTTACCATGGTGATCTTTTCCTGCTCAGCACTTCATTCAGCTGTGAACTTCTCTCAGGTATGTTCAGTTATTAATAATCTGACGGAGGTGCTCAGGAATAGCATATGTCCGCTTGGCTCATTCAAATTCACTAAACTCCTCTCAACCCTCATCTCCACATTTAGCTGGATTATAACATTTGGATACCAAACGGTCCCGCAGCCATGTCACGTCCTCCTCCTCAGACCAAAGGCTCGTTGTCTGAGGAGGATATTTTCTCCTTCCTTCCTGAAGTGAACTCCTCTTGCCACGTCGTTAGTGTCCTTTCTCTGCTGGCACACCCTGCCATTGACTTTGTAAGTGATAACACAATGATCTCCAGAGTAACGATGCATGGCCTTTACACTGAATATTTACTATGGGATACAGACGTGATGTTCATCTAGCCATTACTTTCTCTTCAGGTGCCCTGTGCCATTATAATGAGTGGTACTTCAGCAGTGGTGCAATCGTCAACCTTGTGGAGGAGGTCCAGAGAGAGCTGAAAATGATAGCAAAAGACATCGCAGACAGGAACAGCCAGCTGGAGTTGCCCTATCCTTACCTGTCTCCAGACCGCATTGAGAACAGTGTGACTATTTGAGTTCAGTGCTGAATTGAATCAAGAAAAATAAAATATAAACTGCATTTGAAAAGTAACAAAATGAATGATTATTGAAGTGGTTTAAAATGCTGTTTTTTTGTTTTTTTTTTTTACCTCCAAAAAATAAAGATCTATTCATTGTAATATAAAACTGTCTGAAATACTCAGAAAGCCGTAGACAGCGTGAGGAGATCCCTCAGCAGGATCAATGCACGCAAAGCTCCGGTCCTGACAACATTCCTGGCGTGTACTGAGAGACTGTGCAGTGGAACTCAGTCTTCACAGACATTTTCAACATCTCACTAAGTCAGGCTGTTGTCTCCACATGTTTCAAAGCTACCACCATCATTCCAGTCCCGAAGAAGTCATTTCCATCCTGCTTCAATGACTACCGTCCAGTAGCACTCACTCCTATTCTCATGAATTGCTTTGAACGGCTAGTCATGCAACACATCAAATCTGTCCGTCCCCCCCCCCCGACCCCTTCCAGTTTGCATATAGGTCCAATCGCTCGACCGATGATGCCACTGCCCTCCACCCAGCCCTCACACATCTGGACAAAACGGACACGTATGTCAAATTGCTGTTCATAGACTTCAGTTCAGCATTCAACACAATCATCCCTCAACAGCTCATTCATAAACTGGTCCAGCTGGGGCTCAATACGTCCTGTGCAACTGGCTGGCTGTTGGACTTTCTGACCGGGAGACCTCAGGCAGTACGGGTCAGCAGTAACACATCCAGCACCATCACACTGAACACAGGGCCCCCCCAAGGATGTGTGCTGAGCCCCCTTCTCTTCACTCTGCTGACCCATGACTGCACACCGTCACAACAACTCCAACCTCTTCAATAAATTTGCGGATGACATGACTGTGGTGGGTCTCATCAGCAACAGAGATGAGACAAACTAAAGGAGAGGTGAGCCGCCTGGCCGGGTGGTGCAGTGACAACAATCTCTCTCTCTCTCTCTCTCTCTGAATGTGAGAAAGACGAAGGAGATTGTCGTTGACTTCAGGAGAGTGCACTCTCTGCATGCTCCTCTGACCATCAATGGTGCTACCGTGGAGTGAGAGTGAGCAGCACCAAGTTCCTGGGTGTACACATCACAGAGGACCTCTCCTGGACCAACAACACTGCAGCACTGGCCAAGAAAGCACAACAGCGTCTCTACTTCCTCTGCAAACTCAGAAGAGCCCGAGCCCCGGCCCCATCATGTGCACCTGTGGTATGGCGCCTGCAACGCGTCCTCCCGCAAGTCCCTTCAACGGATAGTGAGAGCAGCTGAGAAGATCGTTGGTGTCTGTCTCCCATCCATCCAGGACATCTACAA
>CM049845.1:5000-10000 GCA_027422415.1 Schizothorax lantsangensis
TGTTGCTAGCATAATTAACAAGTGACTAGCATGTTTCTAACATGACTAGCAAGTGACTAGCATGTCACTAGCATGATTAGCAAATGACTAGCATGTTGCTAGCATGGTTAGCAAGTGACTAGCATGTCGCTAGCATGTTTCTAGCATGACTAGCAAGTGACTAGCATGTTTCTAGCATGATTAGCATGTGACTAGCATGTTTCTAGCATGATTAGCATGTGACTAGCATGTTTCTAGCATGATTAGCATGTGACTAGCATGTTTCTAGCATGATTAGCAAGTGACTAGCAAGTGACTAGCATGTTTCTAGCATGATTAGCATGTGACTAGCATGTTTCTAGCATGATTAGCATGTGAATGGCATGTTTTTAGCATGATTAGCATGTTACTAGCATGTTTCTAGAATGATTAGCATGTGACTAGCATGTTTCTAGAATGATTAGCATGTGACTAGCATGTGACTAGCATGTCGCTAGCATGATTAGCAAGTAACTAGCATATCGCTAGCATGTTTATAGCATAATTAGCAAGTGACTAGCATGTTGCTAGCATGATTAGCAAGTGACTAGCATGTGGCTAGCATGTTTCTAGCATGATTAGCAAGTGACTAGCAAGTGACTAGCATGTTTCTAGCATGATTAGCATGTGACTAGCATGTTTCTAGCATGATTAGCATGTGACTAGCATGTTTCTAGCATGATTAACATGTGACTAGCATGTTTCTAGCATGATTAGCATGTGACTAGCATGTTTCTAGCATGATTAGCAAGTAACTAGCATGTCGCTAGCATGTTTCTAGAATGATTAGCATGTGACTAGCATGTTTCTAGCATGATTAGCATGTGACTAGCATGTTTCTAGAATGATTAGCATGCTACTAGTATGGTTCTAGAATGATTAGCATGTGACTAGCATGTTTCTAGCATGATTAGCAAGTAACTAGCATGTCGCTAGCATGTTTCTAGAATGATTAGCATGTGACTAGCATGTTTTAGCATGATTAGCATGTTTCTAGCATGTTTTAGCATGATTAGCATGCTACTAGTATGTTGTTAGTATGTTTCTAGCATAATTAGCATGTGACTAGCATGTGACTAGCATGTTTTTAGAATGATTAGCATGTGACTAGCATGTTTCTAGAATGATTAGCATGTGACTAGCATGTTTCTAGCATGATTAGCATGTTTCTAGCATGATTACCATGTGACTAGCATGTTTTTAGCATGATTAGCATGTGACTAGCATGTTTCTAGAATGATTAGCATGTGACTAGCATGTTTCTAGAATGATTAGCATGTGACTAGCATGTTTTAGCATGATTAGCATGCTACTAGTATGTTTCTAGCATGATTAGCATGTGACTAGCATGTTTCCAGAATGATTAGCATGTTTCTAGCATGATTAGCATGTGACTAGCATGTTTCTAGAATGATTAGCATGTGACTAGCATGTTTCTAGAATGATTAGCATGTGATTAGCATGTTTTTAGCATGATTAGCATGTTTCTAGCATGTTTTAGCATGATTAGCATGTGACTAGCATGTTTCTAGAATGATTAGCATGTGATTAGCATGTTTTTAGAATGATTAGCATGTGATTAGCATGTTTTTAGCATGATTAGCATGTTTCTAGCATGTTTTAGCATGATTAGCATGTGACTAGCATGTTTCTAGAATGATTAGCATGTGATTAGCATGTTTCTAGAATGATTAGCATGTGACTAGCATGTTTTAGCATGATTAGCATGCTACTAGTATGTTTCTAGCATGATTAGCATGTGACTAGCATGTTTCTAGAATGATTAGCATGTTTCTAGCATGATTAGCATGTGACTAGCATGTTTCTAGAATGATTAGCATGTGACTAGCATGTTTCTAGAATGATTAGCATGTGATTAGCATGTTTTTAGCATGATTAGCATGTTTCTAGCATGTTTTAGCATGATTAGCATGTGACTAGCATGTTTCTAGAATGATTAGCATGTGACTAGCATGTTTCTAGAATGATTAGCATGTGATTAGCATGTTTTTAGCATGATTAGCATGTTTCTAGCATGTTTTAGCATGATTAGCATGTGACTAGCATGTTTCTAGAATGATTAGCATGTGATTAGCATGTTTTTAGCATGATTAGCATGTTTCTAGCATGTTTTAGCATGATTAGCATGTTTTAGCATGATTAGCATGCTACTAGTATGTTGTTAGTATGTTTCTAGCATAATTAGCATGTCGCTAGGATAGATAGATGAGTTTGAATGGATTAGAAATAGTACATCGAAGGGAAGCTTGATTGAGTCTCAAGGCTTAATTAACATTAAGATTAATAGTTAAATCAATAAAATGACTCCAGTTTTGACACAAATACTTCAGCTAAAGTAATATCTGAGTATATATTTACACTTGTTCAAATCAATCAGCAAAGCTTTTACATATTTTAACACATTTTACATGTTTAAGTCATTAAAAATATGATTTTTCTGATGAATCTATTGTCATTAAAAACACTTTCAAACACTTTTAAATATGTAGTAAATATTAGTATAAATATTATATAATAATTATTCTGTCATGTTCTTCTCTGAAGGAGATCTGGTAATAATGAAATATGTCTTTACTGTAGTTATAATAACTATATTTGATTAAACGCTGTGATTAATGTAATATTTTGAGGAATCGATTATATTCATGATTCATAAATCATTCAGACATTCATCAGCTTTATTGTACAGTACAGACTGATTCAAAGCATCTTTACAGTGAGACACTAGAAATATAGATTACATATTCATCAATTACAATCTGAGCTCAAGATGATTAGTCGTTGTGTTTTATTATAAACAATCCAGAAAAATCATATGCATATTTTCTGAATGAATGACACACATTTATTCTGATTGATGTTCATATTAATGTGATGAAGAGACTCTATAACATCTGTTATTATTGATCTGCAGCTCAAAGCATTCTGGGTAGAATCTCTCTGATTCATCAACACAGTTTCACTGATGATCCAGACCGAACCCAAAACCCAGGATAGAGGTGCTGAGTGAATGTGGTCTGGACTGTGTGGATGAGGCTCATTGTGTCAGAGACGCTGTAGAAGGACAGAGTTCCTGCTCTGTGATCCACAAACACTCCTATTCTGCTGCTGATGGGCTTCACAGAGAGATCAGTCTCTATGTTATTGTGACTGAATGAGTAACTGGAGGAACAGCAGAACAAACTCCAGGACTGATCATTACATCCAAACAAACACTCAACACCTCCCTTCCTGCTGATGCTCTTATATGACACTGATATAAACACATATCCACTCCACTGCAGCTCCCAGTAACAGCGTCCACACACACTCTCTCTACACAACACCTGAGGCAGATCAAATCTGTCTGGATGATCAGGATACTGCTGATCTGTGTGAGTGAATGTAATCACTCTGTTTCTCTCAGACAGACGGAGGAGTTTATTCACTGTGTTCAGATCCAGAGTGAGCTGCTGGGAATCTGATGGAGATAAAACACATCAGAATCAGGAATCATGAATCAATTCATAAATCAGACACACAAACACATGATCTTTAATATAATAACCTGCTCTAAACCTGTGTCACACTCTGATCTATATTCTCATATATATATGTGTGTGTTTAACAGTGTTTAATGAGAATATGATATAGAGAGCTGAGATGTTCAGAGATCACACGGCTGAAGGTCTTCACTTCATTCCTCTATAAACGCTGTTCTACATTTCATTCAATACCAGTTTAACATTAATAATACGTCTAATGAAATGAAGCAATAGACACTTTTGAAATTCTTTAAAATGTATTCAAATTAAAACTTAATTAATTTAAAACAAAAAATAAATCATTGTTATTTTTTGTCAAACAGAACTGGATAAATTAATGAAACTAATACAGTTGTTGTATGATATTCCTTTAAATTATTATTATCATTATTATTATCATATTTTCGTGAATGTACAGCAGTCATATGTTTGGGACTTTTTTTATTGAAGAATGATTGAACATTACAAAAATTTTAACATGTAAATCCAAATACAATGTCTGGGACTTTTACTTTGACGGGTGTCGTGAGTGTGACGTAACTTCCTGTTTGGACCGGAAGTGAGCTCTGCTCCTGTTCTCTGTGATGTGGAGCTGTTTGAAGCGATTATTATATGAAAGGTGAGTTATTCTGCTGTTGAATCGCTTCTCTGAGAGTTTGTGTCTCAGTTTGTCTGGTTTGTGTGTGTTATACAGTCAGAGAGCAGCTAGCGTGTGATGCTAACAGTAGCCCTGCGCTTCCGCCATTTTGGGGTGAAAGGGTCTCGGCAAAATCCCGTGGGATGGGAAACGATAAGCTTGTCGATCACCGCGAGATGCATGCCGGTTAGAAAGTGTTTATTTTATTAATGCTCAAAAATCAAGAACAAAACACAGAATAATACAACCATCAACATAAAAATGATAACAATAATAACAAAAAGTAGAAACAGATAAAGAACAGAAAAAAAGAAAGGGGGGCACACACAAACACACTTCACACACACACTTCACACACACACACTTCACTTGCACACACACACACACACTTCACTTGCACACACACACACACTTCACTTGCACACACACACACACTTCACACACACACATCACTCGCACACACACAAAACACACTTCACACACACGGCACACACACACACTTCACTCGTACACACACACACACACAACTTCACTCGTACACACACACTTCACTCGCACACACACACACACACTTCACTTGCACACACACACACACGTCACTCGCATACGTGCTTTTGCTACTGGGTGGGGACACACACACACACACAAACACACTTCACACACACGTCACTCGCACACACACTTCACACACACACGGCACACACAAAAACACACTTCACACACACACGGCACACACACACATCACTCGCACACACACACACAAACACACTTCACACACACACGGCACACACACACTTCAC
>CM049845.1:12500-30000 GCA_027422415.1 Schizothorax lantsangensis
ACACACACTTCACTTGCACACACACACACACACAAACACAATTCACTCGCACACACACACACACACACACACACAAACACACTTCACACACACACACACACTTCACACACACACACACACACACACACTTCACTAGCACACACACAACTTCACTAGCACACACACACACACACACTTCACTTGCACACACACACACACTTCACTCGCACACACACAAAACACACTTCACACACACACGTCACTCGCACGCACACAAACACACTTCACGCACACACGGCACACACACACACACGGCACACACACACTTCACTCGCACACACACAAACACACTTCACACACACACGGCACACACACACACACATCACTCGCACACACACAAACACACTTCACACACACACGTCACTCGCACGCACACAAACACACTTCACGCACACACGGCACCACACACACTGCACACACACACTTCACTCGAACACACACAAACACACTTCACACACACACGGCACACACACACACACATCACTCGCACACACACAAACACACTTCACACACACACGGCACACACACACATCACTCGCACACACACAAACACACTTCACACACACACACGGCACACACGGCACACACACACACACGGCACACACACTCTTCACACGTACACACACAAACACACTTCACAAACACACGGCACACACACACACATCACTCGCACACACACAAACACACTTCACACACACACGGCACACACATCACTCGCACACACACAAACACACTTCACACACACACGGCACACACACACATCACTCGCACACACACACAAACACACTTCACACACACACGGCACACACACACACACACGGCACACACACACTTCACTCGTACACACACAAACACACTTCACACACACACGGCACACACATCACTCGCACACACACAAACACACTTCACACACACACGGCACACACATCACTCGCACACACACAAACACACTTCACACACACACGGCACACACACACATCACTCGCACACACACAAACACACTTCACACACACATGGCACACACACACACGGCACACACACACACACACACACTTCACTCGTACACACACAAACACACTTCACACACACACGGCACACACACACACATCACTCGCACACACACAAACACACTTCACACACACACGGCACACACACACACACATCACTCGCACACACACAAACACACTTCACACACACAGGTCACTCGCACGCACACAAACACACTTCACGCACACACGGCACACACACACACTGCACACACACACTTCACTCGAACACACACAACACACACTCACACACACACGGCACACACACACACACATCACTCGCACACACACAAACACACTTCACACACACACGGCACACACACACATCACTCGCACACACACAAACACACTTCACACACACACGGCACACACACTCTTCACACGTACACACACAAACACACTTCACAAACACACGGCACACACACACACATCACTCGCACACACACAAACACACTTCACACACACACGGCACACACATCACTCGCACACACACAAACACACTTCACACACACGTCACTCGCACACACACTTCACACACACACGGCACACACAAAAACACACTTCACACACACACGGCACACACACACATCACTCGCACACACACACACAAACACACTTCACACACACACGGCACACACACACTTCACTCGTACACACTCACACACTCACACACTCACACTCACACACCACACACTTCACTCGCACACACACAAACACACTTCACACACACGGCACACACACACACATCACTCACACACACACACACAAACACACAAACACACACACGGCACACACACACATCACTCGCACACACACTTCACACACACATGGCACACACACACTTCACTCGTACACACACAACAAACACACTTCACACACACACACGTCACACACACTTCACTCGTACACACACACACACACTTCACACACACACACTTCACTTGCACACACACACACACTTCACTTGCACACACACACACACTTCACTTGCACACACACACACACTTCACACACACACATCACTCGCACACACACAAACACACTTCACACACACACACGGCACACACACACACGGCACACACACACTTCACTCGTACACACACACACACACACTTCACTCGCACACACACACACACACTTCACTTGCACACACACACACACGTCACTCGCACACACAACAAACTTCACCACACACACGTCACTCGCACACACACAAACACACACTTCACACACACACGGCACACACACACATCACTCGCACACACACACAAACACACTCTTCACACACACACGGCACACACACACTTCACTCGTAACACACACACACACTTCACTTCACACACACACTCACACACTCACACACTCACACTCACACACACACACCACACACACACTCACACACACTCACACTTCACTCGTACACACACAAACACACTTCACACACACACTTCACACACACACACTTCACTTGCACACACACACACACTTCACTTGCACACACACACACACTTCACTTGCACACACACACCACTTCACACACACACATCACTCGCACACACACAAAACACTTCTTCACACACACACACGGCACACACACACACTTCACTCGTACACACACACACACACACTTCACTCGTACACACACACACACACACTTCACTCGCACACACACACACACACTTCACTTGCACACACACACACACACGTCACTCGCACACACACAAACACACTTCACACACACGTCACTCGCACACACACTTCACACACACACGGCACACACAAAAACACACTTCACACACACACGGCACACACACACATCACTCGCACACACACACACAAACACACTTCACACACACACGGCACACACACACTTCACTCGTACACACACACACACACTCACACACTCACACTCACACACACACACACTTCACTCGCACACACACAACACACTTCACACACACGGCACACACACACACATCACTCACACACACACACACAAACACACAACACACACACGGCACACACACACATCACTCGCACACACACACATCACTCGCACACACACTTCACACACTTCACACACACATGGCACACACACACTTCACTCGTACACACACAAACACACTTCACACACACACACGTCACACACACTTCACTCGTACACACACACACACACTTCACACACACACACTTCACTTGCACACACACACACACTTCACTTGCACACACACACACACTTCACTTGCACACACACACACACTTCACACACACACATCACTCGCACACACACAAACACACTTCACACACACACGGCACACAACACACGGCACACACACACTTCACTCGTACACACACACACACACACACTTCACTCGCACACACACACACACACTTCACTTGCACACACACACACACGTCACTCGCACACACACAAACACACTTCACACACACGTCACTCGCACACACACAAACACACTTCACACACACACGGCACACACACCACACACACACACACACAACACAACACACAACACACACACACGGCACACACACACTTCACTCGTACACACACACACACACTTCACACACACACACACACACACACTCACACATCACACACACACACACACACACACCACACACACTCACACTTCACTCGTACACACACACACACACTTCACACACACACACACACACTTCACTCGCACACACTCACACACACAAACACACTTCACTCGCACACACTCTCACACAAACACACTTCACTCGCACACACAAACAAACACACTTCACTCACACACACACAAACACACTTCACTCGCACACACACAAACACACTTCACTCGTACACATACACACACACAAACACACTTCACTCGCACACACTCACACAAACACACTTCACTCGCACACACTCACACACACAAACAAACACACTTCACTCACACACACACATCACTCGCACACACACAAACACACTTCACGCACACACACACACAAACACACTTCACTCGCGCGCACACACACACACACACACACACACTTCACACACACGTCACTCGCACACACACAAACACACTTCACACACACACGTCACTCGCACACACACAAACACACTTCACACACACACGGCACACACACACACACGGCACACACACACTTCACTCGCACACACACACACTTCACTTGCACACACACACACACACAAACACAATTTCACTCGCACACCACACACACACAACCACACAAACACACTTCACACACACACACACACTTCACACACACACACACACACACACTTCACTAGCACACACACACACTTCACTAGCACACACACACACACACACTTCACTTGCACACACACACACACTTCACTCGCACACACACAAACACACTTCACACACACACGTCACTCGCACGCACACAAACACACTTCACGCACACACGGCACACACACACACACGGCACACACACACTTCACTCGCACACACACAAACACACTTCACACACACACGGCACACACACACACACATCACTCGCACACACACAAACACACTTCACACACACACGTCACTCGCACGCACACAAACACACTTCACGCACACACGGCACACACACACACTGCACACACACACTTCACTCGAACACACACAAACACACTTCACACACACACGGCACACACACACACACATCACTCACACACACACAAACACACTTCACACACACACGGCACACACACACATCACTCGCACACACACAAACACACTTCACACACACACGGCACACACGGCACACACACACACACACACGGCACACACACTCTTCACCGTACACACACAAACACACTTCACAAACACACGGCACACACACACACATCACTCGCACACACACAAACACACTTCACACACACACGGCACACACATCACTCGCACACACACAAACACACTTCACACACACACGGCACACACACACATCACTCGCACACACACAAACACACTTCACACACACACGGCACACACACACACACGGCACACACACACTTCACTCGTACACACACAAACACACTTCACACACACACGGCACACACATCACTCGCACACACACAAACACACTTCACACACACACGGCACACACATCACCGCACACACACAAACACACTTCACACACACACGGCACACACACACATCACTCGCACACACACAAACACACTTCACACACACATGGCACACACACACACGGCACACACACACACACACACACTTCACTCGTACACACACAAACACACTTCACACACACACGGCACACACACACACATCACTCGCACACACACAAACACACTTCACACACACACGGCACACACACACACACATCACTCGCACACACACAAACACACTTCACACACACACGTCACTCGCACGCACACAAACACACTTCACGCACACACGGCACACACACACACTGCACACACACACTTCACTCGAACACACACAAACACACTTCACACACACACGGCACACACACACACACATCACTCGCACACACACAAACACACTTCACACACACACGGCACACACACACATCACTCGCACACACACAAACACACTTCACACACACACGGCACACACTCTTCACACGTACACACACAAACACACTTCACAAACACACGGCACACACACACACATCACTCGCACACACACAAACACACTTCACACACACACGGCACACACATCACTCGCACACACACAAACACACTTCACACACACACGGCACACACACACATCACTCGCACACACACAAACACACTTCACACACACACGGCACACACACACACACGGCACACACACACTTCACTCGTACACACACAAACACACTTCACACACACACGGCACACACATCACTCGCACACACACAAACACACTTCACACACACACGGCACACACATCACTCGCACACACACAAACACACTTCACAAACACACGGCACACACACACATCACTCGCACACACACAAACACACTTCACACACACATGGCACACACACACACACGGCACACACACACACACACACACTTCACTCGTACACACACAAACACACTTCACACACACACGGCACACACACACACATCACTCGCACACACACAAACACACTTCACACACACACGGCACACACACACACACGGCACACACACACTTCACTCGTACACACACAAACACACTTCACACACACACGGCACACACACACACGGCACACACACACTTCACTCGTACACACACACACACTTCACACACACACACTTCACTCGCACACACACACACACTTCACTTGCACACACACACACACACAAACACACTTCACTCGCACACAAACAAACACACTTCACTCACACACACACATCACTCGCACACACACAAACACACTTCACACACACACGTCACTCGCACACACACAAACACACTTCACACACACACGGCACACACACACTTCACTCGTACACACACAAACACACTTCACACACACACAGCACACACACACACTTCACACACACACATCACTCGCACACACACAAACACACTTCACACACACACGGCACACAAACACATCACTCGCACACACACAAACACACGGCACACACACACGTCACTCACACACACACAAACACACTTCACACACACACGGCACACACACACTTCACTCGCACACACACAAACACACTTCACTCGCGCACACACGTCACGCACACACACACGTCACGCACACACACACACAAACACACTTCACTCGCGCACACACACGTCACGCACACACACACCAAACACACTTCACTCGCGCACACACACGTCACGCACACACACACAAACACACTTCACTCGCGCACACACACACGTCACGCGCACACACACGTCACGCACACACACACACAAACACACTTCACTCGCGCACACACACGTCACGCACACACGTCACGCACACACGTCACTCACAAACACACGTCACACACACGTCACTCACACACACGTCAAGCACACACACACGTCACTCACACACACGTCACTCGCACACACACAAACACACTTCACACACACACGGCACACACACACACGTCACTCGCACACACACAAACACACTTCACACACACACGGCACACACACACACGGTACACACACACATCACTCGCACACACACTTCACACACTTCACACACACATGGCACACACACACTTCACTCGTACACACACAAACACACTTCACACACACACGTCACACACTCTTCACTCGTACACACACACGCACACTTCACACACACACACACTTTACTCGCACACACACACACACACACACTTCACTTGCACACACACACACACTTCACTTGCACACACACACACACACTTCACTTGCACAAACACACACTTCACTTGCACACACACACACTTCACACACACACACTTCACACACACACATCACTCCCACACACACAAACACACTTCGCACACACACACGGCACACACACACTTCACTCGTACACACACAAACACACTTCACACACACACGGCACACAAACACACACTTCACTCGCACACACACACATACTTCACTTGCACACACACACACTTCACACACACGTCACTCGCACACAAACAAACACACTTCACACACACACGGCACACACACACTTCACTCGCACACACACACAAACACACTTCACACACACACGGCACACACACACACACATCACTCGCACACACACAAACACACTTCACACACACACGGCACACACACACTTCACTCGTACACACACACACACACACTTCACACACACACACTTCACTCGCACACACACACGGCACACACACATCACTCGCACACACACAAACACACTTCACACACACACGGCACAAACACATCACTCGCACACACACAAACACACGGCACACACACACGTCACTCACACACACACAAACACACTTCACACACACACGGCACACACACACTTCACACGCACACACACAAACACACTTCACTCGCGCACACACGTCACGCGCACACACACACGTCACGCACACACACACACAAACACACTTCACTCGCGCACACACACGTCACGCACACACACACACAAACACACTTCACTCGCGCACACACACGTCACGCACACACACACAAAACACACTTCACTCGCGCACACACACACGTCACGCACACACACACACAAACACACTTCACTCGCGCACACACACGTCACGCACACACGTCACGCACACACGTCACTCACACACACGTCAAGCACACACACACACGTCACTCACACACACGTCACTCGCACACACACAAACACACTTCACACACACACGGCACACACACACACGTCACTCGCACACACACAAACACACTTCACACACACACGGCACACACACACACGGTACACACACACATCACTCGCACACACACTTCACACACTTCACACACACATGGCACACACACACTTCACTCGTACACACACAAACACAATTCACACACACACGTCACACACACTTCACTCGTACACACACACGCACACTTCACACACACACACACTTTACTCGCACACACACACACACACACACTTCACTTGCACACACACACACACTTCACTGGCACACACACACACACACTTCACTTGCACAAACACACACTTCACTTGCACACACACACACTTCACACACACACACTTCACACACACACATCACTCCCACACACACAAACACACTTCGCACACACACACGGCACACACACACTTCACTCGAACACACACAAACACACTTCACACACACACGGCACACAAACACACACTTCACTCGCACACACACACATACTTCACTTGCACACACACACACTTCACACACACGTCACTCGCACACAAACAAACACACTTCACACACACACGGCACACACACACTTCACTCGCACACACACAAACACACTTCACACACACACGGCACACACACACACACATCACTCGCACACACACAAACACACTTCACACACACACGGCACACACACACTACACTCGTACACACACACACACACACTTCACACACACACACTTCACTCGCACACACACACGGCACACACACATCACTCGCACACACACAAACACACTTCACACACACACGGCACACACACACTTCACTCGTACACACACAAACACACACTTCACACACACACACACTTCACTCGCACACACACACACACTTCACTTGCACACACACACACAAACACACTTCACTCGCACACACACACACACACACAAACAAACACACTTCACTCACACACATCACTCGCACACACACAAACACACTTCACGCACACACACACACACTTCACTTGCACACACACACACACACACACACACAAACACACTTCACTCGCGCACACTCACACACACACACACACACACTTCACACACACACGTCACTCGCACACACACAAACACACTTCACACACACACGTCACTCGCACACACACAAACACACTTCACACACACACGGCACACACACACACGGCACACACACACTTCACTCGTACACACACACTTCACTCGCACACACACACACACTTCACTTGCACACACACACACACACTTCACTTGCACTCACACACACACAAACACAATTCACTCGCACACACACACACACACAAACAAACACACTTCACAACACACACACACACACACACACACACACTTCACTTGCACACACACACACTTTACTTGCACACACAAACACACTTCACTCGCACACACACACACACTTCACACACACACGTCACTCGCAGACACACAAACACACTTCACACACACACGTCACTCGCACACACACAAACACACTTCACGCACACACGGCACACACACACACTGCACACACACACTTCACTCGCACACACACAAACACACGGCACACACACACACACATCACTCGCACACACACAAACACACTTCACACACACACGGCACACACACAAACACACTTCACACACACACGGCACACACACACTTCACTCGTACACACACAAACACACTTCACACACACACGGCACACACACACACATCACTCGCACACACACAAACACACTTCACACACACACGGCACACACAAACACGGCACACACACACTTCACTCGTACACACACACGGCACACACACTTCACTCGCACACACACTTCACTTGCACACACACACATACTTCACTTGCACACACACACACAAACACTTCACTCACACACGTCACTCACACACACACATCACTCGCACACACACAAACACACTTCACTCACACACACACGGCACACACACACACATCACTCGCACACACACAAACACACTTCACACACGGCACACACACACACGGCACACACACACTTCACACGTACACACACAAACACACTTCACACACACACACGGCACACACACACATGGCACACACACACTTCACTCGTACACACACACACACTTCACACACACACACACACACACACACACACACACTTCACTCGCACACACACACACACACTTCACTTGCACACACACACATACTTCACTTGCACACACACACACACAAACACACTTCACACACACACGTCACTCACACACACACATCACTCGCACACACACAAACACACTTCACTCACACACACACACACATCACTCGCACACACACAAACACACTTCACTCACACCACACACATCACTCGCACACACAAACACACTTCACACACACACGTCACTCGCACACACACAAACACACTTCACACACACACTGCACACACACAGTTCACTCGTACACACACAAACACACTTCACACACACACACAGCACACACACACACTTCACACACACAAACACACTTCACACACACACGGCACACAAACACATCACTCGCACACACACAAACACACGGCACACCACACGTCACTCGCACACACACAAACACACTTCACACACACACGGCACACACACACTTCACTCGCACACACACAAACACACTTCACTTGCACACACAACTTCACACACACACACGGCACACACACACTTCACTCGCACACACACAAACACACTTCACTCGGCACACAACGTCACACACACACACACAAACACACTCACTCGCACACACACGTCACGCAACACACACACAAACACACTTCACGGCACACACACGTCACGCACACACAAACACACTCACTCGCACACACACACGTCACGCGCACACACACGTCACGCACACACACACGTCACACACACACGTCACACACACACGTCACTCACACACAGGTCACACACACACACGTCACTCACACAAACGTCACACACACGTCACGCACACGTCACAACACAACGTCACACACACACGTCACACACACGTCACGCACACGTCACGCACACACACACGTCACTCACACACACGCACACACACGTCACTCACACACACGTCACACACACGTCACCACACACACACGTCACTCACACACACGCACACACACACACGTCACTCGCACACACACACACACGTCACACACACTTCACTCGCACACACACACACGTCACACTCGCACACACACACACTTCACACACTTCACTCGCGCACACACACACTTCACGCACACACACACACACATTCACTCGCGCACACACACGTCACACGCACACACACACACACTTCACTCACACACACACGTCACACACACACGTCACGCACACAACACACGTCACACACACACGTCACTCACACACACGTCACTCACACACAGGTCACACGTCACGCACACACACACGTCACTCACACAAACGTCACACACACGTCACGCACACACGTCACGCACACACACACGTCACTCACACACACGTCACACACACGTCACGCACACGTCACGCACACACACACACGTCACTCACACACACGTCACGCACACACACGTCACACACACACACACACGTCACGCACACACACACGTCACTCACACACACGTCACACACACACACGTCACGCACACACACACGTCACTCACACACACGTCACTCACACACACGTCACTCACACACACGTCACACACGCGTCACACACACACACGTCACTCACACACACACACACACACGTCACACACGCACACACGTCACGTCACACACACGTCACACACACACACTCACTCACACACACGTCACACACACACACGTCACTCACACACACACTCACACACACGTCACGCACACACACACGTCACTCACACACACGTCACACACACGTCACGCACACGTCACGCACACACACACGTCACTCACACACACGTCACGCACGCACATACGTCACTCACACACACGTCACACACACACGTCACTCACACACACGTCACACACACACACGTCACGCACACACACACGTCACTCACACACACGTCACACACACACGTCACACACACATCGTCACTCACACACACGTCACTCACACATACGTCACTCACACACACGTCACACACGCGTCACACACGCACACACGTCACTCACACACACGTCACACACACACACACACACGTCACTCACACACACGACTCACACACACACGTCACTCACACACACGTCAAAACACACGTCACTCACACACACACGTCACACACACACACGGCACACACACACTCACGCACACACACACGTCACTCACACACACGTCACGCACACACACACACAAACACACTTCACTCGCACACACACGTCACGCACACACACACACAAACACACTCACACACACGTCACACACACACACGTCACTCGCGCACACACACACGTCACTCACACACACGTCACGCACACACACACGTCACACACACACGTCACTCACACACACGTCACTCACACACACGTCACACACACACGTCACTCACACACACGTCACACACACGTCACTCACACACGCACACAAACACATCACTCGCACACACACAAACACACGGCACACACACACGTCACTCGCACACACACAACACACACTCACTCACACACACACGGCACACACACACACTTCACTCGCACACACACAAACACACTTCACTTGCACACACACACTTCACACACACACACGGCACACACACACTTCACTCGCACACACACAAACACACTTCACTCGCGCACACACACGTCACGCACACACACACACAAACACACTTCACTCGCGCACACCACACGTCACGCACACACACACACAAACACACTTCACTCGCGCACACACACGTCACGCACACACAAACACACTTCACTCGCGCACACACACACACGTCACGCGCACACACACGTCACGCACACACACACGTCACACACACACGTCACTCACACACACGTCACTCACACACAGGTCACACACGCACACACGTCACTCACACAAACGTCACACACACGTCACGCACACGTCACGCACACACACACGTCACTCACACACACACACACACGTCACGCACACGTCACACACACGTCACTCACACACACGCACACGCACATCGTCGCTCACGCACACACACACACACACACACGTCACTCACACACACGTCACACACGCACGCACACACACACACGTCACTCCACACACACGTCACACACACACGCTCACACACACTCACCACACGTCACTCTCACACACGTCACACACACACGCACACACACACACACACACACACGTCACTCACACACACGTCACACACGCACACACGTCACGCACACACACACACACACACGTCACTCACACACACACGCACGCAATCACACACACACGTCCACACACACGTCACTCACACACACGTCACACGCACACACGTCACACACACACGTCACTCACACACACGTCACACACACACACTCACACACACGTCACACACACGTCACACACATACGTCACACACACACACACACGTCACACACGCACACACGTCACACACACGTCACGCACACACACACGTCACTCACACACACGTCACACACACTCCACACACGTCACACACACGCACACGTCACGCACACACACACGTCACTCACACACACGTCACGTCACTCACACACACACACACGTCACTCACACACACGTCACGCACACACGTCACTCACACACACGTCACACACGCACACGTCACTCACACACACGTCACACACACACGTCACTCACACACACACGTCACACACACACGTCACGTCACACACACACGTCACTCACACACACGTCACGTCACTCACACACACGTCACACACGTCACTCACACACACGTCACACACACACGCAGTCACTCACACACGTCACACACACGTCACTCACACACGTCACACACACGTCACGTCACACGTCACTCACACACACGTCACTCACACACACGTCACACACACGTCACTCACACACACGTCACACACACGTCACTCACACACACGTCACACACGTCACTCACACACACGTCACACACACGTCACTCACACACGTCACACACACGTCACGCACACACACACGTCACTCACACACACACGTCACTCACACACACGTCACGCACGCACACACGTCACGCACACACACACGTCACTCACACACGTCACTCACACACACGTCACTCACACACACGTCACGCACGCACACACGTCACTCACACACACGTCACACACACGTCACTCACACACACGTCACACACACGTCACTCACACACACGTCACACACACACACGTCACACACACGTCACGCACACACACACGTCACTCACACACACGTCACACACACGTCACGCACACACACACACGTCACTCACACACACGTCACGCACGCACACACGTCACGCACACACACACGTCACTCACACACGTCACTCACACACACGTCACTCACACACACGTCACTCACGCACACACGTCACTCACACACACGTCACACACACGTCACTCACACACACGTCACACACGTCACTCACACACACGTCACACACACACACGTCACACACACGTCACGCACGCACACACGTCACTCACACACACGTCACACACACGTCACGCACACACACACACGTCACTCACACACACGTCACGCACGCACTCACACGTCACGCACGCACACACGTCACTCACACACACGTCACACACACGTCACACACACGTCACACACACGTCACTCACACACACGTCACACACACACACGTCACACACACACGCACACACACACGTCACACACACACACACACGTCACGTCACACACACACACACGTCACACACACACGTCACGCACGCACACACGTCACGCACACACACACGTCACGCACGCACGCACACACGTCACACACACTCACACACACGTCACACACACGTCACACACACGTCACTCACATCACACACACGTCACTCACACACACGCACACACACACGTCACACACACACACGTCACACACACGTCACGCACGCACACACGTCACTCACACACACGTCACACACACGTCACGCACACGTCACTCACTCACACACACGCACACACACACGTCACGCACGCACACCACGTCACACACACGTCACACACGCACACACACACACACGTCACTCACACACACGCACGCACACACGTCACGCACACACACACTCACACACACGTCACACACACGTCACACACACGTCACACACACGCACACACACACGTCACTCACACACACGCACACACACACGTCACTCACACACACGCACACACACGTCACGCACACGTCACGCACACACACACGTGACTCACACACACGTACACACGCACACACGTAGCAAGTGCACACACACACGTTCACACACACGTCACACACACGTCGCACACACACACGGCATCACTGTTTCTCGTCATATCAAAACTGACCGGAGAATAGCTAGATTTTCCAAAAGGCTTATACTTTGTTGAAACATGAGCATTGCACATTTCAAAGTAAAATGAGTGTTTTTATATGAATGTATCTTTGAAAAGAGCCGAGCGTCTTCAGAACAGCTCGATGTGGTTTTGCTGTAATGTAGTGTTTGTGAGCTCAGTGCTGATCTGATTACAGCCGTTACCGTGGAAACCATTATATCTGCGCTCCAACAGCGCCTCCTGCTGGCAGAGAATCAGTTTACATCAGTCTGTGAGAAACACTGCTGTCTGTCAGCAAACATGAACAAAACATGTTTTATTACTACTACCATCCTGTGCCCTGCAATAAACAATTACTCTACTCTCTTTTATGAGATGAAGGGGGAAAAGAAATTAAACCCATATCGGTCGACCTCTCATGCTGACACAAATCAATTGTTTTGCCACTTTTGCACTTGTTATTAATGTATTTTGAATGCAATTTGTTTTTAATTAGTGTTGATTAGTTCTGCATGTTATGAATCTTTATTAAAAACAAGTTTTGTATTAAGCAGTTGTTCCGGTCCGCACCTTTGAATGTAGACTTGTTTGCTCTATAAACTCTGTTTTCCATTTCATTTAGTTCTGGATTCTGTGTTTTATGATTCAATACCAGTTTAACATAAACAAATACGTCTAATGAAGTAATAGAAACTTTTGAAATCCTTTAAAATGTATTCAAATTAAAACATACTTATTTTACAATGTCATAAAATGTCATTGTTGTTTTTTGTCAAATAAGATGCTGCACAACAGAACTGTATAAATGAATGAAACAAATACAGTTGTTGTTTGGTATTATTATTAATTATATTTTCGTGTACAGCAGTCATATGTTTGGGACTTTTACTTTGACGGGTGTCGTGAGGGTGACGGTAACTTCCTGTTTGGACCGGAAGTGAGCTCTGCGTCTGTAAGAGAAGGCGTTTTCTGTGATGTGAAGCTGTTTGAAGTGATTATTATATGAAAGGTGAGTTATTCTGCTGTTGAATCTCTTCTCTGAGAGTTTGTCTGGTTTGTGTGTGTGTTATAAGCTCTTCACAGTTCGTTTTACACAGACATGATAAATACCTAGACGCCTCACTGGCCGCCATATTGGTCCGGGCATCTCTCCATAACTCTCACATCGAGACAGAAGAAAACACACCGGACTCAGCGGCAGCGTGACCATCTGCAGCCCGGCACACATTAATAAACACACATCTATAGTATCTTTCACAGGTAAGACTGAACACTTGTTTCTGGATGTTTTTGGTCATTTGTAACATTATTTTGGCAGCTTAATTAGCCACCAGTGTCAGACGATATTGCTAGTTAGCTGTGAAAGCTGAGACTTTATAAGAAATCAAAGTTTAAAAGAATTCTTGTTAAGTTTTAACTTATATTGTAGTTTATATCATGGCTTGAAAACGAAAAAAAAAAATTAAATCGGTTCACTCCGAGCAGAATCCATATTTTAACGTTTCTGTTCCTGGGTTCCTCATATATTATTATCGTTCCGAAACCGGTTAATAACGTTATT
>CM049845.1:32500-155000 GCA_027422415.1 Schizothorax lantsangensis
ACATAATAAATACCTAGACGCAGTAAGAATCGTTAAATGACATGTAATCAAACAGACGGTGAACACTATATTATACTATATGACCAAAAGCACTGGGACACCCCTTTATCAATCATGGGCTCCTAATAATCCCCATCCACTGAACTGACTCCATCTCTCTCTCTCACACACACACACACACACACACACACACACACACACACACACACACACACACACACACACACACACACACAAAAGCACTGGGACACCCCTTTATCAATCATGGGCTCCTAATAATCCCCATCCACTGAACTGACTCCATCTCTCTCTCACACACACACACACACACACAAAAGCACTGGGACACCCCTTTATCAATCATGGGCTCCTAATAATCCCCATCCACTGAACTGACTCCATCTCTCTCTCTCACACACACACACACACACACACACACACACACACACACACACACACACACAAAGCAGTGGGACACCCCTTTATCAATCATGGGCTCCTAATAATCCCCATCCACTGAACTGAGTCCATCTCTCTCTCTCACACACACACACACACACACACACACACACAAAAGCAGTGGGACACCCCTTTATCAATCATGGGCTCCTAATAATCCCCATCCACTGAACTGATGGATCTGCTGTATTTTGTTGTAGAACACTGTCCGTATATCTGTGTATTTGGAGCATTCTGTTAGGAAGTGCAGTTCTGTTTCCGTCTGATTCAGATCACAGTGTGAACACAATCTCTGCTCGGGGGGCAGCCATGTTTGTCTGTGTCTGCCCGTCTCTATCATCAGCTTGTGTCCGCTGAGTCTGTATCTGGTCAACGTGCTTCTCAGTTTCTTATCTGACTGTGTACAGATACTCTGCCATACTGTACTCTCTCTTTAGGGACAGATAGCATTGCATTTTACTCTGTTGTTGAGTTTGGGTTTGCCAATGAGTGATGTAACTCTGTTTGATATGTGCAGTGATCTGATTGGTTCTGATGTTGTGAGTCAGAGCATCAGTAGATGTTAGTGAAGCATCAGGACTGAAGCTCTGGATCAGATGGAGGAAGGGCTTGCTTTCTTTGCTCATCTCTTGGTATTGCAGGGCTTTATAATGGTATGATTGGGGGTCACTGAGCTTCAGATGTTTCCAGAATTTAATAGCCCTTTTTTGTATCTTTATGATTAGAGGATATTTGCCTAATTCTGCCCTGCATGCGTTATTTGTTGTGTGCCGGTGCACGTGTAGTATATTTTTACAGAGTTCTGCATGCAGGGTCTCAATCGGGTGTTTTTCCCATTTAGTGAGATCTTGACTTGGGTTTGTCAGTGGACCCCACACCTCACTGCCATATAGTGCAATGGGCTCGATTACTGATTCTAATATTTTCAGCCAAATTCTAATAGGGATTTCTATAGGACATTGCCGTTTTATGGCGTAGAAGGCCCTGCGTGCTTTATCTCTCAGTTCATTCACAGCATGAAACCTGGAGGGGGAGAAAGTGGTAGCATAGAGAAAAAAAAAGTTAAATCGAGGTAACAAATTCATCTTAACAGTAGAGATTCTTCCTTGGAGAGAGACTTTTTATATATGGTAATGCCCAAATAGATGAAAGATTCCTTAATAGGGATAAATGAGGGAATAGAAAAATTAACTTTAACATTGTTAATTGGCATTAAAGCAGATTTGCTCCAATTTATTTTATATCCTGATAGGCTACTAAAATTAACAAATTCCTTAATTATACTAGAGACTGAAACATCAAAGTGGTCTAAATATAGAATAATATCATCAGTGTATAATGAAATACTATGATCATGAATCTTAATCGATACTTCAGATTTCCTGATGGCTTGTGCTAAGGGTTCGAGAGATAGACAAAACAATAAGGGGGAAAGCGGACACCCCTGTCTCGTTCCCCGCTGTAAAGGGAATGAGGGGGAAATAATATTACCAGTTATGACTGATGCTGCAGGTGAGTGGTATAATGTCTTAATCATAGAAATGAAGTGTTCACCGAAGCCGAAACATTGCAGAACTGCCCACATATAATTCCACTCTAACCTGTCAAAGGCTTTTTCTGCTTCAAGTGAAAAGACCGCACAAGGTGTTGGGTGGGAGTCCGCAAAGTCAAGAATATGAAGGAGTCGACGCATATTGTCAGACGCATTGCTTTAAGGAGATCAACTCCATAATTTCTAAGTTTATCTGGAATGATAAATGTCCCAGAATTAAACTTACCACATTACAACATCCTAATAGCGCAGGAGGACTGGCTGTACCAAATTTTGAATTATATTATTGGTCGTTCCAGCTTAAGGCTCTTCATAATTGGGTTGATCCTCAATCTACAGTTTCATGGAGAGTGATTGAAGCTGACAAGGTTAAACCAAATAGACTTCAAGATATTCTATTTACTGGCACAGGAAAAAAAAGGGGATAATTATAAATTTGGTCCGGTTGTGGCCAACTCTATTAAAATCTGGAAAACGGTTGAACATCGGATAGGAGGACCCTTCAGATTTTGTAACAGTACTCCTTTATGGCACAATTTTAATTTTGTATGTGGAAATCGTCCATTTGTCCAACCCTCTTGGTCCTCTTTAGGTGTAAACACGTGCGTGATATATATGATAACCAGGGCCTCTGTTCATTTCAGACATTGAGGGCCAAATTTTGTCTACCAGCATCCACATATTTTGTCTTTCTTCAGTTGCGTTCTGCTCTCAAAGCGTATGGCGTTCCTTGGTCTTGTATTTCCTCTCATCCTATGCGGGACTGGATTGCACCATCTGCTTGTCGGCCATCTGTTTCCTTAATATATACTAAAATTATTGATTACATCACAAAACCTCTTTCTATTAAAACTATTTGGAATAGGGAATTATCTGACCTTAATTTATCTGTCGACTGGGAGAGAGTGTGGTCTAATCTCAGTTTAACATCTAAAAATCTGGCTCATCGTCTTATTCACTTCTAAGTCATTCATAGAGCATACATAACTCCTTACAAAAGATTTAAAATGAAACTACAGTCAAATTTGAACTCCCATATATGTAACACTGCATCATCAGGCACTTTTCTTCATATGTTTTGGGAATGTCCTGTCGTCATCAGTCTATGGACACATGTAAACCTGGTTTTGTCATCATTACTGCGAATTGATTGGTCTGTTAACCCAAGTTTGTGTCTTCTTAATGATGATTCAGGTCTCTGTATTAGTTCAATGCAAAAGAGAATATTGTTTGCTGGTTTTACAGCTGTGAAGAAGACAATAATCCAGAACTGGTTTACACCACACGTGTAGAAAAACATATTGGATCCGTAGCCTCTTGCAAATAATGTCATGTGAATGTACAACGGCACGAGTCGGTGGGGCCAGGCCTTCGACCATTGATGCTTGGCAGTGTTTTCTTTTTGATGTACGTGATTGTATGGAGGAGTGACTTGTTTTGTGTTTTTATTGTCCTTCCCTCTCTCCCTCCCTTTTGACTTGACTTTGAGCTATTGAGTATATGTCTGTTGTTTTGTTTTGTTATATTTTGGATGTTATGTTATGTTATGTTATGTTATGTTATGTTATGTTATGTGTGAAAAAAAATGAAAAAATGTTGATAACAAAAAAAAAAATCTATCAATCAAAAAGCATACCTAATTAATTAAAATCATGAAACTTATACAATTTAACATTAATTTATTAAAAGTGTAACAAAAATGACATGTTTAGGGTCGTATGAAATGTTTTATTTTTTTTCTCACCTTTTAGGTGTTTTAGCACGTCTAATTATCTGAATGCATACAAACAATATTTATTTATTCTTACAGTAGCTTATGAAATGCCCCCCCCCCCCCTCAGAAATTCTGTGTTGTGTATTTAAATTTTACTGGTTATCAGATGAAGGCATAAAACATTGATTTAAATTATATTTTAATTGATGAAAATTAAACATTTACATTTTTGGCAAATAAAGGGGATTTACTATTAAAATTAAAATATTTTGTGATTATTTCTTAAAAAAATAAAGTTGTATTATTTTTCAACAGTAGTAGTAGTATTACGTACATTCTACTAAATAATAGTAATACAGCTATTTCTGACACAATGTCTTTAATAAGATAAACCAAACTTTTATTTTGACGGGTTGCCGAGTAAAGTTCTGTGTGTATATGATATGACACTAGTTTTACTGAAATGAAATGGTAAAATGCTCGTGAAGTGACTCTCAGATCAGTTTTGGAGATATTGTTCATGTATTTATGTCCTCATTGAGACGGCAGACGCTGAAATCACCGTGAGCGTCAGGCGCGCTGTGTATGTAGTAAACAAAACTGTGCTTCTGCTCCATTCACACAGAGACACATGCAGGATTCATATTTAAATCAACTTTTGCGGCTTAATATTTACAGATACTAGTCCTTGTCGCGATTTGATTTAACCCTTTAGGCGCCAAGGGTTTTTGTGAAAAATGCTGGCCATGACCAAAAGTTTTTGTGGGGTGTAAATATACTCATCTAATTTGCATAATATGATGTCATCAGGGGGCGGCCCTCTTGAATTTCATAATATTCAGGAAATAGTAGATATTGAATTAAAGTTTGAACTTATTTGCGTGGTTTTTTTTTTTGTCTTTTTATCCTCATTCCAAATTATTAGAATAGAGTAAACCAACAATAAAACAAGAGAAAGTACTAAATGATTACTATACTATATAGCAGTAAAATGCATGTGAACAGTAGCCTACTTTTTGATCAGTTCATCAGTAATATTCAGGAAATAATAGATATTGAATGGATGTTTGAACTTATTTGCATTTTTTTTGTCTTTTTATCCTCATTCCAAATATTCAGGAAAAGCAGAAATCAACAGTAAAACAGGAGAAAGTAGTAAATTATTACTATATTACTGTGCCATAGTAAAATACATGTCCCTATTTTTTGATCAGTTGACCAGCTATCTGCCCAATCAGGTATCTAGGTGACACAGTTTATAGTTCTTGAGAGTATGGTACCTCTCATTGCATGGCACAGCGCACAGACCTACCCCACACTGACTGCCCTTAGAGCGCGAGCAATCAGAACAAACAACGCAATCTGGCCTATCATCAGCACCGTGGAGCCAGTGGTGCTCAGTGAGCAACAGCTCTCCTATGGACACTATGACCACGTTCACCCCTGCCACCCCCATCCCCGTTAGGCAAAGGGTCAAAAGTTTCAAGTTTTATTTGTCACATACACGACTATACAGAGATTGTATAACCAGCAGTGAAATGTGAATCAGGTCCGCTCCATGGACAGTGCAAATATTGTAGAATACAACAAGGGAAGTATGCATAAAATAAAATGAATAACAAATAAGATATAAAGCACAGAATATAAAATATAAAGTATAAGAGAATGTGCATGACAGTATGCTGTAGAATTAAATATTAAGATAAGCATGACTGAGTGGGGGGGGGGTGCAAACAGGTAGGACATGGTGACATAAGCAGCAATCACAAAAAGAATAAATATAAAATATGATAAGATATCAAGATACAGAAAGTGTTGTGTGCAAATGACAGTATTGTGTGCAAATGACACTGTCAGTATGAGGTAGATGATAATGAGTGTGAGTATATTACTGATTGTGAGTGATTAGTAAGTGGAGTCATGTTGATGTTAAGAGGCTGGGTTCAGTTCAGTTTGAATTCAAGAGCCTGATGGCCTGGGGGAAGAAGCTCCTCCTGAGTCTCTCAGTTTTTGCCATCAGGCTGCGGAAGCGCTTACCAGATGGCAGCATAGTGAAGAGACGGTTTCCAGGGTGATTTGAGTCCTTGGTGATTTTGACAGCTCTGCTTCTGCAGCGTTTGATGTAGATGTCCTGCAGAGAGGGGAGAGCAGACCCAGAGATACGCTCAGCTAAGCGCACAACTCTCTGCAAGGCTTTGCAGTCTTGACTGGAGCTGTTTCCATACCACACTGAGATGCACTGAGACAAAACACTTTCTATGGTCCCTGCATAGAAAGTTTTCAGGATTGATGGTGAGACCCTGAATTTCCTCAGCTGTCGCAGATGGTACAGTCTTTGCCTGGCTTTCTTAACCTGTGTTTGGATGTGTGTAGTCCAAGTCAGGTCCTCGGAGATGTTTACACCGAGGTACTTGAAGCTGCTTACTCTCTCCACAGGGGTCCCGCTGATCATAAGAGGAGTGTAGGGCAGCAGGTGTCTCTTTCTGAAGTCTACAATCAGCTCTTTAGTTTTGCTCACATTCAGAGAGAGACAGTTGTCCTGGCACCATGATGTTAGTCTCTCTACCTCATCCAAGTATGCGGTCTCATCAAAATTATCACTTGTTTCACTTGCTTCGTGAACACTCGCGCCTTGCGCGGCAGCACCAGCTACAAAGATGTACCGGGAGAAGCGCGATCATTAGACGACCGCTCGTCTTTTCCAAAAGGCAAATATTCCCCTTCAGAGTCAGAATCGGCGAATAAAATTTGCAACACATCCTCACGGTACAACTTTTTATTAGCCATTTGGTGATTTTCTCTCACAAATCTCACAATTTACTCAGAGACGCTATGAACTGAACTGCTTCCACATCAATGACACGATAGCTCACTTGCTCTGCCATTTCCTTGAACAATTTTGGTCTAGAATCGAAGTACTACATGTCTGCCATCTAGTGGTAGGGAATACAAATGAGATATTACACCATATTAGGAACTACAGTCTATTTCATGAAGTATGACGTCTTGTCGCAATTTTGTGACTTTGGCGCTTAGAGGGTTAAGTGTAATGACCTACTTTTGATTAATTCATCCAAACTTTGACAAATTCCGTGACATTCAGCGTTAAACTGTAAATTCCGTTTTTATGACTGGATTCCGCGAATCCGTCCACATTTTCTGCATCGCGGAAATCATAGGGCCCTAATTTATGCACTCAATACTTGGTCGGGGCTACTTTAGCACAAACTCCAGCATCAGTGAGGTGTGGCATGGAAGCGATCAGCCTGTGGCACTGCTGAGGCACTATTGAGCCTTCAGCTCATCTGGATTGTTGGATCCACTGTTTCTCATCTTTCTCTTGAAAATATCCCATAGATTCCATATGGGCTTCAGGTCAGGCATGTTGTCTGGCCAATCAAGCACAGTAATATCATGGTCAGCAAACCACTTGGAAGTGGTTTTGTCACTGTGGGCAGGTGCTAAAGTCCTGCTGGAAAAGGAATTTGGAAAGGCCTCAATAGATAACACTCTGTAGCGAGAGGAGGCCTGACGACACTCGCAGAAATGGCCGAGCTCTAGGAGCGGAGGCCTCAGCATGACAACTCTCAAAAACAAGAGGAGGCCTAACTACACTCCATGCTCAGGACATCTTGCAAGGAGGCTCACATTGAGCCTACAACTCACAGATGCTGTCCCAGCGGAGCTCTGGTGAGCGGAGGCCTCAATGGATAACTCTCTGTAGCGAGAGGATGCCTGACGCTACTCAACATAAAGACTGTTTATCAAGGCGGCCTCACACAGCCTCACGCTTATCAAGGACCGAACACTTGATTTCACTGTCTAGCTGGAACTCAGGTGAGCGGAGGCCTCAGCAGAATGACTCTCTAAGCAAGAGGAGGCCAAACCCACTCAACATAAAGACTGTTTATCAAGGCGGCCTAACAGAAGGCCGAACACTTGATTTCACTGTCTAGCCAGAGCTCAGGTGAGCGGAGGCCTCAGCAGAACGAATCTCTAAGTGAGAGGAGGCCAGACCTTCTCACACTTGCCAGAAGGGGACCGACTGAGACTTCCAAGACCATAACGAGTGGGCTGTCTACTTACAACCCTAGCAGGGGAGACATCACTGTTTAGGTAGGGCTCAAGGAGACTGCTACTTAAAAACCCGAAGAAGGGGAGCAATCACTGAGCTATCAACAGCTGGTCCCACACAGCTAGCCTGAAAAACCCCGGTAAGCCCTCCTATGAGGCTGCCCTGCCATGGCAATGGCTGAAATATTACCACCCTTAGGTGGCTATACTAAGGAGGTCCCCAATCCGTGTCAGTCCCACAGTAGGCTATTTCCGATATATTGACCAGAGGCTCACAATAGGAAGATCCAAACCATAGTAATGATTCGCTAAGGAGCGAACACATAAAACTATTAGTCCAGATCAAAGCCTGATGCAAGCAACGGCCATAACATTAGGTGGCTGGACACAGATATCCTCAAATAGCATTTCCCTCAGATAAGGCTGAAGTTCACCCAGGCCATGATGTGGGCCATCTACTTAAAACCCGAATAGGGGAGACAGCGCAGTCTAGGCAAGGGCTCAAGGAGACCACTACTTAAAGACCCCACAAGGGGGAGCAGTCTCCGAGCTGGAACACAGCTATCCTCAGACAGCAGATTCCAAGCAAGACTTCAGTGCTTACCTGAGAGAGCTTGTGCCCAAGGGGAACCAAACCCAGTCATAAACGTCTGGCTAGAACATAGCTGTCCTCAGACTGCTATATTCCAAAGCAAAACAGCCTGAGCTGGAGCATAATCATCCACAGATGGCTATACTCTGAGCAGAGACTGTTCACTTATCACCCGGCTAAACACAGGAAGGAACATTCCCCGTAACCACTCTAGACTACTGAAGCACCCTGGGAGAGAAAGCGAACAGCTTCACTCCACAGAGCATTCAGTATATCCATGCCCAGCGGGGCTCTCCACACACAACAACATGAATAATAGAGAGGCACGGCTGAATATAGCTCCGCCCGCGATCTCACACGCTCTGGGCTAAAAACAACTCGGTGCTCACACGTCATCGTCATAGCAACGCGAGCAATATCCGCGGCATCAGGCAACCCGATAGTAAAGGGTATGCGGACACCGCAGATCAAAGCAATTGCCGCGAGCTGAGATAAACCGAGCCACGGCAACAGCCCGAGACACAAACGCTTTGCCCCGCATCCCTCAGGAATAGGAACAAACGGGAGCCGAGCACATTAAAGTGGCTCATCACAAAGAGCGCGTGGTCGCCGAGACAAAGACGCAAAGGTTAGAATATGCCCTTGAATGTTAAATCCCAACACAGAGGCACATATTCCTCAAAGCGCTGCTCGACTCACCAGGATGATGTCTCACACACAGACGGCTCCAAAGACAACAAAAGTTGGCGACATATTCAGCAGGTGACCTTTTGTACTTTCGGGTACCCGCCTATGACCTCATGGGCCAAGTGGACCAATAGGATTGGAGTTGTTTTACACATGCTTCAGGTACCGGTCATGCAGACAACGTTCTCCAAAGTGTCCACCAGGACGCAGCGTTGAGTTCCCTAGAAGGGGAACCATTGTTAAATTATAATAATATTTCACAATATTACTACAATATTATTACTTCATTTTGGATCAAAGAAATGCAGCCTTGGTGAGCAGAAGAGACTTCTTTCAAAGACATTTAAAACTCTTACCCTAAACTTTTGAACGGTTGTGTAAATTACAGTTATGAGGTTCCCCCCATTTAAATGATACTGTGGCACATGTGCTCCATTCTATAGAGACTGTATCTGTTCCCCGAAAACTGAGGACAAATAATACGCTTACTAAGGGAACCAGTTAATAGCAAAATAAGCACAAATAGGGCAACAGCAGCCATGGTCACAAAACTCTGGACTATTGATAATAGTGAGGATATATCAAAGTCTACTAAAGGAAGTAGAGCTTTTTTGTAACACATCTCATAACCTTGCACTACTGTTTTATGTGATGAAATAAATCATCTTTTGTCTGAAATAATATGAACAGCAGCTATGCTAATCTTTCTCCTTATCTTTCCTGTTTCTATCTCGGGATGCCCATCCCAAGGTTACTAGAGATAAAGCCAGCTCCAGTTTAGATCCAGCCTCACTTGTCTCATCAGTCCATAAAACGTTGACCCAGAATTTTTGAGGCTCGTCTATGTACTTTTTGGCAAATTCCAGCCTGGCCTTCCTATTCTTCTTGCTAATGAGTGGTCTGCATCTTCTGGTGTAGCCGCTGTACTTTTGTTCATGAAGTCTTCTGCGAACAGTAGATTGTGATACCTTCACTCCTGCTCTCTGGAGGTTGTTGCTGATGTCACTAACAGTTGTTTTATGGGCTTATTTTACAGCTCTCACAATGTTTCTGTCAGCAACTGCTGATGTTTTCCTTGGTCTACCTGTTTGAGGTCTGTTACTTAGTACACCAGTGGTTTCTTTCTTTCTCAGGACATTCCAAATGGTTGTACTGGCTATGCCCAATGTTTGTGCAATGGCTCTGATTGATTTTCCATCTTCTCTCAGCTTCACAATTGCTTGTTTTTCACCCATAGACAGCTCTCTGGTTTTCATGTTGGTTACACATCATCTAACTATAAATGCTGAGCGCAGACATTCAGTGATATTTATTGTTTAAATAATCAATGTAATAGGACACACCAGGGCAACAAAACACACCTGCCAGTCACATGTTACAATACTTTTGGTCACATGAGCAATGAGTGGGTTCAAACAAAAGGTGCTATCTTCGAAGTTGTGTATCAGATCCAGATGAAAATACCTGGAAATAAAAGCTGAAATGTTGATCTCTTGTCTCATATTCGTCTTTTGATGTCAAACCCAAATGTTTTCAGTCTACAGCAAAAATAAAGGAATTGGCCTCACCTTTCACTGTACTTTTGGAGGGGAGTGTATATTGGCGCTCAGTTTTTCTTGTGTTGAATACATTTGGCCAAGATCTCATGATGTAAATGATGAAGCGCTATGCACAGGATATTTAAAATATACAAATGTATATTGGCTACAACCGCAATAAGTGAGGTTACTGGGTTCTAGCTGTGTTTTTCCGGCAGTATGTTACACTCACACAGAACCAGCAAGCTGTCCAGCTAGCCTACCGTGATACAATCCAGCTGCCAAATGATAGTTGAACTCGCGTTAAAACACAAATATCCAAAGACAGGTAAGGAAGATAGGAAAATATTAACTCCTAGCAAGGCAAATGACAGCTTTATAATCCGTTAACATTAACTAGCCAGCCGCTAACAAATTAAACAGACATTTTAGCCTACTACTCCACTGAAGGTAAGATCCACTCTGACAATCTGATTTATAATTGTGTTGATGTTTGTTGATTCGGACAGCTCTCCACGTTTCAGGAAGTAATCCAATTGTAGTGACAGGATTTACTCCTTCAAAAGTTAGTCGGCTCCGGTAAAGTTATATTGTTAAGCAAAGTTAGCTAAAAGTTAGCTGCGCCTCCTCAGCAAAGTGACATCAAATCCTCAAACTGTCAGCGAAACCTCGTAACTCCACCCCGCCTCCATTCAGAATGAAGCCGTTTGGAGACAGATTTCTGCTTGTTTGCAATGCAATAACTGATGTTTGAAATAAGTACAGCATTTTCTTTATTCAAGAAACACTATGTCTATAAAGGCTAATGTTTTTTGTGTGTTTGAAGAGTGGAGAAAAGTTTTATTTGCTGCCTATATTTTCCTTGGTATTAGCTTGGATTTTGTAGTTACTGCAATTTTGACACAAAATTGAACCAGGAGACTTTGTCACAAGACAGAACGCAAAGAACATTTCCCAACAAACACATTTGTGTTGTAGCAACGTCGGCACCACGTTCCATTTATACTATGGCAACATTGCTGTATACATGCTCGCGACATTGTAGTGTAGAAAGGTAAGATGCGAAGGAGTCAAGCAGTTATTCACACGTTTTGATTGAATTATTTAGACTTTGGCAAAGTATCCGTCAAACAAACTAAAATCGAAAGCAGTGCCCTTAACAAATCACAAAAGGCTGCACTTTAATAAAATAAACACACAGGCTGCATGTTTTAAAGTGAAGCGCTTTCCTCACATGATCGGCTCGTGATCCTGTGTTTTCTGTGTTTCATGTCACAGTGAATGCAGTGAAACTCCATCCCTGCATGTGCTGACAGTTTAATGTGTATTTGTGAACACAACAGACACAGAATATGCATTATTTTCATGGTCACATAACATTTACAGCATTTCATGAGTTCACCTGCCCATTCAGCCCTGCCAGATAATGGTAAACGAACTTGGCTTGCTGTCCGCGAAGGAGGCTCGAACCCGAGGCTCTGCTCGAGCTCGGAGTAAGAACTCCCCAAAAAAGGCTTATGAAAGACAGCAAGCTGGCGACCGATTGCGAGCAATTTGGTGGTAGACAAATTTGAAAGAATTTGATCATTCCCCCCAAAAAAAAACTTTGAGAGGGAAAAAAAGGCTCCTGCAGTAGCGGAGAGAAGATCACTGCTGTGGCAGTGAAGTAATATTTTTTTTTTTAGCATGGGGGCTACAGCAGGAGCGATGAGGAAGAACTCTGCAGCAGAGAAATATATAAAAATGATTAACGTGGAGCGAAATTGCTGCTGCTGGGGTAAAAGATGATAAGGATTTGTCACCATTGCAGTAGTGACAAAGAAGATTATAGTTTGCTTCGAAGGCTGCGGGGCAACTTTCTGCTGCGGGAGTGAGCTATTAATAATAAGATTATAGGGTGGAAAAGCCACTGCTAAGGCAGTGGAAAAAGAAAGAAGAAAAATTTCACTGCTGTGGCAGTGAAGTGGTTAAAGGTTTGTAGGAGAGAAACTGTATATTAGAGGTTAGGAGTTCTTCTTAGTTTTTTATTTGCTGTTTGCATTCTTAAATAGAGCATTACCGTCATCTACTGTGGATACTAGGGCTGGGAGATATGAGCAAAAATTCATATCTCTGTATTTTTTGGCTGATTTGCGGTATACGGTATATATCTCGGTATTTATACACTTTTGTATTTGGATTAAACAAAAACAAATAAAGTGAATGTAACCATAGGCATATATTACGTTTTAAAAAAGGGTTAAAATCACATTACATTCTAACATTGTAACATTGTAATCTAAAAACAAAAATAATGCTTTTAAAACAGAAGTTATATTTACTAAAATTTAAATTAAAATAAAAAAGCACAGACTAATTGAGTAAAAAGGCTGTTTTGATTACCCCATTAGTCACTTTACAGTTAGTGCTATCATACAAATACTTGTAGGTTTAAAATTCTACATACGTCACATTTATCGTTTATTAACTACAAATATTTAAGCAAAATGTATATTTTAGTCAGAATTATTGTGCTCCTATTACATTGTGCATCTGTTTGGCGCGCATGCGCACGGCGGCGCTCGTTCTAAATTAAGTGTGAAGTTTAGCAGAGAATCTCAAAGCAGAAGCTCATGCACTTCTGACACCAAAATGGAAATATTTCCATGGCTTTCTAACATTTACAGATGGAGAATATACCTGTGAGATGTAAGTTATGCATTAAGGAAAACAGCACATCTCAAACACATTAAACAGCGCGAGTCTCTGTCAGCGACACACGCAGCCTTTCTGTCAGAGCCGTCTTAAACTGAAACTAAACTATAGGCTTCTATATCTTACAAGTTCTTTTAAAGCCCTTCATATAAAGTTTGTCACATGTTTAGAACAAATTGTATTATGCACTTTCTCTGCAGCAGTTCAGTCTCTGTCCTCCGCTATATTTTCAGATGCGCTCGTTTTAAACTGTATATCGATATAAACGGTATTGCCTTATATACAGCCTTATATACAGGGGAAAGTCTCTGCTGCAGCAGCGGCATATTGGAGGTTAGGAGGCTGACAGTCCTGGTGGCTGTATGGCAATGAGACTTACGTTTGGGTTAAGGGAATTCCTTGCTTGGAGAGATTGGGCTAGGTGATGCAATGGGAGCTAGAGGGCGAGGAAGGGGGATCCCTGCTATTTCTGCAAAACTGAGAGTGAGTGGAGTTTAATGATTAACTAAGAACAGGTGCGTGGCATTTTGAGTTGCAGCATCTATGCAGAAAGAATGGCTGGAATAATGGTTTGCTGGAATGCCTGATCTGGTTTAGACTGATTAGGTGTTTTTAAAACCAATGTCTAGAGATGGGGCTGTTGTGGTCCTCTGTGAAAAGGGGATTGGTGGGAAATTGAATCTGAGAACTTCTGTGAGCTAAGCATTGGGGAAATATTAAGGCAGGTGACGGGCTAACAAACGAGAGGGATCATGTGGGAGAACAGTGAGAAATCACTGCCGTGGCAGTCATATAAAAATAAAAAAATAAAATGGAGAAATCACTGCTCTTGCAATTGGAAGAAAATATATGAAGTTTTAGTCAGGGTATTGTGAGTGCTGCGCAAATTCACTGCTGCAGTAGTGAGAAATAGAATTTTGAATGACATCTGCTGCAAGAGTGGTGGGGGAGATCACTGCTGCGGCAGTGAGAAATAGATAGTATGTCTGTTCAATCATTTATTTTAGCTATGGGCAACTTTACTGAAGACAGTAATAGTAAGCAATGGCAAATTCAATTGGAGAAAAAGATTGCTGCTGTAATTATTGACGTGTTATAAATCACTGCTGCGGCAGTAAAATTATGGAAATTTTTGTAGTGGGAATTCACTGCTGCGACAATGTTGTAGTAACAAGTGATTTGTCAGGGAAAATCACTGCTGTGGCAGTAAGAAA
Source organism: Schizothorax lantsangensis (assembly GCA_027422415.1). NCBI lineage: Eukaryota > Metazoa > Chordata > Actinopteri > Cypriniformes > Cyprinidae > Schizothorax > Schizothorax lantsangensis. The sequence goes on from CM049845.1 coordinate 47,025, forward strand.
TAACGGCTGATTTGAGAACAGTGGGACTTTAGTGTCACTCAAAGCCTGTGGCTGTTTTTTTTTTGGGCAACATAGTCCTAATCAATTGGATTCCTTTATTTCCTTCACTAATTAGGTGCCGTACTTTCACATTACTGCAGTCCAACAACCTATGCCGGAGGGCAAAACCAAGGAGATATATGATATGATACCTAGAGAGAGTGTCCATTAACATTTACATTCACCTCAATAACAGTTTCTTGGCCGGCACAGGACCCCCAGAAAACTTGGGACATGAAATCCACCATCTTTGCTCATGGGCATTCAGTTCTGCTGCCAGTTTATTTTTCAGGAAGAAAAATGCCCAATCACTGGGTAGTGGACATGACGAGCGGAGGGAGAAATGTCTGCTGCGGCAGTTCAGTAACACGGTTTAATCATAAAAGCTGCTGTAGAATGAAGATATAATGTAATGCGGTAAAGTAACGTGAGATATCACGTGATGATAAAAGCCGTTTAAAGTATCCTTCACAGGCCGAATCTTATAACACATGGCTGAGTTTTAGTTAACCTGAACCAGGCCGACCATCTTCAGAAACATGCGAAAGAAGATGGTTTACACATGGCCCACTGCGGAAACATCTGAGAGAGATGCGATATCACTGATTTTACTTGCTGACTTACTATGGACTAAAATAAAATCTCAAATTATTATAGATCACATTTGTTTTATATTATTTCCCTTAAATAATTTATTGGACAAAGCAATTGTGACATCCACATAAATATTCATACGATGGTTTAATAATATCATTAAATATCATGTTGTGAGCTTAACATAAAAATGTATGTCATGAATATACTTTGTAGAAATCTGCCAGAAGAAGCAGAGCAGCCATGGCAAATCACTTTGAATAGAAGCATCTGATTAACAGCTAAACTGGAATTCACAAACATTAAGTAAGCCTGGAGCAATTTGTGTTCATGATGCACAGTTTACAGAACCATACTGACAGCTGAGAGCGAACCATACTCAGACCACCTCCCAAGATGGACTTGAGTTACGAAAGTCTGCAATATTTTTGGGTGCTGACAGTGGAACATGTTCAGACTCCTTAAAATGAGTATGTGTGAAAACACCCAGACCGGCGAAGGTTTCACAGCGGCGATGTGGGTTGGGGTTGCTATTTGGGTGGCTGTAAAGAGAAATACCACGACTGAGGTGAGACCCTTGATCAAGGCACTTTCAAACTCAAAGAGACAACATCTCCTCAAAGCTCTGCAGAACTGGCCAAAGCAACACTTGATTGATTGTGTTCAATCGCAGATGTTCAGGAGAGTCTCCTAAATGCTGCTGAAAGGTTTCAAGAGACAGACAGCACTTCTCTCATGATGATGCTGTCGTGAGTCTGAGCGAGTGTGAACAAATCCTCTGCAGTGCGAGACTGCTGAAGATCACACAAAACACAAATCCTAAATCCTATCACACCCTAAAAATCCCAATCACGTCACAGGCAATAACATTTCAAGAGTGTGACTCTCCTTGTGTAGCACCTAAATATCATATTGTCAAACAACTGTCAGACAATGAATGAACCTGCACCTCAAATGCCAAGAATACTACAGCCTGCTACAGCGTTGTTATTAATCATCTGTATTTATATTTATTCTTTATGTATTTGTGAAGTAGTTAGCTTACACTGTTATTTTAGTGTTTAACTGAAAATGCTACAGTAAGATGTTTATGTCGTTATGTTGTTAACGCTATTTATGTGTATTACATATTTTGTATTTCATTGTCTGTGGCAAATCAAATTTAGATATTTTGAGTTTCTACAGTATAACTGACAAATTATGCTACATTACGCTGTTTCATGTAAACAAAGTATTCATGCAAGTAATGTAAAATTATGCATGACTACATCCTTTATAGATGGTGTGCGTGCGTGCGTGCGTGCGTGCGTGTACATACATTTGTGTAGTCCTGCTGTAATTCTGGATTCTCCTCCATGATCCACACTATAAAACACACACAGAGTCCTATTATTATATTTTCGATTATGATCTTGGCTTCCAATGATTTTGAAAACAATGTAATCAAGATAAAACAACATGTTAAACCACGCTTTAATCAAACTAGCAATATTATAGATGTTAGCAACATGCTAAACATGTTAGAATAGCACTAGCATCAGGGTTGCAGCTCTCACACACTTTCAGACTCTGTCTCTCACTGACCGACTAAATCTCACAGCAAATAACAAGACAAAAGAAATCACTCAATCTGCTCAGGATTTTCCCACTGGTCTTGTTTGGTTTCTCAGAGATTGGACTGGTCTAAAGCACATTAAACCAAATAAAACCAGACTGTGAAATGAACAGCTAAAGCGATTACGGGTCAGTAGGTGCTGCCTCTTGTGGTGTCTTTTTTACTTTCTCTCCTGAAAAGTCTGTGTTGTGGACATAAAGAGATGGTTCTGTGTCTAAATAAACTCAGTTCTTGTCAAGAAAAAAAGAGAAAGGAATGGCAGATGTGAGCAGGGTGGCCAAAGGGATTAAGCTTAGGTGAATGGTGCACTGTTAAAAATATGAGTGTGAAATGACAGTATATTCCAGGTTAATAATTGCATTACTTTCACCGTGGGACTTCTTTTGTATCTAACTCCACTCTTAGAAATAAGAGGGGGCAGTCGTGGCGTAATGGTTAGAGAATTGGACTTATAACCTGAAGGTCGCAGGTTCGAGTATCAGGTCCGGCAGGGGTTGTCGGTGGGGGGAGTGAATGTCCAGTGCTCTCTCCACCCTCAATACCATGACTGAGGTGAGACCCTTGAGCAAGACACCAAACCCCCAACTGCTCCCCGGGTGCCGCAGCATTGCCTGCCCACTTTCAAATGCATGTGCACATGTTTTATTCCTTAATTTAATGTACTGTAGAGCAGGGGTTCCCAACCGGGGGGTCGCGGCCCACTAGGGGGCCTCAGTGATGCTCCAGGGGGGGCCGCGAGACATCTTAAAATTAATTTAAATATTATTCTATAATTGTTTAATTTCATTATTAATGTGTTAAATTAAAATGATCAACGCACGGCCTCTATCGTGTTCTGTGATTGATTGCTTCGGACTCGGTGCAGCAAGCCTCATCGCACTGTTAAATACAGACTGAACGGCGGCTTCAAAACTTCCAACCGCTGCATGCAAACTACACCTCTTGGCTGCATGAAGCAAACCGTTGCGCTGATATAGCCTAATGGTAAAGACGAGTAGAGTAATAATAACGAACTTGCGCGTGCCTAATGTATGACACTCCTGTATATCAGAGTCGTACATTAGGCACGCACTATTGATTCACAAACTATGTGCACTCTCGGGGCTCTGATCCCTATCGTATTTTTGCATTAAATTTCAATATATTTGCATAGTTGTCCAAATGAATGTCCTGTGAGTGTTTTATAATGGATGCTCACCCAGAGGCTCAGTGGTGTTTATGCACATATGAACATCCGACGCGCCCTGACGGAGTAACTGTTCACTGATCCCATGTCTTCATCGAACCACCTTCAGATCGATGCGTTTCAACAGATTTAGAATGTATTTGCTGTATATTTCATTTGTATGTTTTTTTTAATGGATAAAAACAGTAGATATTCAGTCAGTCCAGTTCAAAGGGACAGGTTTAGTGAGTGGTCTTTTGGCATCTGTTGTCCTGTTGGTATGGCAGGTTCACTTATTTAAGAAAAAGTTTTCTGAAGTTGTAAAGTATGTCTGAAGTAAAGAATTCAGGAGCTTTAAATCTGTATATGTATATATATATTACTTTAAAAAGTTAGAATTGAGCAGAGGGTTTTCTTTCAAGTTATAAAGTATAGCTTTAATTTAAAGTTTGTTTGAATTTTGAGTTTTTTTTTTTAATAACATGCAGTAGAAGAATAATAAGGCAAAACAAATGTTTTGGTTAATAAAAAAAGTTTACAATTAAACACGTTTTTCTTTGCTGCGGAAGTACAGTATAAGAGGAAATGTCAGGCATAGGGGGGCCTTGCAAAATTGATCGGAGAAGAAGGTGGGCCCCGGAGTAAAAAAGGTTGGGAACCCCTGCTGTAGAGTACAGTACAAAAATAATTACACTGCCCCAGCATCCTGTCGTTGGTCTGGGACAGGCCAAAGAACCTCTTCAACATCACAGGCTATACTGGCCCTGGCTAGGCAGCGGGGGTAAAATCATCTTGCATGCCTGATCCAACCCTGACACTTTGATTTGAGCCAAAACAACGTATCCGTGTGGTGCAGCTGATACAGAAGAGCATACGCTGTTTGCGTTCAGTGGATATTCTCCAAAATGGTGCAAGGGTGATGCGGAGGAGACGAATTTGAATAAAGGCTTTCTTTTTTTCCTTTTTTTTTTTGCACACAAAAAGTATTCTCGTAGCTTGGTAAAATAAAGTTGAACCCCTGATGTCACATGGATTATTTTACCGATCTCCTTGCTACGTTGATGTCTATGGAGGGTCTGAGAGCTCTCAGATTCCATAAAAAAAAAATCTTAATTTGTGTTCCGAAGATAAACGAAGGTCTTATGAGTTTGGAACAACATGAGGGTGAGTTATTAATGACAGAATTTTCATTTTTGGGTAAACTATCCATTTAATGATGACTCACTCATAAATACAGTCCCTTGCCTCCATCTACTGGCCTAACAATGATAGTAGATAATGAAATATTAGCATTATATGGTCAGTGGAAAAAAATTATCTTTAAATGTAAATAATACTGTTTATTGCAAATATTTCTTGCCCAACAAAAAATCGTTATTGTGACCTACACACATTTTATGCTATTTTTCAATGCTAATGCAGCATGTAAGTTAAACCAGAGCAAAGTCATTTAAAATACACCGAGGCAGATTAATGCTATCTGATGGAATTAAATAAATAAAATAAAATAAAATGTAATAAACTTTTCAGGAAAGTGGATCTCAAGGGCCAGAGATGAGAACTGCTGGTGGAATCACTGGATGCCATCATTACTTTTATTATGTTTTGCATTTAGTTATGTATTTAAATATTATAGAAAACTTTTGGTCGAGGTTTATATATTTTTTTGTCTTCTGACTGAACTAACTGGTAAACAGCTGGACAAAAGATATTTATTGTTTATGCCAGAAAGCATATAGAAAGAGGAGAGTATTCTGTCTCAATCACAATTCATTTATTTTATAGGATAGATGATGCATTGATAGTAAATAGTGACTGAGGCTGTTAGTCTCTTAATGATCTGCCTTAAATATCCTTTTGTGTTCCACTGAAGATAAAACTCACATTCCGGTTCAAAATAAAACTCTGTATATTATTAAAAGTGTCATTCTTGAGAAAACTATCGCTTTTAAATTGTAACATGGAGTCATATTGTTTTAAAATTTATTTTTGGACATTTATTTTTGGACATATATTTGTGAACGCATGGGTGTGAATGCCTTTTCTATATTTGGCTATTTACTTCTACGATGTATATACTTCAGAAAGTTTATTATAAATAATGTCTATTTCTAATAAATAACAATGACAGCTGAGTGTGATGGTAAGTATATATATATATATATATATATATATATATATATATATATATACAGGTGCATCTCAATAAATTAGAATGTTGTGGAAAAGTTCATTTCAGTAATTCAACGCAAATTGTGAAACTCGTGTATTAAATAAATTCAATGCACACAGACTGAAGTAGTTTAAGTCTTTGGTTCTTTTAATTGTGATGATTTAGGCTCACATTTAACAAAAACCCACCAATTCACTATCTCAACAAATTAGAATACTTCATAAGACCAATAAAAAAACATTTTTAGTGAATTGTTGGCCTTCTGGACAGTATGTTAATTTACTGTATATGTACTCAGTACATGGTAGGGGCTCCTTTTGCTTTAATTACTGCCTCAATTCGGCGTGGCATGGAGGTGATCAGTTTGTGGCACTGCTGAGGTGGTATGGAAGCCCAGGTTTCTTTGACAGATCTGCATTTTTTGGTCTCTTGTTTCTCATTTTCCTCTTGACAATACCCCGATTCTCTATGGGGTTCAGGTCTGGTGCGTTTGCTGGCCAGTCAAGCACACCAACACCATGGTAATTTAACCAACTTTTGGTGCTTTTGGCAGTGTGGGCAGGTGCCGAATCCTGCTGGAAAATGAAATCAGCATCTTTAAAAAGCTGGTCAGCAGAAGGAAGCATGAAGTGCTCCAAAATTTCTTGGTAAACGGGTGCAGTGACGTTGATTTTCAAAAAACACAATGGACCAACACCAGCAGATAACATTGCTCCCCAAATCATCACAGACTGTGGAAACTTAACACTGGACTTCATGCAACTTGGGCTATGAGCTTCTCCACCCTTCCTCCAGACTCTAGGACCTTGGTTTCCAAATGAAATACAAAACTTGCTCTCATCTGAAAAGAGGACTTTGGACCACTGGGCAACAGTCCAGTTCTTCTTCTCCTTAGCCCAGGTAAGACACCTCTGACGTTGTCTGTGGTTCAGGAGTGGCTTAACAAGAGGAATACGACAACTGTAGCCAAATTCCTTGACACATCTGTGTGTGGTGGCTCTTGATGCCTTGACCCCAGCCTCAGTCCATTCCTTGTGAAGTTCACCCAAATTCTTGAATCGATTTTGCTTGATAATCCTCATAAGGCTGCGGTTCTCTCGGTTGGTTGTGCATCATTTTCTTCCACACTTTTTCCTTCCACTCAACTTTTTGTTAACATGCTTTGATACAGCACTCTGTGAACAGCCAACTTCTTTGGCAATGAATGTTTGTGGCTTACCTTCCTTGTGAAGGGTGTCAATTATTGTCTTCTGGACAACTGTCAGATCAGCAGTCTTCCCCATGATTGTGTAGCCTAGTGAACCAAACTGAGAGACCATTTTGAAGGCTCAGGAAACCTTTGCAGGTGTTTTGAGTTGATTAGCTGATTGGCATGTCACCATATTCTAATTTGTTTAGATAGTGAATTGATGGGTTTTTGTTAAATGTGAGCCTAAATCATCACAATTAAAATAACCAAAGACTTAAACTACTTCAGTCTGTGTGCATTGAATTTATTTAATACACGAGTTTTACAATTTTTGATACACTTTTTTTTTTTTACAATTTTACAATTTTTACAGTTTTACAATTTTAATACACGAGTTTTACACCACCCAGAGAGGAGCATACAAGGCCCTCCCCCTCCCCCACCTCGGAGCCTCAGACCACATCACTGTCATGCTAATGCCTGCATACAGACCGCTCTTTAAAGTTATCAAACCAATACACAAACAGATTCAAGTGTGGCCGGAAGGGTCGTCAGAGGCACTTCAGGACTGTTTCGACACCACTGACTGGAATATGTTCAAGCAGGCTGCCACATACAACAATACTACAGAACTCCAAGAATACACTGAGACTGTCACTGCCTATATCACCAAGTGCATTGATGATGTAACGGTCACAAAGACTATCACTGTCCGGGCCAACCAGAAGCCGTGGCTGATAGGGGAGGTCTACAGACTTCTGAAGGCTCGGAACGCTGCCTTTAGAGCTGGAGATGAGGAGGGCCTGAGGACAGCTAGGGCCAACCTATCCCGCGGCATCAGAGAGGCCAAGAGACAGTACTCCAGGAGGATAGCCCATCGTTTCAGCGACAGCAGAGACACTCGGAGCCTGTGGCAGGGAATACAGACCATTACGGACTACAAGCCCCCACCACAGACCTGTGACAGCACCATCCCCCTGCTGAACGAGCTGAATGCCTTCTTTGCTCGCTTTGAGGCACAAAACAGCACCACTGCACAGAAGACTCCACCTCCTCACGGCGACCAGGTGATGACGCTGTCCTCGGACAGCGTGAGGAGATCCCTCAGCAGGATCAATGCACGCAAAGCTCCGGGTCCTGACAACATTCCTGGGCGTGTACTGAGAGACTGTGCAGTGGAACTCACTGATGTCTTCACAGACATCTTCAACATCTCACTAAGTCAGGCTGTTGTCCCCACATGCTTCAAAGCTACCACCATCATTCCAGTCCCGAAGAAGTCATCTCCATCCTGCTTCAATGACTACCGTCCAGTAGCACTCACTCCTATTCCCATGAAGTGCTTTGAACGGCTAGTCATGCAACACATCAAGTCTGTCCTCCCCCCTCTCCTGGACCCCTTCCAGATTGCATATAGGTCCAACCGCTCGACCGATGATGCCATCGCCACTGCCCTCCACCCAGCCCTCACACATCTGGAAAAAAAAACTCATATGTCAGGATGCTGTTCATAGACTTCAGTTCAGCATTCAACACAATCATCCCTCAGCAGCTCACTCACAAATTGGCCCAGCTGGGGCTCAACACCTCTCTGTGCAACTGGTTGTTGGACTTTCTGACCGGAAGACCTCAGGCAGTACGGGTCGGCATTAACACATCCAGCACCATCACACTGAACACAGGGGCCCCCCAAGGATGTGTGCTGAGCCCCCTCTTCTTCACTCCGCTGACCCACGACTGCACACCATCACACAACTCTAACCTTTTCATTAAGTTTGCGGATGACATGACTGTGGTGGGTCTCATTAGCAACAGAGATGAGACAAACTACAGGAGCGAGGTGAGCCGCCTGGCCGGGTGGTGCAGTGACAACAATCTCTCTCTGAATGTGAAGAAGACGAAGGAGATTGTTGTTGACTTCAGGAGACTGCACACTCAGCATGCTCCTCTGACCATCAACAGTGCGACTGTGGAGAGAGCGAGCAGCACCAAGTTCCTGGGTGTGCACATCACAGAGGACCTCTCCTGGACCAACAACACTGCAGCACTGGCCAAGAAAGCACAACAGCGTCTCTACTTCCTCCGCAAACTCAGAAGAGCCAGATCCCCGACCCCCATCATGTGCACCTTCTACAGAGGCACCATCGAGAGCATCCTGACTAGCTGCATCACTGTGTGGTATGGCGCCTGCAACGCGTCCTGCCGCAAGTCCCTTCAACGGATAGTGAGAGCAGCTGAGAAGATCGTTGGTGTCTCTCTCCCCTCCCTCCAGGACATCTACAACACCCGTCTCACCCGCAAAGCCCTCAGCATTGCAGGTGATCCCACCCACCCGACATACAGATTCTTCAGTCTGCTGCCATCAGGGAGGAGACTGCGGAGTCTCCAGGCGAGGACCAGCAGACTGAAGGACAGCTTCATCCATCAGGCTGTCAGGAAGCTGAACTCCCTCCCGTCCTTGCCCCCCCTCCCCTCTTTTACCCCACGCAACACTGAACTCTGACACTACGACCCCCCCAGCTCCCCACACCCCAGGACCCCCCCCCCCCCCCCTTACAAACTGTGACCCGCACCAGTCACTTTGTGCAGCACTGGACTGATCTCTACCTCATCCAGCATTGTCTGTAAACTACCTCTTCTGACAGTCTGATAAAAGACTGTTCTTTTTTTGCACTACACATATCTGCACAGTTTTGTTTTATTTAACTGGTTTGCACTCTATCTGCCATGTGCCTTATGCCACTTTATCTATCTCTCTTTTATTTTATTTATTTTATTTTTCTACAATGTCCTCATTTGTATATCTGTATAGTTTGTATGTACATATGGTTAAACTGTATTTATCTGTATTTGAACGTCTACTGTCAGTGTTTAATGTTAACTGTATGCACCAAGGGTCTGAGAGTAACGCAATTTCAATTCTCTGTATGTATGTACTGTACATGTGGAAGAATTGACAATAAAGCAGACTTGACTTGACTTGACAATTTGAGTTGAATTACTGAAATAAATGAACTTTTCCACGACATTCTAATTTATTGAGATGCACCTATATATATATATAAGTATTTAAAATAACAAGTAGGAAGTAGTTGTTGATTGTGTGTTGTCATTTAACCAAATGAAATCAACATCATTTAAATGTAAGGTACATTGCACTCCACTGTAGTCTTGCATTAAAGGCATAAATATAACTTTAAAAAAGAGTTTATATGGTTGCTTCTTATTTATTTTGTTTCAGTTAATACTGCTCTTGGTGTTTGTGGTGGTGTGGCAGGGCTCAGACTAATGCTCTTTAAATCTGTTATATTGTTGTGTCCTCTAGAAACCCCTAGACTTCTGTCTATATAGAGACACTGAGTAGTTCAAAATCAAATAATAAAACCTAAAAACTTGCTGCTCAACATACTTGAGTTTGTCCAGACACTTGAGTTTTTCAGAGAGCAGCTTGACTCCTGAATCTCCTGGGTGATTGTAGCTCAGATCCAGCTCTTTCAGGTGTGAGGGGTTTGAACTCAGATCTGAAGACAAATAACCACAGCCTTCCTCCGTCACCATACAGCCTGACAACCTACAGACACACACAGCATCAGTCCACGTTACATTAGTTTGGTTGTCAGACATCAATAACACAGTCATCTGTGCTGTTATTTTCTGTAGTTTCAGTCATAAAAGTAAAGTAATCAGAAACAGTTATACTCCATTAAAGTACAAATGTACAACCCCAAATCAGAAAAATTTGGGACAGTATGGAAAACGCAAATAAAAAAAGAAAGTAGTGATTTCTAAATTTACTTTGACTTGTATTTCATTGCAGACAATATGAACACAAAATATTTCATGTTTTGTCTGGTCAACTTCATGTCATTTGTAAATATACATCCTTTCCTGTCATTCAGACCTGCAACACATTCCAAAAAAAGTTGGGACAGGAGCAATTTAGGGCTAGTAATGAGGTAAATTGTTTAAATAATGATGTGATTTGAAACAGTTGATGTCAACAGGTGATTGTAATTATGATTTGGTACAAAAGCAGCATCCAAGAAAGGTCTAGTCCTTTAGGAGCAAAGATGGGCCGAGGATTGCCAGTTTGCCAACAAATACGTGAGAAAATTATTGAAATGTTTAAAAACAATGTTCCTCAAAGAAAGATAGGAAGAGATTTGGATATTTCACCTTCAACAGTGCATAACATAATTAAAAGATTCAAGGAATCTGGAGGAATTTCAGTGCGTAAAGGACAAGGGCGCAAGCCTAAGCTTAACAACCGTGATCTCCGATCCCTCAGGCGGCACTGCATCAAGAATTGTCATTCATCTATAAGCGATATCACCACATGGGCTCAGGACTACTTTGGCAAACCTTTGTCAAGTACCACAATACGTAGTTACATCCACAAATGCCAGTTAAAACTGTACTGTGCCAAAAGGTAGCCCTATGTTAACAGTGTCCAGAAGCGCCGTCGACTTCTCTGGGCTCGGAGGCATCTGGGATGGACCATCACACAGTGGAAACGTGTACTGTGGTCAGATGAATCAGTATTTCAGGTATATTTTGGGAGGAATGGACGCCGTGTGCTCCGGACCAAAGAAGAAAAGGATCATCCAGACTGTTACCAGCAACAAGTCCAAAAGCCAGGGTCTGTCATGGTATGGGGTTGTGTCAGTGCCCTTGGCAAAGGTAACTTGCACTTCTGTGATGGCACCATTAATGCTGAAAAGTACATAGAGATTTTGGAGCACAATATGCTGCCTTCAAGAAGACATCTTTTCCAGGGACGTCCATGCATATTTCAACAAGACAATGCAAAACCACATTCTGCACACATTACAAAGTCCTAGCTGCGGAGGAAGAGGGTACGGGTACTTGACTGGCCTGCCTGCAGTCCCGACCTGTCTCCAATAGAGAATGTGTGGTGCATTTTGAAGTGCAAAATGCGACAACGAAGACCCCGTACTGTTGCCCACCTTAAGACTTGTTTGCAGGAAGAATGGGACAAAATTACACCTGAAACACTTCATCACTTGGTGTCTTCAGTCCCTAAACGTCTTTTAAGTGTTGTGAAAAGGAATGGCAACATTACAAAGTGGTAAATGCTTTACTGTCCCAACTTTTTTTGGAATGTGTTGCAGGTCTGAATGACAGGAAAGGATGTATATTTACAAATGACATGAAGTTGACCAGACAAAACATGAAATATTTTGTGTTCATATTGTCTGCAATGAAATACAAGTCAAAGTAAATTTAGAAATCACTACTTTCTTTTTTTATTTGCGTTTTCCATACTGTCCCAACTTTTTCTGATTTGGGGTTGTACTTAAAAACAGGCACAAAGTATTTCTACATTGTCACTAGACACACAGGGTTATCATCCTGGGGTCGACAATGGCGCCGTCACTTTTTCACGCTGTCACGCATTTTTTTTTCTTGATGACAGCGAATAGAACTTAAAATGCTCCGTTATATAAGTGCAATACATAGTTTGAATCTATAAAGGGTTTACTTATATTTGTGTACAATCACAATATCAACAAAACAGTGTGCTTTTGTGAAATAAAGAAAATATACATGGTCTGCTTTCAGCCATCTCAGTCTCTGCGAATATCATTCTGAAATGCATCAATGAAATGAACTGAAACTCAGCGAATACTTGACATACAGACATGAGGAATATATCTATGGAATGCTTGAAGTGTCTACTTTGAAATTAAGTAAGTCTTATCGAAAAAATTCTGTGTTAAAGTAATCCGTATGAAACTAACACAAGGTACAGTTTTTGCTGTCTGAGCTCATTATCTTAATGTGATAATGCACACGAACTGTTCATATGATAATTATCCACGTCAGACACGCGGACATGTAAACACCCACATTGCCTCCATAAACAAAGTGTGAAGATTCATCAAGTTCATCTTGGCTACTTTTTTGAAAACACGCTGAGAAGAATAAGCCAGAATTTACCTCAGAAGAAGAACGCAATGTGACGTGCCATTTGATCCAGCTATACTATAACAATAGATTATATGAACTAAGACAGGCATGAGTGTTTCTTTACTGTATTTTTATTACATTTTTTATAAACATAATATACACATAGCATTTACTTAAAATATTAATACTGGGGAAAAATAATAATAAATAAATACAAATGGATAAATAAATAACCAAACAAAACAGAAAATGTCCGATTTCAACTGTAAATCTGCAGTCACATATCTGATTGGAGCTCTGAAGAATCTTGATTTCATCTTCCATTCAAATTTCTTCGATATTTGACTGCTAATACTCTTATGACAGCTGGCACATATATTTAACCACATCTCATCCTCTATTTTAGTATTTAACTCTAATTCCCAATTTCTTTTGGTATAAAATGAGTCATCAGATTTGTCTTGCATTAGTTTTCTATAAATATGGGCTACATGATTTTTAGTAGGTAAACCATGTTCAATAATATTAACCACTCCCTTCCAATCTACTAAAGACACTATCCGATATAGGAGGAAGAAAATCTGGGTTATCTTTAATAGTTATTGCACGTGATAAGTCTATTGCTCCTCTACATTTTTATTTTTTATTGTGGACCAAATTTTTACAGTATGCTGTATCCATATATTTGTTTTCTTCACTCCCTTTTGTGCTTGCAAAACCATGGATGGCAGAACTTTCAATTAAACACCAGGAAGTGAATTCTGTTCTCTTCTGCCTCAACACCAAGACTAGCAGTGATAGCCCTAAGCTGAGCAGCCCAATAATAGTATCTAAAATTAGGAAGGTTCAACCCCCCATCTTTATTTTTTTATTTGACAAGTATTTTTAGTCTTATTTTGAACTGCTTCATGGTCTGTTGAGTAAGTGCAGACGTTCCTCTCATTGATAGCCTGAGGAGCGGATCCAGTGAGAGCTTGATAGGGCGACACGGAATGAAAAAGTTTTTCAGGAGTCATGGGAGTAGAGGCGGCGCAACTATAACGACATGTGAATAATCCCGCCCACTCTAAAGCGGTACTAAATTGCAGTGGAAACACAAACCGACCCATGCCGTGCCAAGTCGTACCACGCAGTGGAAAAGCACCAATACAGACATCTGTTTCCACATCTCACTGAGAGAAAATGCGGGAAAACGTATCCCTCACCTATGCATTAGTTCCTTCTCATCCCCTACCTTCCCCTCACCCATCCTTCCCTTAACTCAGCTCACTCAGAATGGTCAATAGTAGAATATAATGTTCTACATTAATACAAGTGTTATTAACAGCCATGTTTGGTATCGTTTGAATTGTCTCTGTGCGTCTGGTACAATGGTCTCATTCTTACAAGAAGTAAACTAAAAGGTAATACCGATCCTTAGAGTTTAGATATATTTTGCTCAGAACAGCTGAGTCTTTAGCCATTTTCAAAAAACATCTAAAGACACATCTTTTTCGCCAGCACCTGACTAACTAATACTAACACTGTTACGGAACTGTCTGACACAGAGATGGTGTTTGAAGAGTAAGTGTTTATTAAAAGTAAACTCAGTAATAACAACAGTGGTGAACTTCTTCAAGTGCGGTGAGTGGTCTTTCTTGAACGTCTAGTGGAGAGTGTGCTGGGAGTTCTGACTGAGACTTCTGTGTCTTTGGCAGTATACTGTGCGCTGCAGACAAAGATCTCTCGAAGAGTCCCGAAGGTTGCTTCTAGTGTTCTCACATTTGTACGTTTCCAGGATAACTGGAAGCGTCTGAGAGGCTAAACAGGAGGTTAAATGTAAATAGCAGGTAAGGTATTCAGGTAAGTATACTCAGGCAGATGCATCTCAGTAGCGTAGCTTTTAGCTTCCAATCTCTATGTCTTGGCAGCTTTGTGACTTTAAGATCAGACAGTGACTGGAGTGAGGAGTGTGCTTAAGTAGAGCAGGGGTGATGAGATGTGATGATGAGGAGCAGGTGTGCATGATGAGTAAATCAGGTGCAGGTGAAAGTGATCAGTGACGGAAGATACGGGCCATTCTGTGACAGTACCTCCCCCTCCCGGACGGCGCGTCCCGCGACGTAATAACAAAACCTGGGAGGGGGGGGTGGGCGCCCTTGTCGGTGGACATTTGATTTTATTCTGACTTACAGGGAAGGCATCCAGGGTGGAACCGGAGATTCAGGAAGCCCTGGCGGATCCGGGGACTCGGGAGGCCATGGCGGAGCAGGAGAATCGGGAGGCCATGGCGGATCCGGGGCTTCGGGAGGCCATGGCGGATCTGGGGCTTCGGGAGGCCATGGCGGATCTGGAGGCTCGGGAGACCATGGCCTATCTCTTTTGGGCGGCCATGGTGGGTCAGGGATCTCCGTGGGCTTGGCTCTGGGCCCGGCCACCCAGGCTGAGGATATATAGCCCCCCCCCAAAATTTTCTTGGGGAAGCTCTCTGGTGGGCATTCTGGAGGAGCGGGCTCTTGAGGAGGGAGTTCTTGGAGGTGCTCTGGAGGCGCAGGCACTAGGGGGCGCTCTGGAGGCGCAGGCCCTAGGGGGCGCTCTGGAGGCGCAGGCCCTAGGGGGCGCCCTGGAGGCGCAGGCACTAGGGGGCGCTCTGGAGGCGCAGGCACTAGGGGGCGCTCTTGCAGCGCGGATTCAGGACGGCTGGACGGAACCAGCGGGACTTCAGGACGGCTGGGCGGAACCAGCGGGACTTCAGGACGGCTGGGCGGAACCAGCGGGACTTCAGGACGGCTGGGCGGAACCAGCGGGACTTCAGGACGTCTCTTGCGTGGAGCAGCCACTGGAGGGCACATGCGAGGAACAGCCTCTGGAGGGCACATGCGTGGAACTGCCACTGGAGGGCACTGGCGTGGAGCTGCCACTGGAGGGCACTGGCGTGGAGCAGCCACAGGAGGGCACTGGCGTGGAGCAGCCACAGGAGGGCACTGGCGTGGAGCAGCCACTGGAGGGCACTGGCGTGGAGCAGCCACTGGAGGGCTCTGGCGTGGAGCAGCCACTGGAGGGCTCTGGCGTGGAGCAGCCACTGGAGGGCTCTGGCGTGGAGCAGCCACTGGAGGGCTCTGGCGTGGAGCAGCCACTGGAGGGCTCTGGCGTGGAGCAGCCACTTGGGAGAGCTCGGGAGAGCTGGACGGAACCAGCAGGGGCTCAGGAGAGCTGGACGGAACCAGCTGGGGCTCAGGAGAGCTGGACGGAACCAGCAGGGGCTCAGGAGAGCTCTTCGCCGTGGCCGGCGGCATCATCGTCGCCGCGAGTGGCGGCTAGCTTGGATATATAGTACGGGGGAATGTTTTCAGTTCTGACCTACAGATGTAAATAATGGGTCAGTACCTTAGCCCTCAGGTCAGCGCTATTGGAACAAACGACCCATTTCCGTCGAGGGTACACCGACTTCGCCATCTCAGGCGGCGGAACCATCTCGCCGCTTCGGGCGGCGGAACCATCATCGTCGCTTCGGGCGGAACTCCGACTCGGGATCGGAGACTGTCCAGAATTTAACTTGAAGACAGTCTCCTGCCAGGTGAGGCTGGAAGTGTCTGGGAGCTTCAAGGGGTGATGGGCTGTGATCCCGAAAAGACCGGAACAGGCAAGATACCTTGAGGGCTCGATCCTCTAACGAGCTGGAGAGGGCGAATGGCACGAACTTCCTTGGGCACAAAGTCCAGCGGGTCGTGGATTGCGTAAGCCCTATTACATAAATGAAGCCGCCTCCTCCATTTCAGTGTGGTTCCGCTTACGTCTTCGGTTTGGTCTGATCTTCTGTTACGGAACTGTCTGACACAGAGATGGTGTTTGAAGAGTAAGTGTGTTAGTTAAAAGTAAACTCATGTATAACAACAGTGGTGAACTTCTTTGAGCAAGTGCGGTGACCGTTTTGGTCATTTCTTGAACGTCTAGTGGACAGAGTGGCTCTTGCTGTTTTGAGGGCTGCTTTATCTCCTGATCTGAATGCTTCATCTCTGTGTCTTTGGCAGGTGCGCTGCAGACAAAGATCCCGAAGAGCCCGAAGGTCTCTAGTGTCCACAGCTTTCCAGGTAACTGGAAGTGAGAGGCAAACAGGAGGTAAGTAATAGCAGGTAAGGTATTCAGGTAAGTATACTCAGGCAGATGATTCAGTAGCGTAGCGGTCCTTGTAGCTTCCACAAATCTCTATGTCTTGGCAGCTTTGTGACTTTAAGATCAGACAGTGACTGGAGTGAGGAGTGTGCTTAAGTAGAGCAGGGGTGATGAGATGTGATGATGAGGAGCAGGTGTGCATGATGAGTAAATCAGGTGCAGGTGAAAGTGATCAGTGACGGAAGATACGGGCCATTCTGTGACAGTACCTCCCCCTCCCGGACGGCGCGTCCCGCGACGTAATAACAAAACCTGGGAGGGGGGGGTGGGCGCCCTGGATGTCGGTGGAGGACATGGATACAGGGAAGGCATCCAGGGTGGAACCGGAGATTCAGGAAGCCCTGGCGGATCTATATGCTGGGACTCGGGAGGCCATGGCGGAGCAGGAGAATCGGGAGGCCATGGCGGATCCGAGGGCTTCCCGGGAGGCCATGGCGGATCTGGGGCTTCGGGAGGCCATGGCGGATCTTGGAGGCTCGGGAGACCATGGCCTATCTCTTTTGGGCGGCCACTGGTGTGGTAAACAGGGATCTCCGTGGGCTTGGCTCTGGGCCCGGCCACCCAGGCTGAGGATATATAGCCCCCCCCAAAATTTACATGTTGGGGAAGCTCTCTGGTGGGCATTCTGGAGGAGCGGGCTCTTGAGGAGGGAGTTCTTGGAGGTGCTCTGGAGGCGCAGGCACTAGGGGGCGCTCTGGAGGCGCAGGCCCTAGGGGGCGCTCTGGAGGCGCAGGCCCTAGGGGGCGCCCTGGAGGCGCAGGCACTAGGGGGCGCTCTGGAGGCGCAGGCACTAGGGGGCGCTCTTGCAGCGCGGATTAGCAGGACGGCTGGACGGAACCAGCGGGACTTCAGGACGGCTGGGCGGAACCAGCGGGACTTCAGGACGGCTGGGCGGAACCAGCGGGACTTCAGGACGGCTGGGCGGAACCAGCGGGACTTCAGGACGGCTCTTGCGTGGAGCAGCCACTGGAGGGCACATGCGAGGAACAGCCTCTGGAGGGCACATGCGTGGAACTGCCACTGGAGGGCACTGGCGTGGAGCTGCCACTGGAGGGCACTGGCGTGGAGCAGCCACAGGAGGGCACTGGCGTGGAGCAGCCACAGGAGGGCACTGGCGTGGAGCAGCCACAGGAGGGCACTGGCGTGGAGCAGCCACTGGAGGGCACTGGCGTGGAGCAGCCACTGGAGGGCTCTGGCGTGGAGCAGCCACTGGAGGGCTCTGGCGTGGAGCAGCCACTGGAGGGCTCTGGCGTGGAGCAGCCACTGGAGGGCTCTGGCGTGGAGCAGCCACTGGAGGGCTCTGGCGTGGAGCAGCCACTTGGGAGAGCTCGGGAGAGCTGGACGGAACCATCAGTGACGGAAGATACGGGCCATTCTGTGACAAACACTTACCTATTCTATTTAATAAAAAAAAAAAAATAATAATAATAAAAAAATCCTAGCTACGTGTACTGTGCTAGTCTAACTGAGACTTGTCATGGCACTTGTATACTGTTGCTCTCTCGATGGTCTGATTGCTTCTATTGTTCTCCTCATTTGTACATCGCTTTGGATAAAAGCGTCTGCTAAATGATTAAATGTAAATGCAAATGTATTTTTCCAGAAGTCAGGTATGCATCTTTTACTTTTAGAATTATCTTTGAGAATTTTAATGTCTTGTATTGATTTGATATGTTTGAATTGGCTGTATAATTGGCATAATACATATTTACCTGACTGATAATAAATTGTTACATTTGATTTTATTCTGACTTACTCTGAAATTATTTTCTCAAGTAGATTAAGTGAAGGCGTATGTTACTGCAAATCTGCGTCCAGGGTTAAGTACATACTAGATCTCAGGTTAGATGGAGCATGGGGCACATCAGATGAGAATCTAGATTTCTGACTAACTACTTGATTTTAGTTAAGTTGTTATGCAGTTGCATTAACTATGGGGGCTAGATAAAATACTATTGGAGTACTAGCATGGTTCGGGCATACTTCATAGTACTAGCCATAACCTCTGGGTTATTGGCTCTCAGCTTTAGTTAAGTTGTTATGAAGTTAGATCAACTATGGGGGCTAGATAAAAACACTATTGACGTATTAGCATATTTCATAGTACTAGCCATAACCTCTGACTATTGTCTAAGCTTTATTCAAGTTGTTATTAAGTTGTTACATAGCGTGACTGTAGGGGGCTAAACAGATATCCAATTTAAGGCTTGACAATGCATGAGGCAGTCTATTAAATAGTATTAGTCATAACCTCTGGCTACTGATCAGACTGGAGGGTTTGTGACCGTGGCGCCCACGTAAAACGGCTGACGTGATACACCCTGAGCGACATAGATTCCTAATGAACGAGTTAATATATAGTAAAGAGTTAACTAGAATAATCAAATGTCATAAACAAACGACCAATTTGTATTTCAATCTAAATTTGAGATCAGATTAGAATTTAGCACCGTTAAATTTAATAACTTTGCGCACCGAAAAGACCCGGAACAGGCAAGATACCTTCAGCCACTATTGTTACCTTCCTTGGGCCATCGCGTGAGCCTTACATCTTTTTTTTTCTTTTTTTTATAATCTCAAAAAGCTGTGTAGTTAGCCATGTATAAACGTGATGCCATGGGTGTAAGGATGACTCCCAAGTATCTAAAACCCTGACTAGACAATCGAAAAGATACCTCATTGTCTAACTGAGTGGGCCAATGTCCTGATATCATCATTGCCTCAGATTTATTAGCATTTACTTTGTATCCAGAAACTAATCCATAGTCTCTAAGGCATTCTAAGAGGGCCGAGAGATGTAAAAGGGTTTTCAATGAATAATAATACGTCATCTGCGTATAATGATATCTTATGACACTTTCCTCCTTTATCCTTTATCCCCTGTATTCTGGTGTCGCTCCTTATTAATTCCGCTAGTGGCTCGATACTAAGTCCAAATAAGACTGGAGACATTACATCTCATAAGTTCCCCTACCTAAACTCAGAACAGTGACCATTAACTCAAACTCTTGATTTAGAGTTTTTTATTAAAAAAAACTTTACTCATTTAACAAAAGTGTCATGAAATCCCATATAATTAAGAGTCTGTTCCAGAAACACCCAGTCCACCCTATCAAATGCTTTCTGAGCATCTAAGCTGAGAAGCATTGAGGGTGTTTTACTGTCTTTTCCAATCTGCTGTAAATTTAAAGCTCTTCTTATATTATTTACTGCATATCTTCCATAAATAAATCCAGTCTGATCTGGTTTAATATGTTTTTGGATTCTGAGGCATCAGTGTCTACACTGTAACATGATGCATGTTAGTCTATGAATGTTTAGACCAGTGTTTACTGTGAAATACTCCGTTTGCAAATATCTGCTCAAACGTAGATGTTTATAATGTGCTTAACTATAATAATTTAGTTTCTCTGACATAAAATGTCATTTTTGTACTGTATGATAATATATACAAAGCCTGTGTGTGTCTATGACTACAAAATCATGTTTTTTGTTCTGAATTGGCAATATTAGTAATATAGTTACTCCTGATATTAACATGCTCACTGGCAGGGACGGACTGGGAGTAAAAAACGGCACTGGATTTTCTTCCAAATAGGCCTACCACAACTACAGCCGCTACTATCTCACAATATTACAGCAATCAATGTATAGCATTTATGGCAAATAACATCACAAAACCCATGGTGACCCTGCTGAAAAACACAATAGAAACCATCACAGAAATTCTAATGGTTTCCACTACAAATGCCATTACAAACATTACAAAACATCAACTTTTAATCATTAAAACCATTAAATAATGTTTTCCTGTAGTGTGTTTTGGGACATGTTCCATTAGGATTTAGTGGTTTTAACAATAATAATATTTAACAACAATAATAGGCAACCAATTATCAGCAGAGACCAATAGGGTCCATAACAATTTCCATTATAACCAGTAAAACCATTACAAATTCTATTGATGGTTCCTATTGTTGTTTTTTCAGCAGGGGACTGAAATAAATGTATTATTATATGAACTTAAATACTTGAAATCTACATAAAAAGAGCAGAAAGCAAACGTGTATGTGACATAATAATAAACATAAAATCTAGAAAACTGAAACTACATTCTTCAATTTGAGTATTCATATATATCTCTGTGTGTGTGTGTTAATCGGAGCAATCACTTTTTAGGCTACTTCATTTACTCTATTTTCCAACTCAATATCTCTCAAGTGTAACTCGTTGTAGAATCGCTGCTGTCTCTTTATGAATGAATGGTATATTCATGTCAGACAATGTGGAGTGATAAACAGCAGTGGACGCTCGGACTAGGGTTGTCCTGGGATTTTACTATAGTGCTATAGGCTACATGCTGTGTATAGTGAGAGAGACGGGCAAAGGTAACCTGATGTAACTGTTGACTTTTATTCCTTTTAGCTTCTCCCAACCGCCTTTATCTTCATGTTTTTTGCTTGCCATCACAAGCCCTCTCTCTTTCGCATCAGTTTCTGTTTATTATAAGCAAAAATAGATTGCATTAGCGCCCCCCCTTTTGTCGGCCATCAACTTCACTTAATTTGACACTTTTTCTTTGATGATGAACCAGGCCGACGACCGTCTGAATTCTCCAGAACATCCAGATGGACAGTCCACCCCTGCTCACTGGTTTATTTATTTATTAGTGATCAGATACCTGCAGCACAGGTAAGTTCTGCAGATTTTCTCATGACTCTTTTCAAACTGTTTTTCTCTGAGAGCGCTGTACCAACATCAGATGTTCAACTACACTGGGCTGATGTTCTACATTAATATGGTAAAATAAGCTCCATGACCACTGATGATGGGGCAGCTTTTTTTTCAACACTTTGGAAAAATCAGGTAGGGTTTACATGTTTCTACAGTTGAAAAGGATCTTTTTTTAGGAATGGCACAAAGGTGTGTTGCTGTTCATGTCTCTGTTTAGATCATTGTGCCCAATAATGTGTCTTTGACCTTCATTATGAATATGTTGATTATACTGTGTTGTAAATAAAATACAAATAATCAAAACCCCCATTATTTTACTCTCCTCACATTCTTTGTTACCAGCTTCACAAACACATTACTGACTGATGGCTCATTATGGGAGGCCCTTTGTCTCTCAGGTGTGAATCACTAAATATTCATGGTCATTGTCACTCACATTGTCAAATGAATATGTTCATTAAAAAAAATTGTAATGGTTTATTATTATTGTTATTATTATTATGTAAGTGAAATATGTAAGGAAAAATTGATGACGAGCTGTTGAATTATTAGATAAATAATGCACACTCAAGGTGGTGATGTGGCCATGATGTGCAGCGGAGTTATATACCGTTACACCTCGGGTGTGCATTCTTTTCTAATAATTCAACAGCCCGGAGTCAATTATTCCACTTATACTACGGTTGCCACACCTCAAGACATCGATCAGATGATATATTTCAAGGCATTCGTCCAGTTTTTGTCCTTAAAATGCTATTGTGAGTAGGATTATTTCTTCCGCATCTCATCCATGCCTCCATTGCTAATTCTAAAATGACATTTTCGACATAGTAATGGAGGACTGAGCCATTGTTAGCAGACTAATGCAGTTAATAATGAAGTTATTAGACAGACTCAGAGAGGTAATTCACACACGCTCTCTCTCTCTCTGTCTGTCTGTGTGTCTCTCATCAGTGTTCGGCTGCAGCATCTCTACTACCAGTAAAACTTTACATTCATTTTATTCAAGAACAGCGCTGTTGTTACTTCACTTGTGAGAAATGTCATCTAGCGTTTAATTTCCTAAGCTATTTGACTGATAAAATCATCAGAGTAGCGCAAACAATGTTAGCGTGTGTGCGTTTCTGTACTATATGTGCGTGCGTCTGTAAGGGAGAGTGTTACGGATCATTACACTTTGATGCTGTCAGATTTTCATTTACTTTATCACCTTCAACGAACAAATAAGTAAAATAAATAAATTTTCAAACCAATTCATTATGATAATTATCCTTATTTATTTATCTTAACAAAATCATAAAAGATGATGATGAAAAAAGGGCGTGGTCTGAAAAAGGAGACAAAAAGAACAGGTAGAAAAGAGGAAGGAAGTCGAGTCACAGAAGTGAGAGCCAGGTGGAAATGGCGGAACTGAGTTGCGGTGCAATTGCATGGAATAATTGTGGTCGTCTTTGGAGAATAACCGTTATCTCATAAGTTTCAATCCTTGAGGAATACACCAGGAAGATCGTGTTGGTATCTTTGGATGTATCAGTTTCGGCACAAGGAGAAGTTGAGGCAATCAAAACGGAATATACTGGAGTTCATCAGCACGCCGAACGGGTTTGGGGATTTTACTTCTACTCTCTTTTAACTTGGCTGCTGGCCAAGTTATTCTTGCGCACAATCCCTCTTTGAATCTCAAAATAAGAAGAGATCAAATGGTAATTTTTCCATGCTTTTAACCTGTTTACATGCACGAGGACGCCAGCACACTGAAAGCTCTTTGTTTGCTCTTTGTTTGCACATGTCATTGTTTTCAAATAGATTAGATGAAATGGGACAAAATTAATCTTGACAAACTATATATCATTTTGAAGGTCTAAGCCTCAAGCATCGACGATAGATCGCTGTTTTTCGATAGAAAGCTTATAAAGGAATGTATTTGCTAAATTTGTGTAAGCAGTACACATCAAAACATGTATAAACAAACCGCAGTACATACCAGATTCATCCTGATAACGACTCTCAAACGTATCCACTGCTGTAAATCCCGGTTTAGTTTGAGAAATAAGGGTCCACGGAAAACAACATCCCAAAGAGCACTTTTAGTCCAAAGAAACAATAACGTTGTAATTTGGATCGTTATTCCTTTGTTTACGTGTCATCTCTTCAGGGAGAGTTATTGTTCGTGTCCATTATGGAACAAATTACGCTCAAAAACAGCATCTTGGTGGTAAAAAAAACAGCATGATTTTGTAGCAGGCAATGTCCCAAACAGAAAAAAAAAAAGTCAAAGATACATGGAAGATTGTTTATTTGAATTCTGGCGCTCCCTCGTGACGGCGCGTGACGCACCTGTCATCTGATGGGGGCTTAACTTAGCGATCCTTTTTGCACAAATAATCCTTTTTTTTCTTTTCTTTTTTCAACATTTTTCATATATGTTTGCGTGTTTTGTGGGGAATTGCCTGTATCTGTATGATTAACATCTGAATGGCTGATAATCAGCATGTAATTACTGACTGTTCACAGATATCAGTGTGAATGCAGTCTATATAAAAGGCCATTATAATGGGCCATCTGTATGATTAGCATCTGTATGAATGATACTCAGCCTGTGATTACTCATATACAGGAGCATCTATATGTCAGGAAATCAGAGTATGTACTTAAGTTATTTTTTTATTATTATTATTATTGGTTTTTTTTCATCACTCAAAAATTATTCTTATTGTATTTTTCTAGTGCTCAAATAAATCACTGATACGATGTCTAAGATTCTGTCTACTGTTTTATAATTGAAAAACTGCAGTGGCATGCATAATGACTAAATAGTTTGTAGTAGAACCCTTCAATAATTTGGTAAATATTTTTCCTCAAACAGAGGGGGGGGGACTAGAAAAATGGCTGCAGGAATCTAATTTTTCATGGTATCTTCTTCAGATTTGAAATATAAACTCATGAGACATGTGACTTTCAACCCATTACTTTTCTGGATTGCTTCAGGACTGATTTCATGTATTTTTATATGAAATAAAAAAAAATCAGTGTGGTACAATTTTTATCAAGGCACTTCAGTGTCTATAACTTTTTATATTTTTGAGCATTATCAACTCTGGATGATGGATAGTAAAGGCCAAAGGGTCTTCTTTACAAAGACACCAGAATTGTGTGTGTGGCACACTGAAGTCAGGAACTGTTACCATCTTAAGTTAGTTAGTCATTTTCAGCTTTGATTCCCAATATGGGGGGCGCTGGTTA
Organism: Schizothorax lantsangensis; assembly: GCA_027422415.1. Classification (NCBI taxonomy): domain Eukaryota; kingdom Metazoa; phylum Chordata; class Actinopteri; order Cypriniformes; family Cyprinidae; genus Schizothorax; species Schizothorax lantsangensis. Next base: position 71,860 of record CM049845.1, read on the forward strand.
ACAGGTTTTAAAGCTGTTGTCGATCTCGCATCCCTTCATAAAATTTGTAGGTCCTAGCCCTAGATGAAAGAAGCCAGCTATATATATATATAATTCGTTTTTTTGAAAACTTTGTTTGATTGATTATTTCTACTTTTATTTTCTTCGTTATGAAACTGTGATCCAAAGTATTTTTGCACGTGTATTGTTTTCTATGAATGCCCAGACAGAATTCTTTTGTTAATTGTATGCATGAATGAATTGAAATAATAACTCTTGATTTTGAATTTGTTTTGGAGAGTCCTTTATATTGTAAGTGCTGAATGGGGTCATTATATATTTTTTCGACAGTTATTTAAACTGTCTGGCGCCCGAACGAAAACTTTAAATTTTGTGGCCATGCCACAAGAGAGAGCGAGAGAAATAGAGTATGTCCTTTCTGTACATAATAAAACATAATTTTGTGGCAAAAACATGGAAATAATCTGAAATTTTTAGCCTATTGTTTACTGTATTTAATTGTTTGGCCAATGTCATTGTGAGTTTTAATTATTTTGTCACAGCAACAGTGTTGCCAAATCCATGGTTTTCCCACGGAATTGGGCCACTTTAACTCTGTCCCCAGAAATGTCCCTGTTTTACAGCACATCCAAAACAACCAGTAAGTACATGGAAAACCCGATCGACATAGCCTGCAGAGTACCAGAGCAATCATGTAGAGATTATTTTCACCAGCTGAAATAATGCTGCGAGCTACACTGATTACTTGGTCATGCGCCGCTGCTTTAGTGACGAAGAATTTACGACGTGACATGAGAAAGCATCATCAAATATCAAAAGAGTTGAAGTTATCGGGGTCGAGGTAAAACTGCTCATGTTAAATTAAAGAAGCCGAATACTGTGTATGTACTATATAACAGGAAGCAGGATTGTTTTGCATGAAATTTTAAACATTCCTATTAAGTTCCGTCGTCAGAACAGAATTCCCACACATTTCTACCACATTGGTGAAAGTATGCAGAAATATGGACAAATGAAAATAATATTCATCGAAACAATTACACTTGCAACTATTACATTTGCAGAAAGGACATCTGTGCTCAAAATGAGCCTAAAATGCAAAATAAGCTTAATTAGGGATGGTGAAGGTCCATTTCCAAAAGCACAAGCATAAAAATATATTTTAAGTTTAAATTACTGGTTCTAATGACTATATACAGTTTGTGAAAATTAAAATATTAAATACAATTAGAAAATGTTAAAAATGTTGAATACAGTATATTTAGACACTGTCTAACACTTGATGGCTGCTCTGCCAATTCTTCATCATCAGTTAGGAACCTAGGTGTGCTATTTGATAGCAATCTTTCCTTTGAAAAGCATGTTTCTAGCATTTGTAAAACCACATTTTTCCATCTTAAAAATACATCTAAATTAAAACCTATGCTCTCAAAGTCAAATGCAGAAATGTTAATTCATGCGTTTATGACCTCAAGGTTAGATTATTGTAATGCTTTATTGGGTGGTTGCTATGCACGCTTAATAAAACAAATTACAGATGGTTCAAAATGCAGCAGCTAGAGTTCTTACTAGAACCAGGAAGTATGACCACATTAGCCCGGTTCTGTCAACACTGCACTGGCTCCCTACTAAACATCGTATAGATTTTAAAATCTTGTTAATTACTTATAAAGCCCTGAATGGTTTAGCTCGTCAGTACTTGAGCGAGCTCCTATCGCATTATAGTCCTTCACGTCCGCTGCGTTCTCAAAACTCTGGCCATTTGATAATACCTAGAATATCAAAATCAACTGCGGGCGGCAGATCCTTTTCATATTTAGCGCCCAAACTCTGGAATAATCTACCTAACACTGTTCGGGAAGCAGACGCACTCTGCCAGTTTAAATCTAGATTAACAGATTTGAATATTAGAAGCATATTAGTGTGTTATGTGTAAGCCAGGTTAAAGAGATGGGTTTTTAAAGGATTGTTAGGCTGCATTAATTAGATCAACCGGAACCGGGAAGACTTCCCATAACACACAATGTACTTGTTACATCGTTAGAAGAATAGCATCTACGCTAATATTAGTCTGTTTCTTTGTTATTCCGAGGTCCCCGTAGCCACCCGATCCAGTCCATATCCAGATCAGATGGTGGATCAGCACCTAGAGATGACCTCTACAGCCCTGAACGTCAGCGGAGACCAGGACACCTAGATGAGCCCCAGAGACTGATCCCCCCCGAAGACCTCATTACCTAGATGGCCATCGGGACAAGACCACAGGAACCTGATGAGTCCTCTGCACAATCTGACTCGGCTGCAGTTGGAATTGAACTGCTGGATTCCTCTGGCCAGAGGAAAACGACACACTATTTTCCCATTTAATTCTGTTAAGCTGTTTTGACACAATTTGCATTGTAAAAAGCACTGTATAAATAATGGTAACTTGACTTGACTATTATTTCTCATGTTTTTATATTTGTTATATTTTTGTAGCATTAATTGAATTTTGCCTTAAGGTAATACTGTTTTGATTATTTTGCTATTAGCATTGGTTAATATTCACTATTTTTCAAAGTGGACTATTTTTCCATAGAGTTTTTTGTGTTAATGAATACGGTGTCATCAGGGTTTGAAATTAACACCCACCAAATGCGGGTAAAAATCAGCTGTGGCGGGTAACGCTGTCAAATCCCTAGCCAATTTGGCGGGTTACTTTTCGTAAGTTATGTTCACTCATTAATTTCTTGGGGAAGTTCATGCAAGCAAAATCTGCGCAGGTTTAACGCAAATACTGAACTCGTGAGACATCATGACATTATGGAGTATATTGCAAAAACAAAACAAAACACACCTACAGAGTGCACTCATACGTGACGCGACTACGTGATGAAGTCTGGTAGACTAACTAGTGCACGTGCGCATTTAGAGTGCGTTCTTTCACTGCATGATTCAGTCTATTAATATGCAGTTAGAATGATCACAATTCAAGATAAGGGGGCAGAAAATTTATATATTTATATCAATTAATTTAGTTAATCAATATCACACGAAGAGTGCCGTTTTTTCTTTAAAAAAAACAGCATGGTTACAAATGTGATATTGATTTTATTCAACAGTTCAATAAACAATAAGTTAATATCAAGAGACTTACGTTTTAGACACCATATTTCCTGTTTTTGTGCTATTTCGACAACAAAAAAATATTTCAAACACAGCCACAGCGCTGTTTTGCGTTTCTGAGTAACATGACGGTGTTTCATTCCTGAATGAATCAATCAACCGTTTAAATGATTCGGTTCAATCACAATGACTCACTTATTAACAGTGACTTGATGCCACCTACTGGTGATTTTAATTTCACATTTACAGTATCTTTTCATTTTTTAAACAATTTCAAATATCAGTATTCAACATTTCATGTTTAAAATATCAAAACATTATTTATACATTTGTAACTGCATGTTAAAACACTCCATGTCCCTCTAAGCTGCATTAACAAGAGAAAATACATCTAAATGCCACTTCAGTAAAGATGAATTTTATTGATACTGATTTAATTTGTTTAGTAACAGCCTAAATGTATTATTATTATAACTGACTGATTAAATGTAAGAATTTGACTCAAAAGATGATGCACACTTTAAAAAAAAAAAAAAAGGTTTTATAAAGGTAAAAATGCCCATAAAAGGTAAAAATCAATTTAAACTTATTGGAAAAGATTAATTTCTATCACTGCTGTGAACTGACCACACAGAATATGAAGAATATCAAAAACTTTAGGAGCCAGCTGTCCACGTCAGTCCTTAAGATACCAGCACAATAACACACTCAGCAAAATACCGTCTAATTATCTTTATCGATAAAATCCCAGAAAATGTTGAGATTATTTTTTTGTTAGTATTGCACACCCCTAGTACTGACACAAAATGATTTGCAACGGTCGATTTGTCACTTCCAGTGTAGACAGCCTCAAGCTGTTGGTTTATTTCTGTTGTTTTTTTGTTTTTTTTGGCCAGTAGAAGTTATTAATGGCCGGTAACTTAAAGTTGTAGCCAAATTGGCTGGTGAGTGAAAAAGTTAATTTCAATCCCTGGGTGTCATGCTTCACTCTAAATGTGGTAGCATGTTGTTAATCATTTTATGGAAAACAATTTACCTCAATATCTCCAGCTTACAGTTTCTCTTCAGTCCGTCAGAAAGCAGCTTCACTCCTGAATCCTGCAGGTCATTGTTACTCAGGTCCAGCTCTCTCAGACGGGAGTTTGAGGATTGTAGAGCTGATGACAAACTCTCACAAGACTGAGCAGTGAGATTACATATGGAAACCCTGAATGAGAAAAACAGTAATTGCAAACAGAATAAATCTTAGCAATGTGATTTTTAATGATTAATGAAAAAATTAAAATCAATGAAAGTGTTTGAAATCAAACCTCAGTTTCTCCAGCTGACAGTTTGGACTCTTCAGTCCGTCAGAAAGCAGCTTCACTCCAGAATCCTGCAGGTCATTGTTACTCAGGTCCAGCTCTCTCAGACGGGAGTTTGGGGATTGTAGAGCTGATGACAAACTTTCACAAGAATGAGCAGTGAGATTACAGCCATATAGCCTGTGAAGAGAACAAAACAAACAGCCATATTTATGCGTTTATCAGGTTTATAATCTGGACTGCATGTTTGTCTTAAATACAACATAAGCATTAAAATGGTAGACATTAAAAATACATTAAAATGGTATTAGTAACAGAAATGAACACAAATGTCAGGGCATGTCAAAAAATCTCCAAGGTTCAAAAAATCCTTCAGGATCAACTCCTGAGTGTTAAGTTTGCTGCAAATCAAACTAACTCATGAATAATTTGATCCAGTTCAACTCAGTGACTCAGTGATCTGGTCACAGCGGTTCATGTTATCAACGCACTGAATCTGTCCTACTGAAATGAGGCAAGTAATATATATAAAAAGTAATATAACAGTGTGCAGAGGATTTGATTGACGAAGCGAAAATAGAGCTACTATAATAAATGCATAAAGAAATGGAACATGTTTTAAATTGACATGAAATTGTAACTTGAAACAAACTTTTCAAAAGAATCACTTAAAGAAATTTACGTATTATTTAATTTCTCATAATTGAAAACTGCATTACAAAATTCCAGGTTTTCCAGGATGCTTGGAAACCCTGATTGTTTTCTCATCAGGTTGAGTAGATATTGCCTGCCTTGTGTCCTTGGAGAAGAATCACTCATACATTCATTCTACAATATAAATGGGAAAATCTGCTAGTTATAGTTATGATATATGTGGATGAACACCAATTCATCCACATATTGTAACATAGTGATTAAGTGAATGTCAAACCTCAGTGTGTTCAGCTGACAGTGTGAACTCTTCAGTCCATCATAAAGCAGCTTCACTCCTGAATCCCGCAGGTGATTTCTACTCAGGTCCAGCTCTGTCAGATGACAGTCTGATGATTGGAGAGCTGAAGATACAGTTTCACAGCATGTTTCATCAAGACCACAGCCGTCAAATCTGCCAAAACAGAAGGTTATGCTAGTTATTTTCTGATGTTCAGTGTTTCTGCAATAACTTATTTTACCCTTCATAATCAGAACAACAAGATCTTTTACATAATATTTCAACATTTAATTGTTTAGTGATGTAGAATAAAATATTTTATCAAACAGCAGATACTCACAGGGCTTTTCTGCAGCATCTCACAGCTGGAACAAGTCTTGTAAAGCCTGCTTGTTCTGAAGTGAATCTTTTTGGGTTGAACTCATCCAGCACCTCCTTTGACATCAGCAGTACTGTGGTCAGCACTGAACACATTGAAGATGAGAGTTTTCTTCCTGGATGTGCATCTGAACTGAAGTATCTCTGGATTTCCTCATATAATGAATGATCCTTGAGCTCAAGTAAGCAGTAGAATAGGTTGACTGAAGCTTCATCTGAGATTTTCTTGTTTTGTACATGTTTAATGTATTGAGTTGTTTGTTTGATGCTCTCTGTGGTGTCTTCAGTGCATGTGATCAGGCCTTTGAGCAGGTTTTGGCTGGATTTCAGTGTAATGCCCATCAGAAACCGCAGGAACAGGTCCAGATGTCCTCTCTTACTCTTCATGGCTTTATCAACAACCTTCTGCAGTAGCTCCTGCAATGTGATATTTTCTTTGGGACTATCAAAGAAAAACTGAAGCTCCTGCATGTTCTTGTTCAGGTAACAGAGGAACACATGCACTGCAGCGAGAAACTCTTGAACACTCAGATGCACAAAGCAGAAGACCTTCATCTCATGAAGTCCAGCTTCCATCTTAAACATCTCAGTGATCATTCCTGTGAACTCTTCACCCTTCAATCCTGTGAAGTTTTCACTCACATCAATACCACATTCTTCCAGTTCTTCCTCATAGAACACAATGTTTTCCTGCTTCAGCTGTTCAAACGCTAGCTTGGCTAACTTCAAAACCATCTCTCTATTTGAACGTAAGAGCTTTGTACGTTGTCTTTCTTTCTTTTCATCATACTTCTGGTTCTTCATGTTCATCTGTATCAGCAGGAAGTGGATGTACATTTCAGTGAGTGTTGTGCTGATGTTCTCTTCACTGTTCTTGATGAGAATATCCTGAAGTACTTTGGCTGTGATCCAGCAGAACACAGGAATGTGGCACATGATGTAGAGACTACGAGACTTCTTAATGTGTGAGATGATTCTGGAGGCCAGAGTCTCATCTGTGATTGTTGTTTTGAAGTACTCCTCCCTCTGTTTGTCAGTGAATCCTCGCACCTCAGTGAACAAACCCACATGTTCAGGAGGAATCTGATTGGCTGCTGCTGGTCGTGAGGTCACCCAGACCAGAGCTGATGGAAGCAGCTGACCTTTGATCAGATTCGTGAACAGCTCATCTACAGATGATCTTTCCTCAAAACTCTGCAGAATTTCACTTTCAAAATTTAAAGGCAGTCGACTCTCATCAAGTCCATCAAATATAAACAGATTACAGCTGGCATGTAGCCTTGATTTTACCAAATTCTTAATTTCAGGATAAAATACCTGTAAAAACTCATGGAGACTGAACTGTCTGTCTTTTATTCTGTTAATCTCTCTGAATGGAAGCAGGAACACACAGTGTATATCCTGATTGGCTTTTCCTTCTGCCCAGTCCAGGATGAACTTGTGCACAGAGACAGTTTTTCCAATGCCAGCGACTCCCTTAGTCAGCACAATATTCTTCTCACTGTTTTCCCTCAATATACTGAACATATCATTGCATTTGATTGGTTTGTCCTGTGTTTGTTTGTTCTTGTTGAAAGCATCATCAATCTTCAGAATCTCATGTTCCTGATTTACATCTTTCATATCTCCCTCTGTGATGAAGAGCTCTGTGTAAACAACCTGGAGTTGTGCTTTATTTTCTTTCTTGCCCTCAAAAATACATTCTGCTTTCTTCTTCATGTTGGATTTGTGAGTTTCCAAGAATTTTTTCAGAATCAAATCTGTTGTTATAAAATACAATTAAGTTAATAAAACAAGGAAAAAAGCAAAAAACAGATTTCATTTTTTTAAAGAAACATGACAAAGCTTTTGCATCAGCCTAACCTCGTCAGAATTCATTCAACTTATTGTAATTAAATTACTTTTTAAAATAACACCAAAGACTTTAAATATTCAAAGATGATGCACATATAATACTTGAATGGGAGAAAGTGTAAGGCCCAAAATGGTGGAATAGTCATGCTTCTAAATAAAAGAGCTGGTTGTTAATTGGAAAAGTCATCACGTCACTGCAGCTGCACTAAGAAGCTTCAGTTGCTATAGAAACAGTCAGCATCCTGAGATGTGCTCTTAGGACTGTGTATGTGCAATGACTGGTCTAACCTGAAAAATAAGCTTTTTTTAATGCCATTTGAGCATAAGAAACTAATCTGGTTAGATCTGGTGACACTGTACATCACTCCACACATTTCACCTCTGTTCTAATATTAATAATGCTCCCTCCCAACAACATGGGTCAAAAAAAAGTGTTTGGGTCACTGCCACTGATATTCTCACACTAACTGTGATTTATACAGTGAAAATTGTGAAAAAAAGTTTTGAATACGACTGATAAGACCTTGTTTTTCCGTGTGTTTCTCAGCCATCTCTGAGAGTTTTTGTGGCTCTGTGAGAAGAGAGAAAAAGAACAGTGAGTAGAAAAGTAAAAAAAAACTAAAGTACAGATACATGAAAGAAAATACTGTAACGCATATCTGCCTATGAACAATATTATCATAAATGAACTGAGATATTTAGAGGTGTCTCACAGTCCTCCCTGTTATTCTCCTCCTGAGTGTATCATGAGTCACCATTCACTTCCCTTATGTTCAGTCACCATAGAGAACGTGTGAGTGAAGAAATGTCACACAGCCTCCTTTGTATTTTTATGAGTTATTTTTCAAGTGATGTATGTTTCTTGTCCTTTTTTTTCTACCTGCCGCGTTATCATTTTTCTTTGTTCAAGGTTATATTAAAGGACTATTTGCCGCCTTCTTTGTGTGTGAGTTTATCTTAGACACCCGTTTCAAGACACTGACAAGAATTAGAAATCTAATTCTTACATGAACTTTAATAGGAATAGAGTTCACAAACACTCAGCATTATTTTACTTTTCTGCTAATAAGCAGTGTGTCTCAGTCGGCACAGTTATAGTGACAGTACCGTGTCCTGCAGTGCTGTAGTTGATGGTCACTGAGCCTTTGATGTCAGTGAGTACAGGAGCATTTACAGCTGCTCCTGTCTGAGCGTTCAGATCAACACTGACTCCAGTCTGAACACCACTGTTCATCTGGACTGGAATACAGACAGAGAGATTCATTACATTTCCTAAATGACAACTTTAACATTACTGATATTCTGTTCTTCATTACCTTCTTCAGGTTTCAGCTTTTCTTCTTCAGGCTCATCTTGTGTGTCACAATTCTGACAACATCGTGCACAAAAAAGTGGCATCGTCCTTCACCGACTCGCTGCTGTTGGACAGGAAGAAAAAGGTTTTTAATCACTCCAATGTCACCAGAAACTTTTCAGAAATAACACCACTGCTCATCTGGACTGGAATACAGACAGAGAGATTCATTACATTTCCTAAATGACAATTCCCAGGAGAAAAAAAGTATCCTTGAATGCACTAAAAAAATACTTAAATACCAGCAAGTACATTTGTAGTACACTCTTATTTTTTGTGCTAAATAAAAAGGTAAAAGTTATACACTATAAATACACTAATTAAAAGTATATTTCTACTTCAGTAGTACTTCGGTTCAATTGCAAAAGTATACTAAATATCACAGATTTAAATTGATTTTTAGTGCATTGAAATAAATTATACTACTGCAAAAATATACAGAGGACTTTTATTAGTGTATTTCTTAAAAGTGTGCTTTGAATGATTTGAAAATTAGCTCAATGTTAGTACACTTTTATATAGTTATCCTAAGTTTAAATTAAATGGATTTTATTTAAAATATATTGATAAATTAATAGTTATAAGTAAATTTTCCCAACTGTGCTACTTAAGCACACTTAATATAAATAAACTAATTAGCACTAATGCATTAAACTATACATTACAATTATAGCAAATGAAAAACGTCACTTCCTGTTTGTTGCTGACGCGTGTTTTGAGTTTGAGCACCGTCAAGTTATTTCTTTATCGTCTATTTTATCTCTTAAAATCAATTTTATACACCATCATTTTTTGTTTCTATAACGTGTGAATATATCCCCTATCGCATTCTACAACAAAAACAATCAGGGCGCCTTGTTATCACTAGTTCTATTTTGATTTCCCGAGTCCGCTATTAGCTTATAGCCCGTTAGCACCGCCAACGCGGCGGCCGCTTGGCGCGCTAACACAGCTAATACTCTATTCACACACATAACCATTGTTCCACTGCTACTTACTTTAATGGCGGATTTGTGTCTACCTTTGAGTGCAGGTGAGGACGCGTTCGAGCTGCATTCGGTGCAGCTGGAGCTGGAGGCCGTGGAGAAGCAGATCAACGAGCTGCTGGAGAGACAGGCCCAGCTGAGAGAGCGGCAAACTGCGCTGGAAACATCCCGGGCTGACGCTCACAGGTCCGGGGTAAGTATACAGTGCGCTGCTAACACTCCCACCACCTCTACTCCGTGTGTTTCTCTGCACAGGCCCCGTGCACCCAGGACGCGATCTTCTCAGATGTCCTTCACTCCGGCGCCGGGACACCACGGACCCTGGGTGCGGCAGCAGCGGAAGACGCGAGCGAGGCATCGGGCTACATCATCTCCCCCTCCGCCGCTTCCGGTCTTCGAGATCTCCACCCGAAACCGCTTCGCCCCCCTCCACGAGACGGAACGTGACGCTGTGATCGTCGGAGACTCCATCGTCCGGCACGTCCGTGCTACGTTAGCTGAAGGTAAAGTGCACACACACTGTTTCCCTGGTGCTCGTGTTCTCGATGTTTCTGCGCAGATACCCGCGATCCTGAAGGATGACGAGAGCGTCGGAGCGGTCGTGCTGCACGCGGGCGTGAACGACACCAAGCTGCGGCAGACGGAGACACTGAAGAGGGACTTCAGGAGCCTGATCGAGACGGTACGCAGCACATCGCCCGCGACGACGATCATCGTGTCAGGACCGCTTCCCACGTACCGACGAGGACACGAAAGGTTCAGTAGACTGTTTGCTTTAAAACAATGGTTATTGTCATGGTGTAAAGAACAGAAACTGCTCTTTGTTAATAATTGGAATCTTTTCTGGGAGCATCCTAGGCTATTCCGTGCTGATGGCCTGCACCCCAGCAGAGTCGGAGCGGAACTCCTGTCGGACAACATCTCCAAGACGCTACGCTCCATCTGACTAGTAAGCCAATTCTCAAATAACTGCTATGATGACTTTTGTTCTAACCACTTAAATGATAGAAGTAATTGCGTTGTCCAATCTATACATACTGTGTCTGTTCCCCGAATAGTGAGGTCAAAATATAAATTTAACACAGGATCTAGAAAAAATCTGATCGTGATTAAACCAGAAAAATGCAAAATAAATGAACAAAAACTATTTTTAAAGCTTGGGCTCCTAAACATTAGATCACTCACATCCAAAGCAGTAATTGTAAATGAAATGATCACAGATAATAGTTTTGATGTACTCTGTTTGACTGAAACCTGGCTTAAACCAAATGATTATATTGGTCTAAATGAGTCTACTCCACCAAGCTACTGTTATAAGCATGAGCCCTGTCAGACTGGTCGTGGCGGCGGTGTCGCAACAATATATAGTGATATTCTCAATGTTACTCAGAAAACAGGATACAGGTTTAACTCATTCGAAATACTTATGCTTAATGTTACACTGTCAGATATGCAAAAGAAATCTGTCTTATCTCTTGCTCTGGCTACTGTGTATAGACCGCCAGGGCCATATACAGATTTCCTAAAAGAATTTGCAGATTTCCTCTCAGACCTATTGGTTAATGCTGATAAAGCGCTAATTGTCGGAGATTTTAACATTCATGTTGATAATCCAAATGATGCATTAGGACTTGCGTTTACTTACCTAATAAACTCTTTTGGAGTCAAGCAAAACGTCACCGGGCCCACTCATCGTTATAATCACACGCTAGATTTAATTATATCGCATGGAATTGATCTTACTGATATAGATATCGTACCTCAAAGTGATGATGTTACTGACCATTTCCTTGTATCGTGCATGCTGCATATTACTGATATTAACTGTAGGGCCCCACGTTATCGTCCGGGCAAAACTATTGTTCCAGCCACTAAAGACAGATTCACAAATAACCTGCCTGATTTATCTCAGCTGCTCTGTGTACCCATAAATACAAATGAACTTGACAAAATGACTAGCAACATGGGCACTATCCTCTCTAATACGTTAGAAACTGTTGCTCCCATCAAATTAAAAAAGGTTAGAGGAAAATGTGCTGCGCCATGGTACAACAGTTATACCCATTCTCTCAAGAAAGAAACTCGTAATCTTGAGCGCAAATGGAGAAAAACTAACTTATAGCTATAGACATGCTCTAAAAGCTGCCAGGACCGAGCATATCCGCAAACTCATAGATAATAACCAAAATAATCCAAGGTTTTTATTTAGCACAGTGGCTAGACTAACAAATAACCAGACGTCACCCGATCTAAATATTCCCTCACAGTTTAATAGTAATGACTTTATGAATTTCTTCACCGATAAAATAGATAACATCAGAAATACAATAACTAATGTAGATTTTACGGCGTCTAGTACTTCAGCCTCATTCACCGCACCCAAAGAAAAACTGCAGTGCTTTTCAACTATAGGACAGGAAGAGTTAAATAAACTTATCAACACATCTAAACCAACAACATGTCTATTAGATCCTGTACCCACTAAATTACTGAAAGAGTTACCTGTAGCAGAAGAACCGCTTCTCAATATTATCTTTAGGTCACGTCCCTAAACCATTCAAGTTGGCAGTTATTAAGCCTCTTATTAAGAAGCCACAACTAGATCCTAGTGATCTGGCAAATTACAGACCCATCTCAAATCTTCCGTTTATGTCTAAAATTTTAGAAAAAGTTGTGTCTGCTCAATTGTGCTCATTCTTGCAAAAAAATGATCTCTGTGAAGAATTTCAGTCAGGTTTCAGGCCCCACCATAGCACAGAAACTGCACTTGTTAAAATTACAAATGACTTGCTTCTTGCATCAGACCAAGGCTGCATCTCATTGCTAGTTTTACTTGATCTTAGTGCTGCGTTCGACACTATAGATCATGACATACTCGTAGATCGATTACAAAACTATACAGGTATTCAAGGGCAGGCTTTAAGATGGTTTAGATCCTACCTGTCCGATCGCTACCACTTTGTTTATTTAAACGGGGAGTCATCTCAATTATCACCAGTAAAGTATGGAGTACCACAAGGATCTGTCCTAGGTCCTCTGCTGTTTTCAATATACATGCTGCCCCTTGGTAATATTATTAGAAAATACGGGATAAGTTTCCATTGCTATGCTGATGATACTCAACTATATATCTCAACAAGACCAGACGAAACTTCTAAATTATCTAAGTTAACTGAGTGTGTTAAAAATGTAAAAGATTGGATGACCAATAATTTTCTCCTATTAAATTCAGATAAGACAGAGATATTACTTATTGGACCAAATAACAGTACACAGAATCTCTTGGATTACAATTTGCAACTAGACAGATGTCCTGTTACTTCCTCTACAGTCAAAAATCTGGGTGTTATATTAGACAGCAACTTGTCTTTTGAAAAACATATTTCCAATGTTACAAAAACAGCATTCTTCCATCTTAGAAACATTGCCAAGCTAAGGAACATGTTACCTGTTTCTGATGCAGAAAAGCTAGTTCATGCATTCATGACCTCTAGACTGGACTATTGTAATGCACTGCTAGGTGGTTGTCCTGCATCTTCAATAAACAAGCTACAGGTAGTCCAAAATGCAGCGGCTAGAGTCCTTACCAGGTCAAGAAAATATGATCATATTACCCCAATTTTACAGTCTCTGCACTGGCTACCTATTAAGTACCGTATCAGTTACAAAATATTATTACTTACCTATAAGGCCCTAAATGGTTTAGCTCCTGCGTACCTAACTAGTCTTCTATCTCGCTACAATCCATCACGCTCCCTAAGGTCGCAAAACTCTGGACTCTTGGTAGTACCTAGAATAGCAAAGTCCACTAAAGGAGGTAGAGCTTTTTCATATTTGGCTCCCAAACTCTGGAATAGCCTTCCTGATAACGTTCGGGGTTCAGACACACTCTCTCTGTTTAAATCTAGATTAAAGACACATCTCTTTAGCCAAGCATTCACATAATGCATTCATATAATGCATCTCATAATCTTGTACTGCAGTTATATCTGATCAAAACGCACATTATTATTCTTTAGCTTGGGTTGAACAAATAATTTTTGCTTGAATGGAACAACAGCTACGCTAATTATGTCTCTTTGTTTCTCTGTTTCTGCCACGGGATTAACATCCTGTGGTAACTAGGAGTTACACAAGCTTCAGTCTGGATCCAGCCCTTAAATGATCTGAGATGACCAAACACCTGAGAAGAGATGATGCCGACCCCTCGGAGGACCTCAGAGGATGCCAACCTCTGATCCCCCAACAACATGCAGAATTAACAAATTTTGCCATAAGTTAATATATTAAGTTTCTACAATGTATAAATATATTGTAGAAACTTAATTTCCTGTAAAGCGCTTTGCAACGATTGTATCGTAAAAAGCGCTATACAAATAAACTTGAATTGAATTGAATGAATAAATCATATAAATGAAAAACTTCAAATAATGAATAAAACAAATATAACAAATACATTAAATTATAAATTAAAATGCCCCATCAGGACAAGACCACAGGAATCAGATAAGCCGCTTGCACAATCTGACTCTACTGCAGTTGGAATTGAACTGCGGGTTTCATCTGGCCAGAGGAGAACTGACCCCCCGACTGAGCCTGGTTTCTCCCAAGGTTTTTTTTTCTCCATTCTGTCACAGAGGGAGTTTTGGTTCCTTGCCGCTGTCGCCTCTGGCTTGCTCAGTTGGGGACACTTAATTTCTAGCGATTATCGTCAATTGGATTTCACAGATATTATTTAAACTAAACTGAGGTAGACAATGACATCTCCGAATTCAATAATGAAATGCCCTTAACTGAAAACTGAGTGTTTAATCTTATTATTATACATTACTGACACTCTATCCTCCAATTTGATACTGTTAAGTGCTTTGACACAATCTGTATTGTTAAAAGCACTATATAAATAAAGGTGACTTGACTTGACTAACACTTAAACTGATTTTAAGTGTAGTCAGATAAAGTCTTTTATAATTGCATTGCTTAAAAGTGTGCTGCAATCGCTTTACATACAATTTTAGTAGATTTTTATATATACAGTATACTATCACTAAGTTCTATTTGGATTTTCATGAAAAATACAGTAGAAATGCATTACTTAAGTGAAACCCTGTAGGATACTGTGCTTAGGCTACTATAATTGCACTAATTGTCACAGTTCGCTGTCTCTCTCTCCCTCTCGCTCTCTCTCTGTTAGTGTGTGTGTGAGAGTGTCACACACACACTCTGATCTGCCTAATTGCATCTATGTTCGCGCGAATCATTCGTGATCCAGCTTCATCTACAGAAGTTATAAGGTTTTTTTTTATGAATCTATGCAAATCGCCTTTCCTAATAATGTGCTAGTTAGCCAGTTTCACGGCTAAAGTAAAAAGTACTGCTCGTCACCCCACGGATGAGAGGGGCGGAGTCAGCAGAGCTCATTAGCATTTAAAGAAACATGGACTAAAATACGGTTTGCTGAAAACAGAGCTGTTTTTGACAGAGTAAAAAAAAATTTAACCAAATTATGTTATAGACTTTTCATTAAGACCCTAATGAATCATATCAATTTGTGGAAAATGTGCATCCGATGACCCCTTTAAATTGTGTTCCGAAGACGAACGAAGCATTTACGGGTTTGGAACGACATGGGGGTAAAGTGATTAATGACAAAATTTTCATTTTGGGGTGGAGTAACCCTTTAAGCACAAAATTAGTGCATGAAAATAGAGCACTTTAAGTACATTACGCAAGTGTATTTTACTGCACTTTTTTCATCTGGGAATTTTAACATTACTGGTATTCTGTTGTTCATTACCTTGCTTGTGTTTCAGTTTTTCTTCTTCCGGCTCATCTGGTGTGTCATAATGCTGCTCAACAGATGCCATCGTCCTTCATTGACTCACTGCTGTTGGACTGGAAGAAAAAGATTTTTAAAGCTCCTCTGTCATTAGACACTTTCCAAAAATAAATAAGGATCTATTTTTGAAAATAAACACGTAAATAAAATATAGCAGCATTTATAAAATAATATGAGTTATTAAATGTCTCTCTGTGGATGTATTACTCACTATATTTAAAGAAACAAATAATATTGGGTTTTGTACACCAAGAATCATGTAAAATAATAAAATGAATTGTTAACAGCAGTTGTTCATCACTAATGCTCGATCATCACTTAATTAATCGCTTAATTATCTCATTAACTTTAACTCTGCTTCTGTGTTACTTTAACACTATTTAGATCAGGACCAAATGTTCTCTGAGCAGTGTTCAATTAACTCTGACAGTAATAATGTGATCAGAAGTGTGTCGAAACTGCACTGTAGAGAAAAAAAAAATCCAAATTTTATGAAAAATAACTGATTTTTTTTCAGGTTGTTTTCTTTTATTTTAAATTGTAGTCAAAACTGTAAAATTATCTCTAAATTAACTACTCGGCTGTTATTTTAAGCATTATGACATTAATGACAAATTACAGTAATTCGCATTTTTATGTTTTCTTAAATTAGATATAAATTTATGTAAAATTAGAATAATAATAATCTGTAATTAATACAATTAAAACAAAACCGTTAGATGATGAAATGGTCAAATGACTGGTAGCAACAGCTGCCAAACAAAAAACATTATTTATTCTCCTTATTTAAATAAGCTGACAACACTGTTATTTTACAGGTATTTCCAGAATTATTATGATCAAACACCTTCACTGTAAAACAAAAAGGTAAAAAAAGCTGTCAAATGACTGGCAGCACAGGGTGCCAAACAAAACCTTAAAATTAAAGTAAAATATCCTTTTTTAAATAAGCTGAAATCACTGTTAATTTACAGGTATTTCCTGAATTATTACAATTTATTTTTATTTTATTACAATATTATTAATTATCAAACACCTTCACTGAATGACTAAATAAATAGCATGTTACAAGACTGGCAGCAACAGAACATTAAACACTAACAGATCTCTCTAGATCTCAGCATCTTCACTCATTACAGTCCAGTCTGACTTTATTTCTTTCATACAAAACTTCTTATTAAGAATTAACAGAGGTTTAGATGCTGATGTTGTGAAGTCACCGTTGTGGAAATAAGCGTTTGGTTTAGTTGGGCTCTTGACCCTGAACTTCTTAACATTAGTTTTTCTTTGGCTGCTGTAACTGTTTGTTTCTAAAGCACATTTGTTATAGCAGAACTTGCGAGAGAATATCTGCTCAGATGTATTTGGTTACTTATTGGTGATGATGATTTAATCATCATATAGTGGCCTGATTCAATTATCTCATCAGGAGTTTAATGTCTGAGTATATTAGCTGTTAGTTTTGCATTATTTACAGCAGTCTTGTAATGACACTCAGATATTCATCATCAATACTTAACCAAATTCATCTGATCAGAATTTCTCGCGCATGTTTTGCTATAACAAATATCCTTTACAAACACAGTTACAGAAGCCAGACAAAAACTGATGTTAAAAAGTCAAGTATCAAGACCCCAACTAAATCTCCACAATGGTGACTCCAAACTTTATTATTGTCAATAAAACATCAACATCTAAACCTCAGTAAATTCTTAATAATAAGTTTTGTATGAAAGATAATAAGTCAGACTGGTTTGTAATAAGTGACGTTGCTGAGATCTAGAGAGATCTGTTAGTGTTCAATGTTCTGTTGGGATTTAAAGGGTTTCTGTTGTCTGTGTTTGTGCTGAAGAGTAGAGTCTGTGCTTCAGTCCAGGAGAAGACCAAGAAACACTGATGTTATGCTGCATGTTGCTTTATTTAAAGGCAGTAACTGTGATATTTACATTAGCTCAAGCATGTGTGCTGTTATTAACTAATGGTTAAAAAAAAAAAGTAAAGAGAATGTTTTACAGTGATAATGCAGTCAATACCAGTAAAGTTTTTTTTTTTTTTTTTTGTAAAACAATATTTAAAAAATTAGGATATAAATTAGGACATTTTACCTTAATTTTGCAGTTTTTGTTTGGCAGCCACTTCTGCCACTTATTGTTATCTTTAAAAAAAAATCTTTAACCTTTATTTACATTAATGATAAACATCAGGGACCCTGTGCTGCCATGCGCTTCACTTTTTTTTTTGACCAAGAGTGAATCCTGAAGAAAGTCTAACTAACTAACTAACTCCTCACAGCTTTGAACAAATAACACCAGGAAAGCCCCTCCAACATCGTTAACTTTCACCTCAGATTATTAGTCAAAAAGAGAACACATGGTGACTCTCACGAGTAAAATCATGAGTGAACACCATAGAGGGGTTGATTTCATTTCCAGACTGAGACTCCCTCAGAGACCTTTGACCTCGTCCTTGAATTCCTTCACCACTCACTGATTAGCACAGAGACTGCCTTTACTTATATAAAACACATCAGATCATCCCAAAATCATGCTAGGAGGATTATAACCAAACACCATTCTATTGCATAAATCCATATCATGTTTGTAACCCACTAGGGTGACGATACGTCCTCGTTTCCCCGGACATGTCCTCTTTTTGGACCTACAAAAATGCGTCCGGCCGGGATTTTTTAATCGCCCAAAATGTCCAGGATTCGGCTGTTTTCTTAATCCCGCTCCCGCTGAATTTCTGACCATTGCCGCCTGCTCCAGCAACATGTGTTTCGCTCCCATGATTTTCGTGTCCACTCCTTTAAACATACTAATATTGTATATAATTTTGCCGCATCAGGGAGCCGCTTTCTGTCTGCCGCTGTGCGGTGTATTTAAATATTTTTGAATGAGCGTTTGCGCTGTTTACTTTCGATTTCACGATCACATGCACTCTGTGTAAAGGGAGCACATCTTACAAGATCAGATATTTGCGCAAATATTGAAGCATGGTCTTGTCAGTCATCTCTATTTATTCTCGGCCTGTGATCAGTCAAATCTGACTCCTGCAGCTCTTGTTGGATACAGGGTTGCCAAGTCCGTGTTTTTTCCACAGAATTGGGCTATTTTTAAACTGTTGCCATGGGTTGATTTTCCCAAGTGGGTTAAAAATTTGAAATATTGCATAAATTACATTTGACTGAAATGCTTGTATTGAAACATTTTGCATTCTACCTATGATAAAACTTTCATGGACTTTTACATTAACTGTTCCCTCCTGGTGGAATGACCTGCCCAACTCAATCCCAGCAGCTGAGACCTTAATATTGTCAAGAAACGGCTGAAAACACATCTCTTTCATCTTCATTTGACCCTCTAACTCTAGCACTCTCTATTCTAATGCTAATTCTAATTTTATCTGCTTATTTTATTAAAAAACTTGACCCTCTAACACAGTGGTTCTCAACCTTTTTTTCCACCGGGCCGCACTATGGTCCAAGTGCAAGTCTCACGGGCCGCACGCATGCCATTTACATATTACGTCATCAATACAAACCAACCAGATTTATAATATTATTTATAGCCTAAATATTATGATATCTAAACGATTACATGTATTGAACTAAATAAATAAATAAATAATTCTACTCACAATTAATAAACACCTGATGCTGTCGGGAGCTGACCAATTTTGTGAAATTCTGCTCGAAAGGAGTAACGTTAACAGCACAATGAAGTTGCAGTCTGTAAGTTGCGATCTGTAACACGGAAGCGTGACTTGACGCGCGACACTGCAGAATGTGCGCGTTCACAAATGTAGCTGATCCAAATATGGAAAGCATTTTCGAATTTAATAATCTGAGGTTCTCTCCAGACAGGGCTCCAGACAAAAAAATCGAGTAAGGAGCCATTGGCTCCTATTAGAGAAAAACTTAGGCGCCAAATTATGTTTTTAGGTGCCGCAGAATAAAAGTGTTTTATTTTATTATTATTTAATTTTTTTCCTACATTTTAACATTTCAATCATTCTGTCATGTGTTTGTCTCATCTTTTCTTGACTTTATCAGCATTTTAATCCATCTTGTAGATGATCAGGTCGACCTGGGAACTAAGGTTCACTTAAAGTGGGAACTAAATGTCTTTTCCAACTTGAAATATACAGTCACAAAGAATTGTTCGTTACACAGAATCTGTACCAATATCATGGACCATAAGCAGCACTTGGCCACTGAGTGTAGTTTGGGCTCCTCCTCAGTGCGTCCTATAAATGTTGTCATGTCTTTCACACATTCAGTCTGTTTTTCTTCATTAGTAAAATGCCATTTTATAGGAGGAGTTGAATCATGTAGACAGCAGATTAAGTAAAAATATTAATATGCAATAGCGCATAAATATAGCAAAATGCTCCTCTTTATAGTTATTTTTCTAGCTAACTGATGAGTTTATGGACACTGAGTGGTTATTCTGAGGTAAATGTATTATTACAGTGCAATGTTTACAAGCTTTACACGTTTTCCTCAGTTTGACACTGAATGAGCTTTTACATGAAACATTTCAGTAAGTTGTACTGTAGGCTCTCTTATAAAATAGCCTACCTTTTGATGTTAAATCATGTTCATTTCGTACTATAGTAGTACATAGAAAGATATAATGGGTTCACTTGCTGCTTTAACTGAGGCGCTAAAGAGATCGCGCCTGACGCA
This sequence comes from Schizothorax lantsangensis, assembly GCA_027422415.1. NCBI lineage: Eukaryota > Metazoa > Chordata > Actinopteri > Cypriniformes > Cyprinidae > Schizothorax > Schizothorax lantsangensis. Next base: position 92,301 of record CM049845.1, read on the forward strand.
TTAAGCCTGTGTTATACTTTCCGTGCGCGCAATCCGGACGCATACACGGACTACTTGTATTTATACTACCGAAAGTGTACGCTGGAGGTCCGCATTAAAGAGTGCCAAAGCCGTATTGTTTGAATTTCGTTATGAATTTGGCATCAATTTAAAGCTTATATTTTGTTTATTAAAAAGTAACAAAGCACAAAGCTTTTTGCGATTACTGGATGGCAAGTGCGCTTCAAATAACCAACATGAAGTCCACGCATTAACAGAACACAGTATATAGAGTAACATCTCGATAAGAAGAAGCCATATTAGTAATGATTATAAATGAGAATTGTTGACAATATTGCCAGTATCCACAGAGCTGACAGCTTTACCTGTTGAAGTTTGTTCAAGTTGTGCACGAAATAGACACGGCTTTTCTGCACTTGCACGTCTCCATCATTTCAATCTCTCTCGCGCTGCACAACTGAGCTGTGTTCAGCAGACTGTGTGCGTCAGCGCTGCTGTGCGGCAGAGACGAGGACTGTTTGAAACTTTTTCCACTAAAACTTTGATGCGTATCGTCTTTTAATTTTAAGTTTAATGCGTGAACAAAGCAAAGGATGTGATCGCAAAACAATCAGGAAAAAAAGTCCTTACATGCAAATTTTTATGTCATAACATGTAAATATATATATAGTCGCCAGTGGCGACCTCAGCAAAAACTTCACTCGCAAATTAATATTTTTGGTCGCAAATGCGAACGTTTTAGTCGCAGTCTGGAGCCCTGCCAGAGATGTTTTGCCACATTTCTGTAATTAAGGATGATTGCTGCGTAGTAGCCTATGAGTGTTTATTTTTACCTGAACATCTTCAAGTGAGTGGCGGGGGACAAACCGAAAGTCCAGCACTCTCTTCACTGCTGATGCTGCGACGATCTTGTTTGAATGCGTTCCTTCGCTGGCATTTTCCACATTTCATTTTCTCCCTTAACAAATTTGTCCATTCTGATGCTCAGTTTTACAGAACTAATGGCTGCTGATGACTATTTGAATTGAATTCTGCCAAAGTCCGCGCTTGTAAGTGTTCGTTAAATGCGTAACATTAATTACGTGAGTACATTGATCTGCTCATGTCTGAAAATAATATATGAAAAACTAAATTATTTTACATAAAAACATTATAGCTTATATTTGTTTAGTACATTTTTAAAGTAATGTAAAAACTAAAATTAATCAAATGAAACAAAGTTATTTTTTAATTGTGTTCAGCACATAGACTGTAACATTCAGCATGGTGGGCCGCATTTGGATTCGTGACGGGCCGCATGCGGCCCGTGGGCCGCGGGTTGAGAACCACTGCTCTAACATTTGCACTCTCTCTTCTATTTCTATTCTAACTACTTGTTTTATTTATAAAGAAAAAAGAGCCTCTGATACTAGCATTCTCTATTCTTTCTCTATTCTTTCTATTTATTTTATTTTTATTTATTATAAATAATGACCTTCTAACACTAGCATTATCTATTCTTTTTCTGTTCTATTGACTTGTTTTATTTTTATTTAAAAATGACCCTCTAACACTAGCATTCCCTAATCTTTTTCTATTACATCTACTTGTTTTCTTTTTATGTATTATAAAAACAAAATAAGCAAACAAACAACAACAAAAAACCTTGCTACGTATACTTTTGGGTGAAGCCCCGCCCATGTCCCCGCCCCCTACTGTCCTCTTTTTGGAAAACTAAAATATGGTCACCCTATAACCCACGCATTAGACTATCATGTCCTAATCACTCATTGTTTACGTCCTGTTGAAAAACTATTGAATAGTTTATAGGTTTATATTTGTGTGTGTGATTAATAATTCATGCCTAAAACAGTGAAATCAGTCAATTCTTGGTAAAAATGTACCATATTGTTGTAATAGAAGTCAATTATACTCTGCAAGAGCGGGAAAGTTTGGGAGCATGTGACTAAGAAGATAACATGTTGATTTATGTATATGAGAGGAGAAACCCCAAGCTATACTCCGAGCTAAAACAATGTCTAATGGGTCAAGACATCATTAAACTTGTACAATGTAAAGAATGCAAATGTAAAAAACTTCTTATTTCGATAGAGTTCAGATGTTATGCTCTTGCTGTGATATCTAGGTATTGCACTGAAGTTATAAAGTCCAGTATATGGTGAGGACACTAGACTCAGCGTGACTATGAGGATGAAGAGTGAAGATCTGCTGTGTGTGTTTGACTCAAGAACTCGTTTTCTCTCGTGTGTGTCCGAGAGTTATACTGTACACTATTATACTGAACTGTAGTTTACTACTGATGTACTGCAGTTTAACAGCATTTAACTGACCTACAGTTTTTCATTGTGAAGCACAGCAGCTCATCATAGTAAAACATGGTGAAACATGGTGAAATGATCCATCCTTCTAATATTTCGGTTTACTGTATTTGAGGGGAAAAGAGAAACTATTTGCTGTATTCGTTCATAACTGGTGAGTTTGTCAGCACTGCAGAAATATGTTCATCATCAGAACCAGACTAACCAGTCTAACCAGGACCGTTTCAGGAAAACAGATGAAACCGGTTTGACTCGGTTTAGAGCTGGAGGGGTTTACAGAAAGCAGATTTATGTTTCTGATCATGTTTCAGGGTTACATTACTCCAGATGAACATCTCTAAACACATGCATGCTTATGTCACTCACAGATTATGTGTGCATAATTCATTATAAATTATTACTATGATATGAAGATACTTTTCCAATCCCATATTTCACAGATCTGCATTTAAAAGTGAACAAGCTATATTCATGGACACTATTGTTGCAGAGGGAGTTTTCTGTATTTATATCTCTGTAACTCTGTTGTGTTACACTTACAGTGAACTGAAGTGATTAAGTTAATGAAGTAGAAATGCTAATTGTTTCATTGAACGAGTCTGAGTGCATCACACAGACACAGTATTACATCAAAACTGTCGAGTGAAAGTTTCTCTCTCAAAGAGTGAAGAGTGCATGATAAAATAAATACTGTTTGAGCATCACAGACTCACTAATGAAAATGAGAAACAGTGATTTCACAGCATGTGAACAACAATATCAGAATGAGCAGCTTTCTGTGATTCACTGACAAACACACACTTGATCGTGTTTGATCACCACATGAAGAGCTTTAAATAAAACCATCAAAATAGCTTCAGCGCAGCATTAAAGAAGCAACAACTGATCAATGAGACATTATGAGATGACACTCAAACAACGAAAGAAAGATGAAACACTCACCTCAAATTATGTGTGTAGATCTTTCTGCTTCCTCTGAGCTGTCGTGTTGAACAGCAGATCTCAAATCTCTTTCACTTCTAGCAGAATGAGAGGAATGACAGTCAGTTATCTAAACTCTCATCTGATCAGAGTTAAAATGAAAGCTGTGTTCTCAGGAAACTGAACTAGAAGTAGTTTTACAAGTTTGTGACTACAGTATATGCTTTGAACGTCAGAAGTGTATGTAAGATATTTATAGTGTTGTGTAATGTTTGATGGGACAGTGATGGGTTTCCACATTAAACGGTGAATTTATGAGATAAATAAAAATCATAGCTTCATTATTAAATCTTTAATATGTGTCAGTTAGGATTCATCCGTAGGTGGTGATTCATTCTGTATCGTTATGTGACACACACACAAAAAAAGACTGGCTCAGTTTGTGTAGTATAGTAACATGTTGACTAGATCATTTTATTTATAAAGCACATTTCTACACAGCAGAGCTGATCAATGAATGTGCTGAACAAGGTCAGTTATGACACAAGCATAAATAATATACTGTAAAACAGCAGAGAATAGAGATGTGTTTAAGTCTAGATTTATAAAGCATGAGAGAAGCTGCGAGGCGGATGTGAAGAGAGCTGATTACATAAATGAGGAGGACCAGTGACTGAAAAAGCTCTATCAGTCTTTAATGTGAGACGAGATCTTCATCAGAACATCTTTAAGATCTGCTGGATGAGTGAGGGAAGATGACATCCTTAATATATGATAGGACTTAATGGTAACGCTTTAGATTACAACCCGCAACGTACTGCGTAAGTAAACAGAATTTACAGTGTAACTTTTTTGTAATTATAGTACCTATTCAGTACCTCCGTGTAAGTATAAGGGAATAATATGTGAAGTTTGGGGAATAAAGGGGTAATAACCTGTAAAATTACAAATTATTTCTACTGTAAGTATTTTGAAACTAAGTGGTACCTATTCTAATATTACGTGGTATTTAGGCTATTAGCAAAAACGTACACTGTGTAGGCCTACTTTTTAAACACGTTAGGTTATTGTTTCAATCAAAACGCTCGGTTGAGACTGTTGCGTTAGGAAGCTGACTTGACCCAATTTGTGTTGATATCAGTAATAAAAGTAACCCGACGGTCCTGGGTTAGGAACAGTGTTGTCAAGTCAGCGGTTTTCCCGGGGAACCCACCTCGAAACACGATTGGGCTAGTTTTGAGTAGGAATTGGTTTTGTTGTGAAAACCTGGCAACCCTGGTTAGGAACGTGGAGGTTCAAACGCGAACGGTTCTGTGTGCGACTAAATCCGTGTCTGCAGTGCTGAAGATGGAAATGTGTGGAAAATAGGAAAAAGATATTCGAAGCGCAGACGAGGGACAACTTAGAAACTGTGTTCGTTTAAAACTGGAGCAGTGAATGTGCTGATCGGGAACTGGAAACAGGTTGAATGGTGCTTGACACGAGTCTATCCGTGTTTGCGGTGCTCATGACAGGAATATGTGTCGAAAATACAAGAAAACTAATTGAAGCGACGAGGAGAGAGATTTTTGAAACTGACTGGAATGTGTTCTTTTAAAACTGGAGAGTTTTGCCCGTATGTTCTCACAACATTGAGCAGTAAAGCAGGGAACTGAAGTAGTCAAAAATGGTGCGTGGATCACAATGGTAAAATCATGTCAGTTCGCTCTAATACATAGTTTAATATTGACTTTCAGTGTTTATTACTGTGTGTTTATTGATGTGATGGTTTGGCATAATAGTTTAACTTCGTCAGTGGGTGAAAAACATGAACAAATTGAACAAAATCTTAATTTTGTTCTTAAACAAACTTTTCAAAAGAATTTGGTTTAACTGTATAAGCTGTATAAGTATGGAGTTGCTTTGCTTTTTCTGAACTGGTGAGTAGTAATATAATACACTTTGTGTCACTTTGTTTTATTTATGACTTGATTTATGACCCCCTGTCAGCGTTGATTGACAGGTCGTCATATGTCAAATGTGTCCATGGGTAGATTTATGACATGATTTATGGCTCTGTGACCCCCTCTGTCACCCTGACTGTCACGTCACCCCTGACTGACATGACAGTAGGGTGTGTAAATCAAAGATCAAAACAGATGTTAGATTTGACTTTTGATGGATTTATGACTGGATTTATGATGTTTTTATCTCTTACCTTTGCCATGGGGGTTTTATGGCGTTCCTTCCTGAGCTGTAGCTAGCTTCCAGTCTGGAGGTGTTGGGTTCTTCTTGATTGTGGAATAATGGCTGAGCAAAGGATGCGTATTGACACCTTAACAGGATCAATGTTTGTTTGATCTGTAATGGTATGTTATGTTATATATATATGTTAATGCCTAGACGGAGTTCTTCATGACTGTGGAAAAATGGCTGAGCAAAAGGGTGTGCTTTAGGTCAACACCTTTGGTGGATGGTGTCTAGACATCAGAGCCCAAAGCTTCTCCCCAATCTGTTTCCTACCGTGATGCTGTCTGTGTCCGATATAATGTTTTAATATGTTTGTTAACGGGAATATGCTTTGTTTGGGGGGTTGGAAGACATCCAATCATGTTTCTAATGTCAAACCCCTAAACGGTTTAGTTCTGCTTGATCTATAGGCTAAATGTTGATAGCTAAGACACCACTGTTTTGATTGTTTCCAACAATACTGAACCACTCTGGCAATACTAATGTACAAATATTGCTTTTGGCAATAAAGCACCTAAAAACTGAAACATAGAATTAAAGAATTCACCAAGGCCACATTTCTATATGCGTCTGAAAAAGGTGCTATGTCCGGGCATGTTTTTTCTTCATCATCTCTATGCGTGCATGCTAACACCTCTGTAGGATCAGAACAACCTAATCTGTAGGTTGAATAGATTGACTGAAATTTATGGTGTTTTTATCTCACCTGACCCATGTTTTATTTTTTATTTTTTATGGAGTTCCTTCTGGGGCTATTACTCGCTTCCAGTCGGGATGTCTGGGGTCTTTCTGACTGTAGAAAAAAAAGCAGCTAAGCAAATGGTGTGTCTTTTATCACCTTAACAGGATCAATGTTTTGTTTGATCTGTATGGTATATATGTTAATGCCTAGTCACCAATTTGTTCCTACCGGCCCCCGTCTACAACCATCTCTGAATAACGAGGTTGTCTGGATGTCTATCTTTTTAGGTGTGGGTAAAGAAAGGTGTCATGTCTGAGGATGTTCCTTCCTAAAACCTTAGAAACAACAGTGTTGTCTAATATGTAGACTTTTCTTATGTTCAAAATTATTCAAACCACCAACTATCCACCAGTCCACCTCACCTATCCATTTACTTCTGACAGTGAAGGTGATTGTGGGGTCTAACTGACAGTGGACGACAGTATCCTCTTTGTGCTTGTGTTAATGGCTTTACAGCATCCACCTCAAATAGATGCGCACAGAATCATGCTTTAGTTCAGTTCAGTTCATTTTATTTATAAAGCACAACAACAATGGTTGACCATTGTGCTAAACAATATCGTTTAAAAGAAATCAAAGTACATAACATGATATGACAAGACAAGCAAATAAACATTTTAAATAAGCTCTGCTTTAGACAATGAACACACACACACACACACACACGTTGAAACATTCCATGGGCGTAATGGTTTTTATACTGTACAAACTGTATTTTCCATCACCCCACACCAACCTTACACATAAACGTACCCCTTACAGAAAACTTTGTGCATTTTAAGATTTTCAAAAAAACTTTATTCTGTATGATTTATAAGCTTGTTTCCTCAGTGGGGCAAAAAAAAAAATGTCCCCACAAGGACAAGGATTTTGAATATTGCCATCTCTGTCCCCCATAACGTATGGTATACCTGAGCCACACACACACACACACACACACACACACACACACACACACGATCTGAGTATACTAAATTTTAAGTATGAGCAAAATCATATATGTTGTGTTTACTTTTTTGTTGTTAAGACTGTAAAAGAACAAATATACGTTTCACTTAAAACTTCTCAGTAAAATAATTACACCTACAGTTTTAAACATGTTTAAAAGTTTAAACACATTGTGTGTCACTAAAGCAAGTCATGCTGTCTATTGTCTTTAAATTAAACTTGTTTTATTCTTTAATTTCTTTAAAATAGCCTGATGTGAATGCACCCAAGTGCTTTTCTCACATGAGTAGAAAACTCTTTGGATGTGTTTGTGACAAACACATAATTTTTTACTTCAGAAAAGTTTTTAAATGTATGACTGAACTTTTCTCATTTGACAGACCAACGTTTTAAATTATTTACCCAGGTGTTTAAGTTTGAGCATATTAAAGTTTCTACGCTCTTGTAAAGAGTATTGATAAATTTCATCCATAACCTTTCGTACATTCAAGAGACAAAATCGCTAAGAAAGAGAGTATAGCAAGACAAGAAAATGTTTATAATACATATAGAATTCAGAAAATCTGTAAATTTTTAAATTATATTTTTAATTACTCCACTAAATTTAATCATCTTGTTCAGATGACACAATTCACATTTCGATTGATTGACCGTATTTGTTTTAAGACTCCTCCACAAGTTCATGCTAATCCTTGGAAGAGAGCATGACAAGCACATACTTATTACAGTTTTTCTCGATTGCTTAAACACATTTGCCCACTCTGACATCACATTTTCAAAACAGTTAACACACAGGATAAAACTGAAGCTCAATGGCCAAAATGACTCATTTTGTTTGCAAAATGCTCTAACACTCACAAAACATTAAAAACATGCAACATAAGCAAATATTTCCATCAAACACCACAACTTGTGGTCAAATTAATTTATTCTTTCAATCAATCATTACACGATGGACAACAAAATACAGCCATCAATATGAAATATGATACTTTACAAACTCAAATGGATACTGGAAAAAAAAAAGCTACCAAAGGAAACTTATGAGTGGAAATACCTTTAAAAAAAATATATATATATATATATATATTTTATCTTTCACATTTAGTCCATTCGTTCTTGACGATTATGCCACAGGTTCTCATCAACATCGCATTGAATGTTTTCCCTTGCAATGCACCGAGGGAAATACCTCCTTGCATGCGTATCCATCCCTGGCAGTCCTCTGCACCTATATGCCAGGCAACCAGCATTCATTGCCTCCAGGAGGGGCATCTGCTCATATGGCCGGTGATCATACACCTTCCACCTCCAAGCAGAGAAGAACTCCTCGATTGGGTTCAGAAAAGGCGAGTATGCAGGGAGGAATTGCATCATAATACGAGGCTGTGCTGCAAACCATTCAATCACAAGGCGAGAGTGGTGGAAAGACAACATTGTCCCAAATTATGACATACAGACTCATGCCAGGCCTCAACAGCCCTCTCTCTTCGGGTGGAATCAGTATTTCTTTCAATGCATCAAGAAATGTGATGAGGCGTTCTGTATTGTATGGGCCAATAGTTGGTATGTGGCAAAGGACCCCATCATTGGAGATGGCAGCACACATGGTGATATTGGCACCCCTCTGACCTGGCACTGTGACAGTGGCCCTCTGACCTGGCACTGTTCCTCCCGCTCTCCTCACTTTACAGTGGCCCTCTGCCCAAGCCGGCTTCATCCACAAAAATGATTTGTGATGTGCCTCAGCTTCAAACTCCATTATTCTCTAAGAAAAAGTTCATACAAAAATTTTGTGATGTGCCAGCTTCAAACTCCATTTTCTCTAAAAAAAGAGCAAATTCATAAAGCACAATTATTCCAGTCGCATGTGAACTATGGAAACAAGGTATTACAATAAAAATGGAACTGTACCTGCACATACTGGAATCGTGCCTCCTTTACGATGTCAGAGTTTCTTTGAAATGGAACTCTGTTCCACAGCTGCTTCATTCTAACATGGTTTCGTTTAAGGACTCTATCTATAGTTGCCAAACTCACACTGTTTATATTTCTAAATGCTCCCTGATCTGCAATTACTGCTGCCTGGATTTCACGCAGTCTGATTGCATTGTTTGCCACTACCATATCTACAATGGCAGACTCCTGTTCAATACCAAATATCTTTCCTCTGCCACCAGTGTGTGGTAATGTGTGGATTCTATAAAGTAAAAGCAAAAAGCATGTCAAAATTGACATTACTGTATGACAGTCACATAAATGGGATTGATAAAACATCTGCATTACTGTAGACACAGTTTGTTCTGCTAACAGGGCAATGCAGTAAAGCTGAAATACACAGTGGTATACATTACAGTAACACTGTGAATTACCTGTTCTCATTCCGAAAAAGCCTGACAATAGATGCCACAGTGCTCCGACTCGGAATGGGCTGGACCCTTTGTCCAGCCTCTCTAAAGGACAAGCCATGATTGATGACATGGTCAATAATTGTTGCCCGAATTTCATTTGAAACTTGAGCTCGATTTTGTCCTCTTGCTGCTGCAGCTCCTCCACCACGCACACAAACTCCTCTTCCTCGGGCCCCTCTGCCATGGCCTCTTACTCTCCTTCCGTGCTTATGGCCTCTTTGATCCATGCTTGCAAATAGCAATACAGAGGTGACATCTTTTGTAGAGGGATGAGGATTGATTGCTGATTGAAGAGTTGTGCAAACAAGTTTCACACAGGTGCATTGGAGATTCATAATTATGCAAGTACTTTCTATCAGCTGTGAATAGATGTTTTCCTTTTGTTCAACACAGTGAATCCAATGGAGTTTGGGATCTTTCAATGAGATCTGTGGTGACTGTTTTGACAAAGGGTGTGAAAAATGTGTGAAACAAATGAAAAAGTGTTAAGGCATTTGAAAGAGAAGACTTCTGCTGTGCTAAGAATGTGATGATGAAGATCAAGTGGATCCCAGTTTCTCTGAGCGTGTCTTAGCAAATGAGAAAAACTGTAATTTAAGAAAATGATTGAACATTTGACTGAACTTTTTATTATTTTGACAAACCTCCATTTCAAATTATTTCCCTTGAGGTGTTTGTCCACAGAGTCTTTTTCAACACAACGACATTAAAGAATGTTATCAGTCACTATGGCCATCTTCTGTGACTCAAATAAAGCAACATAAGCATCTACAATGTGTGCATGTGCTAAACATCTTCGTTTCTCCACTTCTGTCATATTTATTTGATGTAATGCAAACATATTTTGAGAACTATGATGTTCCACGCTTTTGTAAAGGTTATAGAAAGAATTCAAACATAATCTTTACATAGGAATTATCTTTGTGCAAAGCGAATTGACTAAAAATCATTGAATTACGAAATGCAAAAGTGTATACATCATTTAAGAAAAATTGCTATAATGCATACAGAATACAGAAATCCTCCTATCTGATCTATTGTGACTGACATTTTACTAAGTCAGACGATCAGGATTATGGATGACGCGGCTCACATTTTGGTTGTTGGACTGCATGTCATTACTAGGACTGTGCTGTAGGTGAGGCCTTCTCTCTGAGAGCCATCAGCATTCAGTGTTTATAGAAATAAATGAAAATTAAGAAAAATTTCTTGAGTGTTTGACTAAGTCGGTATGGTCTAGCATTTAGGACCATATGGTCCCATATGGTCTAGCGGTTAGGATTCCTGGTTTTCACCCAGGCGGCCCGGGTTCAACTCCCGGTATGGGAAGTAATGTTTTGGGGGAGTCGGGGCCTAATGGTTAGAGAGTCGGTCTCGTAATCCAAAGGTAATGTTCACGGTGTGTGTGTGCACTTTGGATGGGTTAAATGCAGGGCACGAATTCCGAGTATGGATCACCATACTTGGCCGTATGTCACATTCACTTTCATTTCTTTTTTAGGACAATTAACCATCTATTTGATGTGAGACCCCATTAAGTTTAGACACGAAAATTAAGGCATGCTGTTTTACACTTACAACTGAAACATATCTAACCATTGTGCTCAAAGCTACACATTCAGTAAAGTTTGAGGTTGTACACAGTCTTGAAAAGGCTACAGACACAAAATATCAAGGATTTTTTTTGTGCTCCCTATGTAACTCAAGAGTCCAAGACACTAAGAAAATTATCATATGAATATAGAAAACCCACTCATGATCATCTGGGTATATTTTTGTAAATGTTGTTTTAAATTACTTTTTTCTTACGCCACTACATCTAGAGCTCTTGTTCAGATAGCTGATGACGATGTTCACATTTTATTCGTCGTACTCGTTTTCTTTCAATTTCCGCTTGAGATTAAAGTGTAGGTAATGTGACCACAATTAAGAACCATAGCATTATACTACATTACCTTTGAAAAGGTTATAGACATAGTCGTTTATACAGGAAATATGTTTGCACAACAGAAATATGTATCAGTATAACAACAACCTAATACTGAAATCCTCTCTTCTAAATATATTGTTAAAGTTTTAATGTTGCTTTTGATGGCCTGCCCCACTAGCTGATACCACTCTATACTTTTCATTGTTTTTTAGATGAAGACCATTCTCAGAATCTGGTCAAACATGTCGCGAGTGTTTGCAGGAAAACATTATAAGATAATAAAAGGATAGTCCTTCTACAAGAGATTGTTTAAACTGAGATTGTGATGTACTGTAGAGCTTTTTCTGGTCTGTCTACAAAGCGGCCACGAGACACAAGCCCCTCGATCTTACTGTTTCTCTGTTACATGTACATCTATTTCATTTAGAACACAAAGTTGCACATTACAAGTTGAAGATAGTGTGGAAACACTATTTTCTTTGCACACGTCTCTAAACATGACTTTAACAAATAAATCACAGATGTCATGTAGTTAATTCATTGAAAGGTGCATGTTTTTTGACCGTTTTAGATGGTCTGCACCAGCACACAGACACATGTTTTAAGTATTCATCTGACCAAAAGGTTTGATCCTGGGGAAACAGCAGCTGTGTGTTGTCATGATTGTCTTCAGAATTGATCCACTTTTATTTAAACAATGCAGCATGAAGTTACTGTATTCAACAGCACAGTCCCTTGAAATATTGTAGTATATCTTTTTTCCCTTCTAACTATCTAAACATGTATTTCGCTTAAATATTAGTTGTTAAGTGTTTACAAAGTTGTCATGCCTGTTGTTGAATTTTATAACATATATTTCACCAAACCTAAAGGACTGAAAATAGGTTTAGCAAAAGTCCGCATTTCAGCTGTTAGCCTGAAAATGCAAGTCAACTGAGATTTCATTACTGAGATAATCTACAGAATGCGAAACAAGCTCACAGTTACATTAGAGTTTTGGATTCTAGTTTATGTCGAATATTGTTTGTTACTGTTTCACAGGTTTAACGACTTTTTAACGACACAGGTTTTTCCACCGTAGTAGGTCGTCTCTGAAACCAGGCCTGTAGAAAGAATAAACCAGTCTTATAAACTCATTGATTTGTTTTAACAACTTTAAAATATAATCTGCACGAGTGATACGCTCTTAAAATCGATAGTGCACAAAACATATGTAAAAGGACGGATAACATATTAATGTGATGTTTTGGTTAGTTTCTTACACAACAGCGCATTACTTAACGTTTTTATTAAGTTTTAATATAAAAGATAATAGTCTGTTAACAATTTAGATGCTTTTATTATGAAATCACGCAAAGAACCACTGAAGTACGTACCGTTTGTTAACACGGAATTAATTGAAATAATAGCCTACCATGAGCTTATTTAACCGCTTTATTTACAGTATGCTGAATGTAAAACTCTTAAACAGAAACATTAAAACATTTCAAACTTGTCAAACAACCGCTTCAATGCATTCCTCTTATGAAAACGTTTAAAATAGAATACTGTCAAACAGAACGTTGTCTGCAAGTTCCCAACGTGTAAATTGCTTGAAAACGCTTGAAGCTACGCATTTCACAGTACATACACAGATACGCGTTTTCTTTTGCGTATGTCTCTAAACAATAGCTAGGTAAATGACTTACAGTTGATACGTCATTTTAAGCGAAAGGTGGGACGACTAGTGTCTTTTTTTATTTTGACCACACCGATGTTTTGATACCTGCGTTTTAGACGTCTGTCTTTTAAATCTGACCCAGATGTCTCGATATTTTGCTCTTCTTTTTATGAAAACGTGCGGTAAGCAGTTTTTGTCCTCATCTGCAGTATACCGAAGCGTTTTAATACGTCAGAAATTCCAATAGTTAGATAGCAAATGCGACTGTTTATTACTGAGGTAAGTCACATCAGAGTTGCATTCTAGTTTTATATTTAACATTTTTCATCTACCTACATGTTTAACGACACTACTGTTCTAGGTCTCCTCACGCCGTTGTGAGATATAAACCACAAAGGTTTTCATAGTGTTAAGCTTTGAAACCAGAACGATTTTTAAGTTTTCCATGACTTTGTGCGCTCTTTCTGTATGAATTTGTTTACCGCAGTTTCACCGTCCTTATCTTATCTTCCACCACCTAATTGTAATTGTTAGGCCTTACGCTTGCTAGTTTTTGCTGTTCATATAAGTCGATATTTCTACGAATTTGTTTGATTCAATAAAATATCGCGTCTTCATTTGAGACATTTGTTACATTATACATTATAAATGAAAAATGTTAAATATAAAACTAGAATGCAACTCTGATGTGTAATGAGGGGTCAGTGACGTTGCGATCCATTTGCAGCTTTTATTAAACAAAGACGAGGTCAGACAGGCAAAGTTCATACAGCAGTATCAAGATCAACGTAGGCAAGGCAGATTCATAAACAGTGTCAAAGCAATAGGTCGGGGCAGGCGGCAGACAGAGAGAATATCCAAAAGGCAGGCGGGGTCAATAAGGCAGGCAGCAAACGATCAGAAGAGAATAAACAGTCCAGGTAATACACAGGTACTCACAGGAAAACGCTCGGAAATGTTAGCAATAGCAAAACAAGATTTCGCAACGAGGGTGAGGAAAGCACTGGCTAAATAGTCTGTGATAATGACTGACACCTGTGCAGGTGATCAGTCTCAGGCACGGGGTCATGGGAAATGGAGTCCGAAAGAACCGGTTAGTACTCCGGTGATGGTTCCCTCTGGTGGCGATCGGAGGGAGCCACAGAGGCTAGATTTGTGACAGAGCCCCCCTCCTGTGAACGGCTCCTGACGCGAGGAGGCAAACGACGCCGGGGTCTTCCACGTGGTCTCGGGGCTGGCTTTTCCGGATGGGTCCTGTGAAAGTCTGTGGTGAGAGAGGGATCCAGAATATCCTCTGAACTGACCCAGGACCGCTCCTCCGGGCCGTACCCCTCCCAATCCACTAGGTATTGAATTACCCTGCCCCGGCGACGGGAGTCTAGAATCTCCTGAACTCGGTACACCTCCTCCGCCGTCTATGATGATGGGAGGGGCTCCCTGGTCACCAGCCTCCTCCTGGTCCTCCGCTCCTCTCGAAGCACCAGCGGGCTTAAGCAGAGAAACATGAAAGGTGGGTGAGATACGATAATTGGAAGGCAAAGCCAAACGAAATGAAACGGGAGTTATCTGTCCAAGGATTTTGAAGGGACCCACATACCTGGGACTGAGTTTCTTGCAAGGAAGCCGAAGACGAAGATCACGGGTAGATAGCCAGACCCATTGACCGGGATGATAGTTGGGATTTGCCCGCCGCCTATGATCAGCCTGTTCCCTGGTTCGTCGAACGGCCCGTTGAAGGTGGACATGGGCCTCATTCCAGGTCTCCTCGCTCCGCTGGAGACATGAATCGACAGCAGGTAACTCTGAGGGTTCCCCGGACCATGGGAATAAGGGAGGTTGGAAACCCAGCACACATTTGAAAGGGGTGAGGCCTGTGGCAGGTTTGCAGAGGGAGTTCTGGGCATACTCGGCCCATAAGAGGAAGCGGCTCCAGTCGGCCTGATTGCGATGACAGTATGAGCGAAGGAAACGGGTGAGTTCTTGATTTAAGCGTTCCACTTGACCATTGGACTGAGGATGGTAACCGGAGGTGAGGCTGACATTGATATTGAGCTTTTGACAGAAGGCAGACCAGACTCTGGAGGTGAATTGAGGTCCTCGATCGGAGACTATATCCTCGGGGAGGCCATAGAATCTGAATACGTAGTTGCATAAGGCCTCGGCTGTTTCGAGGGCAGTGGGTAGCTTAGGCAGAGGTATAAAGCGACATGCTTTGGAGAAACGATCAACCACTGTGAGGATGGTGGTATGACCCCCTGATAGCGGTAAATCCGTGATAAAGTCTATGGCTATGTGAGACCAGGGGCGTTGTGGAATGGGTAGAGGTTGTAAGAGGCCGGCAGGTAGTTGGTGAGAAGGCTTGGATACATTACAGGTGGGACATTTCCGAATGTGAGTGATCGTATCGGCCTGCAATGTGGACCACCAGAAGCGATTGGTGAGTAACTGAACAGTGGCAGCGATACCTGGATGACCTGAACTGAGGGTAGAGTGTACCCATTGGATAACTCTCTCACGCAGAGCCAGTGGTACATACGTGTGATTGGGTGGAGTTTTGGCCGGTGGAGGGTCGGTGGCCTGAGCTTCAGTGATCTCTGTCATGATGTCCCATTGGATGGGGGCTAGAATTATGGTAGGAGAGATAATGGACTCGTGGGTGAGTGGTACTATAGATGTTTCATGTAGTCTGGACAGGGCGTCAGCCTTCGTGTTCTGTGTGCCTGGGCGATATGTCACAGAAAAATCAAAACGGGTGAAAAATAAAGCCCATCTTGCCTGCCTGTGGTTGAGTCTCTTGGCGGACCTCAGATACTCCAGGTTGCGATGATCGGTCAACACTGTGAATGGATGTTTGGCTCCTTCGAGCCAATGACGCCACTCCTCAAAAGCTGCCTTTATAGCAAGTAGTTCTCGATTGCCCACATCGTAATTCTGTTCCGTGGGGGTGAGTTTGCGTGAGTGAAATGCACAAGGGTACAATTTGGGAGGATTACCATGTCGTTGGGAGAGAATCGCACCAATACCGGTACTGGAAGCATCCACCTCCACGATAAATTCCCGTTCAGGATCTGGGTGATGCAGGATCGGAGCCGTGGTGAATCTTTCCTTAAGTTTCTGGAAGGCGGAAATGGCTGTCGGTGTCCACATGAGATGTTGTCTCCCCTTCTTGAGCATCGATGTCATGGGCGCTGCAACTGTGCTGAAGTTGCAGATGAATCGCCGATAGAAATTGGCAAAGCCCAGGAAGCGTTGTAATTCCTTTAAAGTGACAGGCTGTGGCCAGTCTATTACAGCCTGAACCTTCTTGTCATCCATGGCTACCCCTCCCGAACTGATCACATATCCGAGAAATGATACAGATGTCTGGTGAAACTCACATTTCTCGAACTTGGCATACAATTGATGGGTCAGGAGACGTTGGAGTACTGAACGAACCTGCTTGACATGGTCCTCATAGGAGTCCGAATGGATCAAGATGTCGTCGATATACACGATGACCCAGCGATTTAGCATGTCTCTAAACACATCATTAATGAATGCCTGGAACACAGAAGGACTATTGACCAGCCCGAACGGCATGACAAGATATTCGTAGTGCCCTGAGGTTGTGGAGAATGCCATCTTCCACTCATCACCCTCTCGGATGCGGATGAGGTTGTATGCACTGCGAAGATCGAGTTTTGTAAAATACTTGGCCGTTCGAAGTTGTTCCAAGGCCGCTGGGACTAGTGGTAGGGGGTAACGGAACTTGACAGTCAGATCATTGAGAGCTCGGTAATCTATGCACGGACGGAGTCCTCCATCCTTCTTCTTGACGAAGAAAAACCCGGCTGATGCAGGTGATATGGATGGACGAATGAAGCCTTTTGCTAACTCCTTCTCGATGTATGACTTCATGGCTTCAGACTCAGGTTGTGATAGGGGGAAAACTCGGCCCTTGGGTGGATGTGAATTGGGTTACAGATCGATGGCACAGTCACTTGAGCGATGAGGAGGTAGTTGTGAGGCTTTGGTCTTGCTGAAAGCCTCGATTAGATCGTGGTACTCAACCGGAAGTCTGTGTGCAGGGAGAGGTGCCGGTCTTTCACTTTCCTTTTGAAGAGTTAGATCTAGACAGCGTTGACGACAGGCTTCAGACCACTGAGTTATCTGTTTATCGGACCAGGAGATGGTCGGGTTGTGTTTCTCCAGCCAGGGGAGTCCCAGGATGATGGGAGTTTGAGGTGATTGAAAGACGAATAGTCGAATTGTCTCAGTGTGAAAGGCTCCGGTGCACAGTGATAGATCCTCGGTGGTGAATTGAATCCGGCCGGTGCCTAGCGGGCGTCCATCTAGCGCTGCCACTGCCAAATGAGATTCACAAGACACAAGGGGAATCTTATGAGTCTTTGAAAATGAAGAGTCAATGAAATTTCCCGCTGCCCCAGAGTCGATCAGAGCCGTGGTCTCAATAACCTCCCCATTAACCCTTAAGGTAACTGGTATCTCTAAGACAGAGGATGTGGTAGAACTCTTACTCACCGATGAAGGGTTGCGAGGCGGACGAGTGGGACAAGAAGCTCTCAGGTGTCCAGGGAGGCCACAGTACAAACATAGATTATGGCGCATCCTTCTCTCTCTCTCCTCCACGCTGAGATGAGTAAAGCCTACTTGCATTGATTCAGGTTCAGGCAGTGATGTCATACCAGCAGAAGCCGAGAGGAAACGAGGCTGTCGTCGTGAGCGAACGAGGTTATCAATGTGAATTGCCAGGTCAATGAATTGGTCCAGAGATTTACCCTCGTCGTGGCAGGCCAGTTCCGACTGAAGCTCCGCACTGAGACCTTTACGGAAGAGGAGTTTGAGAGGATCATCCGACCATCCGGTCTGCGCAGAGAGTGTGCGGAAGAATAGTGCATAGTCTGCTGCTGTACTTCTTCCTTGATGGAGGGCTAGTAACTGCTCGCCCACCTCCTTACCCCCAGCGGGGTGTTCGAAAACCTCCCTGAAGCGCTGCAGAAAACTGGGAAATGACGGGAAAACAGCGCGTTCCACACTCCACACAGCAGTGGCCCATTCCAGTGCTCGTCCGGTGAGAAGGGAGCAAACAAAGGCAATCCGACTATCGTCTGTGGAATATAGCGTGGGTTGCTGGTTAACAAACATAGAGCATTGCAGCAAAAACCCCCTACACCTTGTGGGTGATCCATCAAACTTTTCGGGAAACGCCAAGCGAGGGCTGGCGGTAACCGGAGCTGGAGGTGGTGGATTTGGCATGGGAGGATTCATCGCGGGTGGCGAAAGTTGGAGAGCTTGCAGGGTCTTCACCAACTCCTCCGTGAGAGAGGTAAGTCGACTAAGCTGTTGTTGATGTGAAGCCAGAGCCGATGCTTGAGCAGATACCTCCGTAGTGAAATGATAGAAAACTGCTGGATCGATTTCTGGCGAAGTCTTCTGTAATGAGGGGTCAGTGACGTTGCGATCCATTTGCAGCTTTTATTAAACAAAGATGAGGTCAGACAGGCAAAGTTCATACAGCAGTATCAAGATCAACGTAGGCAAGGCAGATTCATAAACAGTGTCAAAGCAATAGGTCGGGGCAGGCGGCAGACAGAGAGAATATCCAAAAGGCAGGCGGGGTCAATAAGGCAGGCAGCAAACGATCAGAAGAGAATAAACAGTCCAGGTAATACACAGGTAATCACTCACAGGAAAACGCTCGGAAATGTTAGCAATAGCAAAACAAGACTTCGCAACGAGGGTGAGGAAAGCACTGGCTAAATAGTCTGTGATAATGACTGACACCTGTGCAGGTGATCAGTCTCAGGCACGGGGTCATGGGAAATGGAGTCCGAAAGAACCGGTTAGTACTCCGGTGATGGTTCCCTCTGGTGGCGATCGGAGGGAGCCACAGAGGCTAGATTTGTGACATGATGTGACTTACCTCAGTAATAAACAGTCGCATTTGCTATCTAACTATTGGAATTTCTGACGTATTAAAACGCTTCGGTATACTGCAGATGAGGACAAAAACTGCTTACCGCACGTTTTCATAAAAAGAAGAGCAAAATATCGAGACATCTGGGTCAGATTTAAAAGACAGACGTCTAAAACGCAGGTATCAAAACATCGGTGTGGTCAAAATAAAAAAAGACACTAGTCGTCCCACCTTTCGCTTAAAATGACGTATCAACTGTAAGTCATTTACCTAGCTATTGTTTAGAGACATACGCAAAAGAAAACGCGTATCTGTGTATGTACTGTGAAATGCGTAGCTTCAAGCGTTTTCAAGCAATTTACACGTTGGGAACTTGCAGACAACGTTCTGTTTGACAGTATTCTATTTTAAACGTTTTCATAAGAGGAATGTATTGAAGCGGTTGTTTGACAAGTTTGAAATGTTTTAATGTTTCTGTTTAAGAGTTTTACATTCAGCATACTGTAAATAAAGCGGTTAAATAAGCTCATGGTAGGCTATTATTTCAATTAATTCCGTGTTAACAAACGGTACGTACTTCAGTGGTTCTTTGCGTGATTTCATAATAAAAGCATCTAAATTGTTAACAGACTATTATCTTTTATATTAAAACTTAATAAAAACATTAAGTAATGCGCTGTTGTGTAAGAAACTAACCAAAACATCACATTAATATGTTATCCGTCCTTTTACATATGTTTTGTGCACTATCGATTTTAAGAGCGTATCGCTTGTGCAGATTATATTTTAAAGTTGTTAAAACAAATCAATGAGTTTATAAGACTGGTTTATTCTTTCTACAGGCCTGGTTTCAGAGCCGACCTACTACGGTGGAAAAACCTGTGTCGTTAAAAAGTCGTTAAACCTGTGAAACAGTAACAAACAATATTCGACATAACCTAGAATCCAAAACTCTAATGTAACTGTGAGCTTGTTTCGCATTCTGTAGATTATCTCAGTAATGAAATCTCAGTTGACTTGCATTTTCAGGCTAACAGCTGAAATGCGGACTTTTGCTAAACCTATTTTCAGTCCTTTAGGTTTGGTGAAATATATGTTATAAAATTCAACAACAGGCATGACAACTTTGTAAACACTTAACAACTAATATTTAAGCGAAATACATGTTTAGATAGTTAGAAGGGAAAAAAGATATACTACAATATTTCAAGGGACTGTGCTGCTGAATACAGTAACTTCATGCTGCATTGTTTAAATAAAAGTGGATCAATTCTGAAGACAATCATGACAACACACACCTGCTGTTTCCCCAGGATCAAACCTTTTGGTCAGATGAATACTTAAAACATGTGTCTGTGTGCTGGTGCAGACCATCTAAAACGGTCAAAAAACATGCACCTTTCAATGAATTAACTACATGACATCTGTGATTTATTTGTTAAAGTCATGTTTAGAGACGTGTGCAAAGAAAATAGTGTTTCCACACTATCGTCAACTTGTAATGTGCAACTTTGTGTTCTAAATGAAATAGATGTACATGTAACAGAGAAACAGTAAGATCGAGGGGCTTGTGTCTCGTGGCCGCTTTGTAGACAGACCAGAAAAAGCTCTACAGTACGTCACAATCTCAGTTTAAACAATCTCTTGTAGAAGGACTATCCTTTTATTATCTTATAATGTTTTCCTGCAAACACTCGCGACATGTTTGACCAGATTCTGAGAATGGTCTTCATCTAAAAAACAATGAAAAGTATAGAGTGGTATCAGCTAGTGGGGCAGGCCATCAAAAGCAACATTAAAACTTTAACAATATATTTAGAAGAGAGGATTTCAGTATTAGGTTGTTGTTATACTGATACATATTTCTGTTGTGCAAACATATTTCCTGTATAAACGACTATGTCTATAACCTTTTCAAAGGGAATGTAGTATAATGCTATGGTTCTTAATTGTGGTCACATTACCTACACTTTAATCTCAAGCGGAAATTGAAAGAAAACGAGTACGACGAATAAAATGTGCACATCGTCATCAGCTATCTTGAACAAGAGCTCTAGATGTAGTGGCGTAAGAAAAAAGTAATTTAAAACAACATTTACAAAAATATACCCAGATGATCATGAGTGGGTTTTCTATATTCATATGATAATTTTCTTAGTGTCTTGGACTCTTGAGTTACATAGGGAGCACAAAAAAAATACTTGATATTTTGTGTCTGTAGCCTTTTCAAGACTGTGTACAACCTCAAACTTTACTGAATGTGAAGCTTTGAGCACAATGGTTAGATATGTTTCAGTTGTAAGTGTAAAACAGCACGCCTTAATTTTCGTGTCTAAACTTAATGGGGTCTCACATCAAATAGATGGTTAATTGTCCTAAAAAAGAAATGAAAGTGAATGTGACATACGGCCAAGTATGGTGATCCATACTCGGAATTCGTTCCCTGCATTTAACCCATCCAAAGTGCACACACACACAGTGCACATTACCTTTGGATTACGAGTCCGACTCTCTAACCATTAGGCCCCGACTCCCCCAAAACATTACTTCCCATACCGGGAGTTGAACCCGGGCCGCCTGGGCGGGAGCCGAATATTGTTGAGCTTAACTTCCCTTAACTTTTCCCATTCATTCTCTATGGTAGTGCTTAACACTACGGATGTAATATATTTTTGGCCACACGTAGACTTCATGGCGCTGTTTCGTCTTTTCCGTGGCGGGGAATTTAAGAAGCCGAGTGTCATCTGTCAATCATTCGCGGTCGCAGTGGAGGAGGGGAGACCCGTTTTACGATCGGAGAGGTATTTGTTTACCGATTTGTCAGATCAAAAAAAAAAAAAAAACTCGTTTTGTGTTGTACAACAAATATTTACTGTCTAAACTACCATAAAACAGATTTTACCTATGGTGACTGCTGTTTTTAACTAACGCGATTAATCTGACAAACCGAGAAGGTAAGTTGAATGCTATACTTTAGCAATACTAACTTAATGTATTGCATATACATTATGATTAATATATTTTATCATTTAAATTGCATGTATATTATCATGTAATATGATTGCTAATTGTGTTGAATGGTTTGTGACGTTAAACCAAACTTTTATAAAAATACAGTAAACCAAACTATTATAAAAAATAAAAACTCTTTTAAAATACAGCTGTTATTTTATAAGAGTATCTTTGTTTGTAAAGGTGAATGTTTCATCATTAATCTCTCACTATGTACTTAAATAAAATGTTTAAAAAACTATATATGTTAACAGTGCAGTATGACGTAGTACTTGTAATTAATATTTATTACACACACATTTAAATTACAAAAAAAGTGTGTGTAATTTAGTGGTACAATATATGAATAACATTTTATTATGAAAAAATAGATAATCAAACAATAGTCTGTGAAAGAGGATATTGTGAAATATATTAATAAATGTTGTTTTCATGGACTTTTACAAAATAAATAGATGCATTTAATTATTGATATATTTAGTTAATAAATTATGAATTACATTATTTAATCATTATTTAATTATTTCAGAATAAACTGTTTCATTTAATTGTTGTTTTATTTATTAAGAAATAAAATCATATAAATCAGAATAGAAGTGTGTTAATTAATTGTGTTATTGCAACAGACCATTAACACTAATCAGCTCTTTGTGTACAACACAGCAGGATGAAGGTGAAAGTGGTCTTCCCAGGCAAGATCAAAGTGTGCTTCAGGAAAGGACCAACTGGATATCTGAGACAAGATCCCTCAGATGAAGCCAAGAGGATCAAAAAGACAACCCCAATCTCCAGGACAAATCAGCCCCTCAAAGTGAAGACAAGGTCAAGGAGAATGCCCACTCTGTTGTCTTCATGAGAGGAGGAGATGTGTCAGACAGACAGGAGGTGCTGGGAGAGTATGTGCTTCAGTTTGGAAAGTACAAAGGCAAGTCATTCCGGTGGCTGCTAGAGAATGATGTAGGCTATACCATATTCTTGACTAAGAAGGTTGAGGAGGAGGAGAGAGCCGGACAGTTTAAACCAGAGGGTCCCAAGAAGGACAGCCTACTTTCATTTCTTGAGTACAGTAGAAGCTTCCAGGAAATCGAGGACCTCATAAAGTATTTAGCTGGAAGATCAGTGGCTCCACCTGTGAGGAATGAAGATGACAACTTGGTTGGCTTTGGGATTAATGCAGACAAGACTTGTGAGAGATTCCCACCTGGTGACCCACCTGAGGAGGTGAGTGAGGGAAGAACGCTTTGCTCAGGTAAACTTGACTGTTGTACTTACAAATATCCTCACTCACTAAAACACAAAATGTGCACTACTGGTCAAAAGTTTCTGGAGGGTAAGATTTTTTAAATGTTTTTAAAAGAAAACATTGATAATAATAATAATAAAAACTTGAACTTGACAGTTCAATTAAATTATTATTTTTAATTATTATTTACTTAATAATTTTAAGGCAACGGGTTTCCTATTTGTTTTTTAAGTTAAGTCAACTTATCACTTTTTACAGTGCACCAAGGCTTCATTTATTTGATCCAAAATACAGCAAAAACAGTGATATTATAAAATATTTTTACAATTTAAAATAACTGTTTTGTATTTGAATATATTTTAAAATGCATTAATGCAATTCATTTCTTTGTTGGCAAAGCTTAATTTTCAGCATCATTACTCCAGTCTTCAGTGTTACGTGATCCTTCAGAAATCATTCTAATATGCTGATTTGCTGCTCAAGAATAATTTATTATTATTATCAATGTTGAAAAAGTTGTGTACAATTTTTTTCAAAAATAAATTGCATTTTAAAATGTATTCAAATAGAAAACAATATTTCACAATATTACTGTTTTTGCTGTATTTTGGATCAAATAAATGAAGCCTTGGTGAGCAGAAGAGACTTCTTTTAAAAACGTTAAAAAATCTTACCCTCCAAAAACTTTTGACCGGTAGTGTAATTATGTAATCACTGATTTTAACCCAAATGAATTACCCTATGCTCCAGGATGACATCTTTGGTGTGGCTTCTCTTGGCTCCCAAACAATGATCCAGCCTGCACAGCCCACC
Organism: Schizothorax lantsangensis; assembly: GCA_027422415.1. Taxonomy (NCBI): domain Eukaryota; kingdom Metazoa; phylum Chordata; class Actinopteri; order Cypriniformes; family Cyprinidae; genus Schizothorax; species Schizothorax lantsangensis. The sequence goes on from CM049845.1 coordinate 116,445, forward strand.
AAAGTAAAAGGTAATTCAGTTCACATCTTCATCCCTTAATTATTCCTTATTTATATGAATACTACAGATATTTCAGAGATAAAAGTGAAAATGATTTATTATTTTCTGTTCTTTTTCCTCTCCTTTAGATGAGATGACACCACCACTGCCCTTTGTTCCCTCTCCACGAGCTGCTCGCACAGGTCCCATCAAGGCAGGCGGTCTACTTTTTGTCCTGGACCATTTTCGGTGGACACAGCCCATGAGGGATTCCATTGATGGCCTTCTGACAAAGTACCATGGGAAGAAAGACCTTCTCACCCAGGTGGATGCGGAGTATGCTGCCCTTGTGCAGGCTGCCTCCAGGGATCCCAATAGCCTTTTACACCCCACCACGAAACAGCATATCTCACGTTATGTGAAACACCTGGCCAAGATGACAAACACAAGTTCATCCCTGAACACCAGTTCAGAGAAACTCCTGGAGACCCAGCAGCTGTGGCATCACCTCACAGAAGGTAGTGAAACCGTAAGTGTACCAGTGGTAACCCTCCCACCTGCCCCAGTGAACCCATCCAGTAATAAGCCCCAGGAGTTCCCGCTAACTAAGGGTGAGATTGAACAAATGGTGAAAGAGATTGTGGAGAAGCAGCAGCAACAGCAGCCTGTTAAAAAGAGGACACGGAACTGTCTTGCTTGCGGCCAGCCAAAGTCACGTTACCTTGGTGATGGCTCCTCCATTCATTTTTTTTTATCAGTCTGCAAATGTGAAGTACTTTTACTGCTCTACAAAGGTATACCAGATATATGCAGTGGAAGGCCTCACCAATCCTCGAATGCCGTTTGCTGACTTTGCTGAAACACCTTTTTTTAAATGAGAGGCAAGACAGGTAATGGAGGAGCGGAGAAAGAGAAAGGCCATGGAGCAGCATCCCACTGGTCGCCTCTGTAGGTTCTGCCACAAGCCACTCAAACAAGGCCCAGAGAGTCCACACATACATACTGGGTTCCCTGGTGTGGCAGGGAAATATGTCTATTGTCCTGCCAGAGTGTTTTCCCTATATCAGACAGAGGGGATGACTCACGAGATGACTTGGGGAGAGTTCTGTCAGTCTTCCTTTTATGAGGCTGAAAGGAAGAGATGGGCAGCAGAAAAGGGAAAGTTACTGCCCTCATGTTTCCTGGTTTTGAATGTATGTATTGTAATTATTGTATCATAAAAATATAACTCTGTATCTTGTTTGTTATGCATGTCTGTTACATGCTGAAACCACTGTGGTATGTTCTTGCCTTATTTGTCTTTCTGTTTTTTTTTGTTTTTGTTTTTTTTCTTTGGAATGCCATGTAGACTCCATGCAGAATTGTAAAATGTAAAAAAGTCTGCTTAACTTTTACTGTGTTATATATGCATCATTTTTTATTTATCAGTGGATTTTTTTTTTTGCCATTCTTTCAAAACATTTTCAAAACTCTATGATTAATTAGATGATGGAAAGCATATAATATTTCTTAAGCATGTTCTATTGTTCTTACATTTTATTAGTTTATTACTTTTGGCACAATCATATTCATAACTGTACTATATACATGCACATGGACAGTATCATCTGTTTAACTGAAAAAGTACTGTGTGTAGCCTCTTTCTAAAAAAACTTGTTCTTTTTTTCTTGCTTTTTTCCTGTTCTCCACAACTTTGGATTTTATTACTATTATTATTAATATTGTTTTTGTTGTTGTTTAATCTATAAATGTAAATTGTTTCATTTATTTCCATTTGTTCATTAAAATATCAAGTATTGGCCTTGTTTGCATTGTATTTTAGTGTGTTTTTTAAATTAATTTTATTTACTTGCATTATTTTATTTTGTTTTGTAAACACTAAATATTAATAACTGGTACTATTAAACATACATAATTGTACATAATTATTTAATTTAAAATTCTTGTTTTTTTCTGTGTTCTTCACAACTTTAGATTTTATTATTATTGTTGTTTAATCTATAATTATTTAATGTATATTTATTCAATTATTATATGTTTTGGTTAATACTGTACTGTAGCAATTACCTTTTTTCAGTTTTATATAATATGTATATTATTGTACTATAAATAAAACGAGAGACTTTCTATTTTTTATTGTTTATTGGTTGTATCTCATATATATGGGTTTTCTGTACATAGTTATACAAATATAAAGCAAATCTCTTTAAAAATAAATGTCTAAAACATGATCAAAATGTTCTTTTCAATTAATCACATTCACATTTTCTATATTAGAGATAACTATACCCTATTATAATGTAAATGTTTATTAAGATCGTTGCACATTTTGTACATCCTACACAAGAACAATTATTACAAGATTTATTTTATCTTTGTGCACAAAGTTCGTTTATTATATGTTAATTGTACTTAAAGTGTATCTTGATAAAAAACGAATACAAATTAAAATCATGTTATTTGTGGCCGAGGCGGGATTCGAACCTATAATTTCGTGTGTTTTACTCGTCCCGCCTCCCTGGAATTTCCTTCGTTCCTATTGGCTAGTCAGCGCTCTACACCTATCCGCGGCTGGCCACCGCGTGAAAACCAGGAATCCTAACCGCTAGACCATATGGGACCATATGGTCTTAAATGCTAGACCATACCGACTTAGTCAAACACTCTCAAGAAATTTTTCTTAATTTTCATTTATTTCTATAAACACTGAATGCTGATGGCTCTCAGAGAGAAGGCCTCACCTACAGCACAGTCCTAGTAATGACATACAGTCCAACAAACAAAATGTGAGCCGCGTCATCCATAATCCTGATCGTCTGACTTAGTAAAATGTCAGTCACAATAGATCAGATAGGAGGATTTCTGTATTCTGTATGCATTATAGCAATTTTTCTTAAATGATGTATACACTTTTGCATTTCGTAATTCAATGATTTTTAGTCAATTCGCTTTGCACAAAGATAATTCCTATGTAAAGATTATGTTTGAATTCTTTCAAAATATGTTTGCATTACATCAAATAAATATGACAGAAGTGGAGAAACGAAGATGTTTAGCACATGCACACATTGTAGATGCTTATGTTGCTTTATTTGAGTCACAGAAGATGGCCATAGTGACTGATAACATTCTTTAATGTCGTTGTGTTGAAAAAGATTCTGTGGACAAACACCTCAAGGGAAATAATTTGAAATGGAGGTTTGTCAAAATAATAAAAAGTTCAGTCAAATGTTCAATCATTTTCTTAAATTAATAAGTATGTGCTCGTCATGCTCTCTTCCAATGATTAGCATGAACTTGTGGAGGAGTCTTAAAACAAATACGGTCAATCAATCGAAATGTGAATTGTGTCATCTGAACAAGATGATTAAATTTAGTGGAGTAATTAAAAATATAATTTAAAAATTTACAGATTTTCTGAATTCTATATGTATTATAAACATTTTCTTGTCTTGCTATACTCTCTTTCTTAGCGATTTTGTCTCTTGAATGTACGAAAGGTTATGGATGAAATTTATCAATACTCTTTACAAGAGCGTAGAAACTTTAATATGCTCAAACTTAAATGAGTGTGCAGCTTTCAGCGCAATAGTTTGATTCGTTTCAGTTGTAATAGTTTTAAGGGTAAAACAGCAAGACTTAATTTTCGTGTTGATGTGTTCGCACATCTTGGACAGACACAAAGTTGCACTAAAATAAATATTTCAAAGAGAAAAGACTGTTAGTTAATTTTCATTTATTCCTATTATGATGACAGCTCACAAAGAGGTGTCTTCACCTAAAAACATACACTGTCCAATCTTGATACAAAATCTTGATAATGAGACTAAAACTAGTGGTGTAAGGAAAATGTCATTTACAAAAGATTGTAATTCTTAGATGCGACACATCCTTAACAAAATCTGTTGGCACGCAAAAACACTCATAAATGTTTTAGCACAGCTATTTACACACATAGTATGAGAACTGTACATTGTATCATTTGCCATAGAAAATTCATTACCAGTTTATTAGGGTCAAAAAGAAATGACAATAATAGTTGAAACATCCTTGCACATCTCTTTCATGTTGAAAACACAGATGCTGGTGCTTTAATCTTTTAGTAAACCATTTCAAATGACATGATACCTACAAAAGAGTCAAAATGTACAAGTTTTGTGTTCTAGGTGAGAAATTTACACCAATAAAGGTGTCATGAACATTAGAAAACAACATGTATTTCCTTTGGCTGTTAAACACCTCGGGTAAATAATTTAAAACGTTGGTCTGTCAAATGAGAAAAGTTCAGTCATACATTTAAAAACTTTTCTGAAGTAAAAAATTATGTGTTTGTCACAAACACATCCAAAGAGTTTTCTACTCATGTGAGAAAAGCACTTGGGTGCATTCACATCAGGCTATTTTAAAGAAATTAAAGAATAAAACAAGTTTAATTTAAAGACAATAGACAGCATGACTTGCTTTAGTGACACACAATGTGTTTAAACATGTTTAAAACTGTAGGTGTAATTATTTTACTGAGAAGTTTTAAGTGAAACGTATATTTGTTCTTTTACAGTACACATACTATCTACTACAGGCTAGATTAAAATGAAAACATTTCTTAATTAACAACAAAAAAGTAAACACAACATATATGATTTTGCTCATACTTAAAATTTAGTATACTCAGATCGTGTGTGTGTGTGTGTGTGTGTGTGTGTGGCTCAGGTATACCGTACGTTATGGGGGACAGAGATGGCAATATTCAAAATCCTTGTCCTTGTGGGGACATTTTTTTTTTTGCCCCACTGAGGAAACAAGCTTATAAATCATACAGAATAAAGTTTTTTTGAAAATCTTAAAATGCACAAAGTTTTCTGTAAGGGGTACGTTTATGTGTAAGGTTGGTGTGGGGTGATGGAAAATACAGTTTGTACAGTATAAAAACCATTACGCCCATGGAATGTTTCAACGTGTGTGTGTGTGTGTGTGTGTGTGTGTGTGTTCATTGTCTAAAGCAGAGCTTATTTAAAATGTTTATTTGCTTGTCTTGTCATATCATGTTATGTACTTTGATTTCTTTTAAACGATATTGTTTAGCACAATGGTCAACCATTGTTGTTGTGCTTTATAAATAAAATGAACTGAACTGAACTAAAGCATGATTCTGTGCGCATCTATTTGAGGTGGATGCTGTAAAGCCATTAACACAAGCACAAAGAGGATACTGTCGTCCACTGTCAGTTAGACCCCACAATCACCTTCACTGTCAGAAGTAAATGGATAGGTGAGGTGGACTGGTGGATAGTTGGTGGTTTGAATAATTTTGAACTTAAGAAAAGTCTACATATTAGACAACACTGTTGTTTCTAAGGTTTTAGGAAGGAACATCCTCAGACATGACACCTTTCTTTACCCACACCTAAAAAGATAGACATCCAGAGAACCTCGTTATTCAGAGATGGTTGTAGACGGGGGCCGGTAGGAACAAATTGGTGACTAGGCATTAACATATATACCATACAGATCAAACAAAACATTGATCCTGTTAAGGTGATAAAAGACACACCATTTGCTTAGCTGCTTTTTTTTCTACAGTCAGAAAGACCCCAGACATCCCGACTGGAAGCGAGTAATAGCCCCAGAAGGAACTCCATAAAAAATAAAAAATAAAACATGGCTCAGGTGAGATAAAAACACCATAAATTTCAGTCAATCTATTCAACCTACAGATTAGGTTGTTCTGATCTTACAGAGGTGTTAGCATGCACGCATAGAGATGACGAAGAAAAAACATGCCCGGACATAGCACCTTTTTCAGACGCATATAGAAATGTGGCCTTGGTGAATTCTTTAATTCTATGTTTCAGTTTTTAGGTGCTTTATTGCCAAAAGCAATATTTGTACATTAGTATTGCCAGAGTGGTTCAGTATTGTTGGAAACAATCAAAACAGTGGTGTCTTAGCTATCAACATTTAGCCTATAGATCAAGCAGAACTAAACCGTTTAGGGGTTTGACATTAGAAACATGATTGGATGTCTTCCAACCCCCCAAACAAAGCACATTCCCGTTAACAAACATATTAAAACATTATATCGGACACAGACAGCATCACGGTAGGAAACAGATTGGGGAGAAGCTTTGGGCTCTGATGTCTAGACACCATCCACCAAAGGTGTTGACCTAAAGCACACCCTTTTGCTCAGCCATTTTTCCACAGTCATGAAGAACTCCGTCTAGGCATTAACATATATATATAACATAACATACCATTACAGATCAAACAAACATTGATCCTGTTAAGGTGTCAATACGCATCCTTTGCTCAGCCATTATTCCACAATCAAGAAGAACCCAACACCTCCAGACTGGAAGCTAGCTACAGCTCAGGAAGGAACGCCATAAAACCCCCATGGCAAAGGTAAGAGATAAAAACATCATAAATCCAGTCATAAATCCATCAAAAGTCAAATCTAACATCTGTTTTGATCTTTGATTTACACACCCTACTGTCATGTCAGTCAGGGGTGACGTGACAGTCAGGGTGACAGAGGGGGTCACAGAGCCATAAATCATGTCATAAATCTACCCATGGACACATTTGACATATGACGACCTGTCAATCAACGCTGACAGGGGGTCATAAATCAAAAAGCAAAGCAACTCCATACTTATACAGCTTATACAGTTAAACCAAATTCTTTTGAAAAGTTTGTTTAAGAACAAAATTAAGATTTTGTTCAATTTGTTCATGTTTTTCACCCACTGACGAAGTTAAACTATTATGGCCAAACCATCACATCAATAAACACACAGTAATAAACACTGAAAGTCAATATTAAACTATGTATTAGAGCGAACTGACATGATTTTACCATTGTGATCCACGCACCATTTTTGACTACTTCAGTTCCCTGCTTTACTGCTCAATGTTGTGAGAACATACGGGCAAAACTCTCCAGTTTTAAAAGAACACATTCCAGTCAGTTTCAAAAATCTCTCTCCTCGTCGCTTCAATTAGTTTTCTTGTATTTTCGACACATATTCCTGTCATGAGCACCGCAAACACGGATAGACTCGTGTCAAGCACCATTCCAGCTGTTTCCAGTTCCCGATCAGCACATTCACTGCTCCAGTTTTAAACGAACACAGTTTCTAAGCTGTCCCTCGTCTGCGCTTCGAATATCTTTTTCCTATTTTCCACACATTTCCATCTTCAGCACTGCAGACACGGATTTAGTCGCACACAGAACCGTTCGCGTTTGAACCTCCACGTTCCTAACCAGGGTTGCCAGGTTTTCACAACAAAACCAATTCCTACTCAAAACTAGCCCAATCGTGTTTTGAGGTGGGTTCCCCGGGAAAACCACTGACTTGGCAACACTGTTCCTAACCCAGGACCGTCGGGTTACTTTTATTACTGATATCAACACAAATTGGGTCAAGTCAGCTTCCTAACGCAACAGTCTCAACCGAGCGTTTTGATTGAAACAATAACCTAACGTGTTTAAAAAGTAGGCCTACACAGTGTACGTTTTTGCTAATAGCCTAAATACCACGTAATATTAGAATAGGTACCACTTAGTTTCAAAATACTTACAGTAGAAATAATTTGTAATTTTACAGGTTATTACCCCTTTATTCCCCAAACTTCACATATTATTCCCTTATACTTACACGGAGGTACTGAATAGGTACTATAATTACAAAAAAGTTACACTGTAAATTCTGTTTACTTACGCAGTACGTTGCGGGTTGTAATCTAAAGCGCTACCATTAAGTCCTATCATATATTAAGGATGTCATCTTCCCTCACTCATCCAGCAGATCTTAAAGATGTTCTGATGAAGATCTCGTCTCACATTAAAGACTGATAGAGCTTTTTCAGTCACTGGTCCTCCTCATTTATGTAATCAGCTCTCTTCACATCCGCCTCGCAGCTTCTCTCATGCTTTATAAATCTAGACTTAAACACATCTCTATTCTCTGCTGTTTTACAGTATATTATTTATGCTTGTGTCATAACTGACCTTGTTCAGCACATTCATTGATCAGCTCTGCTGTGTAGAAATGTGCTTTATAAATAAAATGATCTAGTCAACATGTTACTATACTACACAAACTGAGCCAGTCTTTTTTTGTGTGTGTGTCACATAACGATACAGAATGAATCACCACCTACGGATGAATCCTAACTGACACATATTAAAGATTTAATAATGAAGCTATGATTTTTATTTATCTCATAAATTCACCGTTTAATGTGGAAACCCATCACTGTCCCATCAAACATTACACAACACTATAAATATCTTACATACACTTCTGACGTTCAAAGCATATACTGTAGTCACAAACTTGTAAAACTACTTCTAGTTCAGTTTCCTGAGAACACAGCTTTCATTTTAACTCTGATCAGATGAGAGTTTAGATAACTGACTGTCATTCCTCTCATTCTGCTAGAAGTGAAAGAGATTTGAGATCTGCTGTTCAACACGACAGCTCAGAGGAAGCAGAAAGATCTACACACATAATTTGAGGTGAGTGTTTCATCTTTCTTTCGTTGTTTGAGTGTCATCTCATGATGTCTCATTGATCAGTTGTTGCTTCTTTAATGCTGCGCTGAAGCTATTTTGATGGTTTTATTTAAAGCTCTTCATGTGGTGATCAAACATGATCAAGTGTGTGTTTGTCAGTGAATCACAGAAAGCTGCTCATTCTGATATTGTTGTTCACATGCTGTGAAATCACTGTTTCTCATTTTCATTAGTGAGTCTGTGATGCTCAAACAGTATTTATTTTATCATGCACTTTTCACTCTTTGAGAGAGAAACTTTCACTCGACAGTTTTGATGTAATACTGTGTCTTTGTGATGAACTCAGACTCGTTCAATGAAACAAGCAGCATTTCTACTTCATTAACTTAATCACTTCAGTTCACTGTAAGTGTAACACAACAGAGTTACAGAAATATAAATACAGAAAACTCCCTCTGCAACAATAGTGTCCATGAATATAGCTTGTTCACTTTTAAATGCAGATCTGTGAAATATGGGATTGGAAAAGTAGCTTTATATCATAGTAATAATTTATAATGAATTATGCACACATAATCTGTGAGTGACATAAGCATGCATGTGTTTAGAGATGTTCATCTGGAGTAAAGTAACCCTGAAACATGATCAGAAACATAAATCTGCTTTCTGTAAACCCCTCCAGCTCTAAACAGAGTCAAACCGGTTTCATCTGTTTTCCTGAAACGGTCCTGGTTAGACTGGTTAGTCTGGTTCTGATGATGAACATATTTCTGCAGTGCATATAGTCTATATTTACAGCTGACCCGTACTTACCTCTGAAAGTTTTCACAGATCAGAATAGTGATGTTCATGAGTCAGAGAAGAGTCAGCTGACCCAAATTTGCATATCTACGAAAATATATTTTTACATTTTAAATACATTTTAAAAAACATACAAAAAATGTAAAAAGAAAAATTGCTATATTTCCTTAAATAACATATTTTTACCTAGATTTAGGAAAATAAAACATACATCAAATATATAATAATAAATATATATTAAATATATAATATATAATTAATATATTTTTTTAATTAAAAAAATATTTACTTAAATATATTTTCTACCAATACGTCTTGGGCCATTTATTTTTTTGTATATTTTTGAAAATGTATTTTAAATACAGAAATATATATTTTTAAAAGCATTTGACAGTCCAACAAAATGCATTTTCTTGCCCCTGAAAAACCCATTTAGAAATATACTTTGGTATGTAAAGGTTGAAACTAAATTTATTTATTTTATTAACAAAATATTTTTCATTGAGCTTCCTTGTTTGCAAAATATTTAACATATATTTCATATATGTTTTTGGCTAAAAAAAATATAGACTATATATTTTTAGCATTATGGCCCGTTTTTCAATAGAGCCATATAACCTTGTTATATAAGAAAAGGGGCCAGAGCAAAGAGAAACACTGCCACGCAATAAATTGCGATTGTGAAAGTTTTCACAAATCGAACTCGAGCTAAAACAATATTTTTTTATTCCAGCCGTCTGCGTGTTTATTGGCAGTAGACGTTTAAACATGAAGAACTCCTATCTTTCACTTTCCTTATAGCGGACTTACCAAGGGGTCTGTGGACAAAAGCATTTCTGTGAAATAATTCACAGATCAAACTGGTGAAGATGACACCGGTTTCAGTCTTCCAAGTGTCCAATTTTTTGAGCTATAGCCATTATAAAATTAAGGGTCCCTACGAAAAAAAAAAACGATTTCGTCCCGGAGGACACTGTCATATTAATTAACAAATCATGGAGAATGTCATTCAGAATTATTTGCATGTCTATGACAGCGCACTACGTATTTATAGCCAAAAGAAATCTGAATATCGAACCGCAAACTATCTTTACTGCGGTCTGTAACTGTGTGATTAACATCCGTATGGCTGATAATCAGCATGTAATTACTGACTGTTCACAGATATCAGTGTGAATGCAGTCTATATAAAAGGCCATTATAATGTGATTATTGACTATATTGTGCGGCCATCTGTATGATTAGCATCTGTATGAATGATCTTCAGCATGTGATTACTAATGTATGAGCAGGAGCATCTGTATGTCAGGAAATCAGTATGTACTTAAGTTATTTTTTTTTAATTATTATTGTTTTTTTTTTCATCACTCAAAAATTATTATTATTGTATTTTTCTAGTGCTCAAATAAATCACTTATACGATGTCTAAGATTCTGTCTACTGTTTTATAATTGAAAAACTGCAGTGGCATATATAATGACTAAATAGTTTGTAGTAGAACCCTTCAATAATTTGATAAATATTTTTCCTCAAACAGAGGAGGGGGGGGGGGACTAGAAAAATGGCTGCAGGAATCTCATTCTTCATGGTATCTTCTTCAGATTTGAAATATAAACTCATGAGACATGTGACTTTCAACCCATTACTTTTCTGGATTGCTTCAGGACTGATTGCATGTATTTTTATATGAAATATAAAAAAAATTCAGTGTGGTACATTCAGTGTCTATAACTTTTTATATTTTTGAGAATTGTCAACTCTGGATGATGGATAGTAAAGGCCAAAGGGTCTTCTTTCCAAAGACACCAAAATTGTGTGTGTGGCACACTGAAGTCAGGAGCTGTTACCATTTTAAATTAGTTAGTCATTTTCAGCTGTGATTCCCAATATGGGGGGTGCTGGTTAACAGGTTAAAGACCTTACCCTGACATTATTTTGCTCTATGTGTGACTGTTAGGGACAGAGAGGTCACATTAATGATTATGTCACTGACATTGCAGTAAAATGTTACATATAACTGAATACAATTAGGTAATGTCACACTGTTTTATTCTCTGCACACAGAATACTGATGTTTCGCTATCATCTGCTTTTGTTCCACAGACTTGGCCACAAGTAAAAAGTGAAAGAGTGACATGATGTGTAGCCAAGTATGATGTCCCATACACTTTCCAAAAACAATTGTAGCTCTTTAAAAAACAGCCATTTTACCATCGTTGCTGAGGAATATAATGTAGCGATTTAGTATCTAGGCTAATTTATTCATACAAATCGCGGGGAAGCGTTGACAAGAAGTTCATGTATGTGTGCAGTGAAGTCTGCAGATCAGTCTGTGTGTGTGTGTATGTGTGTGTGTGTGTGTATGTGTGTGTGTGCGCGAGTGATGCTTGTTGGTTAGTGTGCATCTATTAAAGCAGTGCATTAATATGGAACGGTGATTAAACTGACTTGGAACTACCTGTGCAGTTAAACAAATTTAATCAACACCTGCCAGCCAATCAGAATCGAGTATTCAGACAGACCATGGAATAAGATTTCACAATTTCCTTGTTTTTGATGTATTTTTAATTAAATAAATGCAGCCTTGGTGTGCATAAGAGAATTCTTTCAAAAACATTTAAAATATTAGCTTTGAAAATCTTGATACTATGTATTTAAATAAATGTGTTTTGCATGTCCTGTATTTATTGATGTATTCATACAGTACTCTGTGTTATGCATCAGTTGAGGGCACACGCTGTGGATCTGAACGGTAATCAGGTGGAAAACCCCATTGATGTCATAATCAACGTTATTGATTTGAATGACAACAGACCAGAGTTCATCCAGCAGATCTGAAATGGAAGTGTTCCTGAAGGCTGTAAACCAGGTTAAACCATCAGAGTTTTCAGATCAATCAAACTGGGTTTTACTGAGTGTGTATGTTTATGTATATATCTTTGATGTATATAGGCACGTCAGTAATGACAGTGACGGCGGAGGACAAGGATGATCCCGCGACTCTAAACGGCCAGCTGCGCTATAAGATCGTGTCTCAGAACCCCGGCGTCCCGAGTCCAAACATGTTCACCATTAACAACAGCACCGGATCCATCATCACTGTTGCTGCTGGCCTGGACCGAGAGGTACAGCATACATCTGTCCCACTTTATCTGACTGATAAACCTTGACTGTTCAATTACTTATTTGTGGCTGGTTAAAAAAGGTTTGCAATCACTATGGCACATCCGGTTAGAATGCAAGGACTCTGATGTTTCTTCTTTAACATTTATTCTCCACTGCAATTATATGTGTGGTTCTGAAATATACATACAAGAATAGTAAATAACAGTGCACAAGAATAATTATAATAACAATACACACAACTATATTAAACAAATACAAGGGCAATGAAATATTTCTAGTATCAACTATAGTCACTATATAATTACAATAATCACAACAATCAACATTATGTACAGCCTTGTTCTGAGCGGGACTCGAACCCGCGGCCGTAACGTCATTAGCGCCATTCCGGCTGTCTTATGTAAACATGACGGTGATATTTAGAACGTTAATCTTGAGGCATTTATAGGTACGCGTGCAAATAAGCATATAATCCACATAACGGTTCTGATAAGCATGTAAACAGCTGTCGAAAACAATCATAATCACATTAATTCACACAAGAAGCAATTGCTGAATTGCGATCTTTGTACCCACAAACATACAGTATTGCTGTTAATATCTGAAGTCCGTGATTAACTTAAACTGCAACAATACCCAAAGGTCTTAACAATAAAGATAAGAACATTTAAACTTACTTCTAGCTGCACGCACAAACTGAAATTAAACTTGTGGATAACACTCATTAGCTCCGCACTAAACTTTCTGATGCAACACACTTCTTTTCCTTCAAGCAGAACTACTTACAGTTGACGCTAAACCTGTGGTGATTCGTAGTTCCAGCTGTCAATTAAAAAAACCCACCAATGGCATTCACTGTCCATTTTTAGTTATCACAGACCTTCACAACAGCCGCCCCCGAAATTTGCACAGTCAAATTCGCCTTTATTTAGAAGGATTTGTGTCCGTTTTGTCAGTGTTATGGATTGATGGTAATTTAATAAGGCGAGCTGCTGGTCTGGTATATATTCTGTCCTTTATTTTGACCTCTGCTGTCCTAACCCTACCATCCGCTCCAGGGAAGACATTTGTGATCTGTCCTACTGGCCAGAGAGCTCTGTGTAGTTGAGGGTCTAGGATCATCACGATCATGCCAGGCTGTAAGTAATCAGTGTCTTTCTGCCACTTGGAACGGGTCTGTAGGTTAGGAAGGTAATACTTGATGAATTGTCTCCAAAACTGATCCGCGAGGACTTGCATGTGCCTCCATCTACGACGACTTAAAAGTTCTGATTCATGGTAGACAGCCTGGGGGAGCGATGGATCAAGCCGCCCCATGAGGAGAAGATTGGGTGTGACAGGATTGGGGTCTGCAACATCAGTTGATGCGTAACCCAGTGGTTTTGAGTTCAAGATTCCTTCCACTTCAATCAGCACTGTCCTTAATACCTCCTCAGTCATGCTTTGACTTTGCAAAGTGGCATATAGTGCAGACTTGATGGATCTTATTTCTCGTTCCCAAGCTCCTCCAAAGTGTGGACTGCTGGGGGGATTGAATTTAAACTGGATTTGTTCTTTTGCCAGTTGTGCTTGCAACGAAGGATTCAAGGCTTTAAAGGCTTCCTGGAGTTCTCTTTCCCCACCTTTGAAATTAGTGCCTTGATCTGAAAGTAGCTCAGACGGCCTACCTCTACGAGAGATAAAACAACGCAGCGCCATCAGAAAGGAGTCTGTATCAAGACTGTGTAGGAGGTCTATGTGGACGGCACGAGTGGTGAGGCACTTGAAAAGGATGCCCCAACGCTTTTCATTGCGTCTTCCTACTTTCACTGTAAAGGGACCAAAACAGTCCATACCAGAAGAAAAGAAGGCAGGCTTAAACAGTTGCAGCCTAGCTTGAGGTAGGTCTGCCATTAGGGGCACAACTGGCTTAGCTCTCCATTTTTGGCAATCAAAGCAAGAGTGTTGTTGTTTTTTAACAGCTGCTCTACCTCGTAGGATCCAGTATCGGCGGCGAAGCTCTGCGAAAACTCGTTCAGAACCTGGGTGACAGAGTTGGTGGTCCATATCCTGAATAAGGAGTTGTGTTACTTTGTGAGCTGGGTCTAGAACCACTGGGTGGATAATATCTGGATCTAGCTGATCACTGCGGCGAAGTCGCCCTCCGACTCGAATGAGTTGGAATACAGAGTCATATTCAGGTGCGAGGGTGATCAAACGGCTAGATGATGGTACTGTTCTGCCCATTGCTAGACAGTCAAAGTCTTCAGGGAAGCTATCTTGTTGGGATTTTCTTAGGAGATCTGCTTCTGCCAATTTATAGTCATCTGCTGTTGGATTTCCCTGTTTCCCAGCCGCCCCGTGGCGTAAGAGCACAGCTGCTTCAATTAAATCTTTAAAACTGTTGTACTGATTTGGATCTGGGAATAAGTGATTTTCAGCGACAGCTACATGATTGCAGCAGATAGATTTCCTCAGTTCACAACTGTCAATGATACCTTGGTCTGGGGTAATGGGCTAGTGGTCCTGTGGCTGCCAAAGGAAAGCTGGTCCTTGTCTCCACCGATTATCTGTTGCTAATTCTACCAAAGTTTTTCCACGGGTGATGTCGTCTGCTGGATTATTGGTAGAGTCAACATAACGCCAGGTTTGATCATTGGTTAGTTCCTGAATTTCAGCGACTCTGGTGCCCACAAAAACTTTAAACCGACAGGATTCAGACTGTAGCCATGTCAGGACTGTGGTGGAGTCAGTCCAGAGGAAACAGGAACAGATGTTTAATGTAAGCTCTCTATTGACAAGAGAAGCTAACTGAGCACCAGTAAGGGCTGCACATAGTTCTAACCTCGGCATGGATAGCTGTCGCTTAGGGGCCACTCTTGATCTAGCAGTGAGAAATGACACTTCAACACCTCCCTCAGGGTTTTCTGTTCGTAGATACGCAACAGAACCATAAGCCTTTTCTGAGGCATCGCAGAACACATGGATTTGCCGAGTGCAGTTAGGAACATCCATCTGTTGACTTACATAACAGCGGGGTAAGTTAATCTGGGACAGGTGTTGCAATTCCCCCTGCCAAGAGTGCCAAGTTTGAAGGAGATCTTCTGGCAGTAGCGGATCATCCCATTCTCTGTGTTTTGCCCAAAGATGTTGGATGAGGATTTTGGCCCTAGTTGTGTAGGGAACAATGAAGCCGAGAGGATCATATTGACTTGCTACCACTTTATATATGTTCCTCATTGTTGGTTTTGAGCAGTCTAACAGACGGCACTTGTACTTTAGAGTGTCTGAATGGCACAGCCAACGTAGCCCCAGTGCAAATTCTTGTGGATCTTCTCCAGTCTGATTGAGCCAAAGCTCACTGCTCTCTGACCTGGCTTCCTTCAGTAAATTACAAATGATGTCAGGAATATTGCTTGCCCACTGGCGTAACTCGAATCCACCTGTAGCTAACAGGTCTCTCAATGAATCCACAAGCAATTTGGCTTCATCCAACGAAGCCAAGCTCTGTAGACAGTTGTCTACATAGAAAGATCTTTCAATAGAGTCTCGTACCTGGTCTCCTGTGTGGCTGTGGTCGTATACATGCCTCTGCAGAGCGTATGTAGCACAGCACGGACTACATGTTGTGCCGAATGGGAGCACTTGCCACTCATAGATATCGGGTTGTTTCTCTCTGTCCAAATTGCGCCATAAGAAACGAAGGAGAGGCTTGTCTTCTGGCAGCAATCTCACTTGGTGAAACATGCCCTTTATGTCGCTACTGATAGCGACAGTGTGCTCCCTGAATCTCAGCAGCACACCAAGTAAAGAAGACCCCAAATTTGGTCCAGGCAAGAGTAGATCATTTAGGTTTTGTCCTTTGTAGGAGAATGAGCAGTTAAAGACAACTCTGTTCTTCCCGTTGTGACTCACCATATGATGAGGGATGAACCAGGATTCTTCAGTCTCACTCAGTATCTGCTCCTGTACCTTGACTGCAAAGCCAGCTTGCCTATCTAAGTACAGAACCTCACTGGTGGGACTGGAAAGAGGAGGCGTTTCTCTGATTGGTCTATCATTAAGCTCATGAAGTGCCTCAAGATGCCTGCCCTTACAGATTTTGCATGTTGTTTTCAGACGGCACTGTGCTGCTTGGTGGGTGCGACCACAACGCCAACATTTCTTGTTTGTTTTTACCCAGTGGTTCTTTTGTTCTTTAGTTAGCTGACTAAAGTTCTGGCACTGATTCAAGTAATGCTGGGTGTTGGAGCAATAGGGACAGTATGCCTTTACCTTCTCTTGAGGTCTAGTAGCACTTGGACCAGACTCTTCTGTTGGTGGATTGGTGGGGGAAGGGTCTGAGCTGTGAAATATGGAAAATGTCTTACTAGACTTGAAGTCCTTACGTCTGTCCTTCCTTTGATCAGGGCGTTCCCTTCTTTCTCCAATAAACTCAAAGCCACTTTCTTGAATTGTCAGTTCGTATTCCAGCCACTCTGCAAAGTTCAGAAGTGTGGGAATGCGGACTCCCAGGGGATACATGTACCTCTTGAAATCAGCTCGCAGGTCCTGAGGTAACTTGGATAGTAACCTAGTAACATGTGAGCCGCACTGGAGTTCAACATTACCACTTTCACCAAGTTGATCTAGCATGCCCACGAGAGCTCTGACCTTAAGTGCAAACTTCTTAAATCCAGTGGTATCATGACTGCGGATACTCAAGCCTTCCATGAGGTCAGCAATATGGTGCAGAGCTAACTGGTGGGGCTGTCCATACTGCTCTGCGAGGGAAGCCATCGTGTCTGAATAAGGTCTCTTTGAATTCGTATAAGAGTCTGCTATCAGAAGGGCATCCTCGAATTTGAGATGATCTAGGAGGATCTGATATTTAAATCTCTCCGTGGCATCTTCTGGCAGAATATTATCCAGGGAGATCTTCAATCTGGCAAACTCTCGTGGGTCCCCTTTGGTGAAATCTGGAATTGTGGGCTTAGGACCTCTATATACTTTCTCTCGCTGAGGGTTATGGAACTCTTCACCAGTCTCCTTACGATACTGCATACTGACATGAGGAGGTATGGGGGGATACCTGGACTGTCTATCGGTATCATGTGCCCTCTGCACGTCAGATGCCACTGAAGAACCATCATCTGGTTCAAAGTATTCAGGAGTCGCTGGACACGAAAGTGAGTGTGACGTCCTGCCTAGTCTACGTAAACATGCAGTTAATTCCTCCACTAAGTCTGGAACGGCTGCTGTTGGAGGTGGAGGTAGTGATTTATTCACTGCAGTTTGAAGAAGTGGGATATCATCAGCTACTGGTGGAGGTGGGGGTGGCCAATCCTCCTCTTCGTGTGGTATAGGGGCTCTACTAACATTCCATGTCAACTTACTGTGAGGCTGAATTTGGTAACTATCAGTTGGTTGCTCTGAGTATGGCAGGTTGGCACGAGGTAGCCGCCATGATTGAGAAGGGGCTCTGTCATGTGATGGTGGCATTGACTGCTGGTGCAATGGAACCGAGGTATCGCCTCTCATTTGTTGTTGCATGTCTAAGACTGTAGATTGTAGTTTCTGATTCTCCATCTTAAGCTGTTGAATAGCCTCCAATATCTCCGAGGATACATCCCCTGATACACTGTGGTGAGGTACAGGTGTACTCTCATACATCTGTTCCACCTGGCCAGAATGGGTAAACACTCTCTGCCTGAATCCAGTTGAAGTGTCGAAGACTGTGTGATGAGTGAGGGGGGTCATCTCGGCTACCCTCTCTGTGGTGGGAGGCATAGTTTGAACAGCAGGTGAAGGTTGATCATAGTGCGGGAGAGAAACATCATAATCTTCCAACCAGGCTGGTGGTCGTACTCGCCGTTTAGGACGCACATCAGCAGGCCTTCCTTCTCTACTCCTCTGGTCGGAAGACATCTTTAGAAATTTCACAGCAATTGCCCATCCGGCTCGAAGGACCAATGTTCAATTACTTATTTGTGGCTGGTTAAAAAAGGTTTGCAATCACTATGGCACATCCGGTTAGAATGCAAGGACTCTGATGTTTCTTCTTTAACATTTATTCTCCACTGCAATTATATGTGTGGTTTTGAAATATACATACAAGAATAGTAAATAACAGTGCACAAGAATAATTATAATAACAATACACACAACTATATTAAACAAATACAAGGGCAATGAAATATTTCTAGTATCAACTATAGTCACTATATAATTACAATAATCACAACAATCAACATTATGTACAGCCTTGTTCTGAGCGGGACTCGAACCCGCGGCCGTAACGTCATTAGCGCCATTCCGGCTGTCTTATGTAAACATGACGGTGATATTTAGAACGTTAATCTTGAGGCATTTATAGGTACGCGTGCAAATAAGCATATAATCCACATAACGGTTCTGATAAGCATGTAAACAGCTGTCGAAAACAATCATAATCACATTAATTCACACAAGAAGCAATTGCTGAATTGCGATCTTTGTACCCACAAACATACAGTATTGCTGTTAATATCTGAAGTCCGTGATTAACTTAAACTGCAACAATACCCAAAGGTCTTAACAATAAAGATAAGAACATTTAAACTTACTTCTAGCTGCACGCACAAACTGAAATTAAACTTGTGGATAACACTCATTAGCTCCGCACTAAACTTTCTGATGCAACACACTTATTTTCCTTCCAGCAGAACTACTTACAGTTGACGCTAAACCTGTGGTGATTCGTAGTTCCAGCTGTCAATTAAAAAACCCCACCAATGGCATTCACTGTCCATTTTTAGTTATCACAGACCTTCACAACATTGACCTCTGTCCCACTTTATCTGACTGATAAACCTTGACCTCTGTCCCACATTATCTGACTGATAAACCTTGACCTCTGTCCCACTTTATCTGACTGATAAACCTTGACCTCTGTCCCACTTTATCTGACTGATAAACCTTGACCTCTGTCCCACTTTATCTGACTGATAAACCTTGACCTCTGTCCCACATTATCTGACTGATAAACCTTGACCTCTGTCCCACTTTATCTGACTGATAAACCTTGACCTCTGTCCCACATTATCTGACTGATAAACCTTGACCTCTGTCCCACTTTATCTTACTGATAAACCTTGACCTCTGTCCCACTTTATCTGACTGATAAACCTTGACTTCTACAAACAAATCTGGATTAGTTCAACTGGTCACGTCAGTAGATATTTTTCATGAATACTCTCAATATGAAACTAAATAGGTGGAGTAGTAGGTGGAGGCAAACTGAGGGAACAGTAAAAGGCAATAGTGTGATCATTTCTGAATGGAACACATCTCTCTCTGTCTTTGTTGTTTGAATAGTTTTCTGTCTGTCCCTCAAAGTCACACGAACAGTATGCTTCCTTTTCTATTCTAAATAAATGGATAGAAACAACTAGAATCTCTGTTAGTGCCACTTTTAAGCCTTTAACGTTGGCTTCAGTGCAGATAATGAGCTAATAACCACGGCTTGGGTCGTTTCTGTGCATTACAAGCATAGTCAGAGTGGAGTAAGAAAACAGCTAAACACTTTAGACTAAAATATCCTAAAAATACTCTTTTTTGGTAAATAAACTTAAATAAATTTACCTAACATATGTATGTATGCATAACCACCTGGGCAACTGCATTCATTTTTAATAATTCAATACAACGATGACAACTATTCCTTATTAAATCAGTGCACTTTGTGTCCATTATTCCTTCTGCTGTTACATCAAGGGACTGTACTCAAACACTGTCACCTTATCTCATGTTTTCTCTTTTTTTTAAACAATGTCAAAAGATGTCCTTGCACCTTTCTCTTAGCTATTTTTGAAGAACGTGAAACAAACAAAAACATTGTAATTGTTGGGGAGAAAAGCTCATTGGAATATTGAGATCTGCTTGATCTACTTACTGTTATTTAGAGTTCAGTAGAGAGGTTTAATATTTCATTTGCATGATATGTTTTTTGTAATACACAACACTATTAATCTAAATGAGATGGTCAGAGGTGATGGTGATTTTACAGAGAGGAGGGTTTTGTCATGTTTTTAGCAGAAAGAATGCTCAAACTGAGCAACAGCTATAAATGTGACAAATCCAAATATACCAAATACTTGCACATCGCTGAAAACAGTGCGAGTACTCATTATGTTTATATCTGAGCCCATTTCGTTCTTCCGGTTTGAAAAGCAAAGTTGAAGAAACGTCACAAGTGTGAGGTAAACACATCCACTCGCTGTGACGATGGGCTTCAGTGACTGGAGAGCACACGTCTGCGTCATCAGTTTCTGAACACTTCTCCACATCTTTCATGAGAAAGGACTCTCTATGTCCAATAACTGCGCTGTATTATGCTTGAGATAATATTACAGTGCATATTTGCATTGATTCATCTGTTGAACCCTTGTTTTTGTCGTTGGAGACATATGGGTCAAAAGTGTGTGTTTCTTCAATGCAGTTTGTTCGAGTTTCCCTGCGAATGTTATGCTACCAACACAAATGGAAAATGTTTGTAAGAAGCTTTTAATGGAACAACGATGCATTTAACAACATTCACAGCATAGATCACAGTTCATATCCATTTGAAGATTTTATAGACATACTTCATTACTGTATTACTATAGCGATCCAATGTTCCAGTTCCGTCTATGCAGCTATTCCATCACGTCTGTTTTAACTGAAATATATGTTGTGCGAATAACAGCATTGATTCAGCTGTACATCTGATCACGACTGTGATGACACAATGTTCGGAAAAACAGAAGAAAAAGATGTAACCAGAAATTCAAAGAAGAATGAACAGAAATGTAAATATGGCTTTATTCTCCCTGCTTAAGAGCGTTAAACCGATATCATTTGATCAGAGACTGTAGGACCCAGTGCTGCTAAATGAGATACTATGAAATATCTTTTTAAAAAAAGTCCATCCTCATTTTTCTTATTGACCAATAACTCTGAACAGTTAAAATACTCATTCAATGGCATTCCTTAAGAATGGTTATTTCTAATAATAAAATGCTGGGAAGTTTGTCGTCAAGTTTTCCACATTTCCCACCCTCTCCACTCCCACTTTTCCATATTTTTACTCCACTCCAGCTTCTTGAGTCTTTTTCTGATCTGAGGTGTGAACGACCAGGGTTTCATGACACTTTAACATGATCATTGTATTGAATATTTCAGCTGAATAGTGCAAACAACTCATTTTATTTAGTAATAATAACTTTTAACACTAACCCACACCAAGAAAAAGTACTGATTTTAATGGCATCATTTAAAGTAAACGAAATCAGAATGGGCTTTTTACTTTCTTAATTCATATTCTTGCTCTTATTGAGAATGATTCTGGGCGAATCAATACAAAGGAATCAATATTTTTGATACTGGTGTTTAGGGCTGTCAAAATGGCTGAAAAACTACGTAAATTTGAATTTTATTTCAAAATATTACTAATGCACGTTTATTAAAGCAATAAAATAACGCTACTATCTTTGAAAAAAGTGCATAACGTGTTAAATAATGTTTACAAATCAAATATAATTACTTAAGTTGTTAAAACAATTAGAAACAAAACAGCATCATGCATGCATAGTTTAACACAAAGGACTGAAAATCAATCACAAAGAGTACTTTTTTAATCTAAAAGCATGAGATGAAGTGAGATGGAGAGAAACCCACCATAGTTTTGAGACATTTTTTTAAAAAGTTGAACTTAGGTTACACTTTATTTTAAGGTGTTCTTGTTACAGTGTAATTATACATTTAAGTACTGAGTAATGCTAATTAACTATATGGTTAGGGTTTGTTTAGGGTTATTTGCATGTAATTATGCATAATTTATTGTTATTATAATAGTAAGTACATGTAACATGTATAACAAGGACACCTTAAAATAAAGTGTTACCTTGAACTTACATTAATTTTACATGGTTTTCTAAACATGCGGCTCTCTTGTGTGAGACACGAGTGTAACGCTGATAGATGTCTGTAGAACATGTGATAAATATGAGTTCTGTGTGAACAGCTTGGGTTCAGTTTTACATTTACATTTATGCATTTAGCAGACGCTTTTATCCAAAGCGACTTACAGTGCATTCAGGATATACATGTTTTATCACTACGTGTGTTCCCTGGGAATCGAACCCACAACCTTCTGCGCTAATAACGCAATGCTCTACCACTGAGCCACAGGAACACAGGTAAACAACATCTTCTCCACATTGATGTTCTGTTTTTCTGCAATATTTTGAACGAGCAGCGCCTCATCCAGTGGGTTTAACTGCATATGCTAACAAAAGCATTAAAATGCAACAACACCTACATCGTCGTCGCATCTTGTGTGCCACTGATAAAGCTGCCTGACGCACATCTAACATTCAAATACAACGATTTTGCATTTGAATGTGGATTTTTATTTTAAATTCGACAAATATTCGAAATTCAAAAAAAGACATTTGACAGCCCTGCTGATGTTGTATAGAAAGAATCCATTCTCAAGTCTAAGTATCAATCAAAACTGAGTTTTTTTTTACTAAAGAACCAGATTCAACCAGTTAATTCCCTGATGTGTATTCCCTATATATTCAATACTATACTAAATAGAGAAATTTAGTTCAGCATTGACCCATATTGCGTATCTTATCTTGATTTATACTACGGGGCCGTTGAATGCTTGAATCTGATTGGCTGATGAACGTTCTGAGGTGTGCAATTATTTTCAGGGAAACGCACGACGAACGTAGTTCCAGGCAGCTATCGACCGCATTACAGTTCCGTATCACTTCGCCAAATGATTTCAGTTATTTCAAAAGGTCTTACAACAGCAATACAACCAAAACCAACAAGTAATAAATATAGTAAGCAATGGGATAAAAACGACAGATCATTTCCATGGTTTGCCACAAAATTACGCTTTATTATGTACATAAAGCGCATACTCTTATTTCTCCCCCTCTCTCTCCCTCACAGACACACACAGTTCACACACATGAAAACATACGCGCTAATGTTGTTAGCGCTGCTCTGACGAGTTTGTCAGTAAATAGTTTAGCAACTTAAAAGTACATGACATTTCTCACAAGCGAAGCGAGGTAACAACGGCACTGTTCGTGAGGAAAATTAACTTAAAGTTTCACTACTAGGGATGTTGCTGCCGAGCACTGATGAGAGACTCAGAGAGGTAACGTTAGGCTAATTCACGCACGCTCAATCTCTTTCTTTCTCTCTCTCATAACTTGGTTATTAACTGCATTTGTCTGTTATCAACGGCTCAAGCCTCAGTTACTAGCTCTAAAATGACGTTTTGGAATTAGCAACGGAAACGATGGATGAGATGTGGAAGAAACAATCCTACTCACAATAGCGATTTAAGTACAAAAACCGGACGAATCCCTTGAAATACGTATATCATCTCATTGATGTGTTGAGGTGTGGCAACCGTAGTATAAGCGGAATAAATGACGACGGGCCGTTGAATTATTAGAAAAATAATGCACACCCGAGGTGTAACTCCACTTCGTGTCGTGACCGCATCACCACCTCAGGTGTGCATTATTTTTCTAATAATTCAACGGCCCGTCGTCAATTATTCCTTACATGCATGGTATCTTGAGTTTGCTGGCAGTATGTTCCTGTTCTCAGTGTTGCTCATCACGAATCTGTTTGGTCTCCAGGGGTTCCTCCGGCCAGCAGCACTGGGACTCTGCAGATCCTTCTCCAGGACATAAATGATAATGCTCCGGAGGTGTTCCCGCCAGAGGCAGAGATGTGTGAGAAACCTGAGAATAACGGCATTAATATCACAGCATTGGATGCAGACATGGACCCCAACGCTGGACCCTTCTCCTTTGAGCTGCCTTTACAACCCAGCGATGTCAGGAAGAACTGGACAATCACACGTCTCAGTGGTGAGAAAACACACACAAACAGAAATATCATCTCATCTCTTGAACAGTTTCTACACCAGATGTGTGCAATGAGATTTTCATTATAGTGTTCACTAGCCGTCTACACTGGAAGCACACGACGCATCACAGTACATCTGTTTTTCACATACTGAAAAATGTAGTTTTTTAGGACATCTGAATGGATTGCTATGCATTTTATTTTTAAATCTATTTGAATGTTACATCAAAGCCAGCTCGTGGTGTTTCTGGTCTCTGGATTATTAAAATAAAATCAGTTTTTAACCATATATTTTGCATAATACTAATAATATTACTTTGCTATTCTAATTCAACTATATTACTGGTGTTGAAGTCTTGTAACAGGGCGAACGAGACGAGAGACGTGCGGATCCATTTGCAAGCTTTATTAGACAGAGACGTGGTCAAAAACACAGGCAGAGTCGAAACACCAGCAAACAGGTATGGCAAGGGCAAAACACAAGAATAGTCCAGTGAACAGACGGGGTCGATCAGCGACGAACGGGATCCAGGGGGAAAAACAAAGAGAGGTAATCCGGGTTAACAGCAATAGTCCAGGCAGAGGCAACCAGAGTCCGAACGGCAAGATGAAAGGTTAATCCGAGATAAACAGGCGAGGATCAGAACACAGGAGAGTAGACCATGAACAAGGTTAAACTAAACACGGGAAACACTGAATGGCTCTGTAAAGCAGCTATCACTGGGAGAGGGATAAACGCAGAACAATACTCGGTGATCTGAACGAGCAAGTCCAGGGCTTATAAAGCCTGTCTGATTGGTAGCAGGTGTGAGTGTGTAATCAGTGCAATGGATGAAGGGAACTGTAGTCCGGAGTGAAATGTAACAGTCTGTGTAGTGTGAGAGTCAATGTAACGGAAGAGCGACCTCTGGTGGCAAGCGGATGGAAGTCCATGGACTGGATTCGTGACAAGTCTAGATTCTAGCTCACAGCTGGTCTTTTGCTAGCAGTGGCAGACCTTTGAAATAAGGAGGAAAAGTTGCATCTCTCCAACGCAGAATAATGTTCCATTTTACCACTTATGTCAGTGGTTCATAAGATCATTTAGAAAGTGTAAGTAAATGATTAATAAACTATTTAAATATACACTTATAAATCTTATTATTTAGACACATGATAATAGTTGCTCAGTGTGTTAATAAATGCTTTATTAACACATATTCCTGCTGTGATTCATGATTAAGTCAGGTAGTTATAAAACATTTAGTAGTTGCCAGACATCTATTTGTGTGAGCTCATCTAAAGTGAGGATTATTATATCTTATAAAGCATTTATAAAGCAGATTTAATTATCTTCCAAACAGAAAAGTTAAACAAACACAACACAGAGGAATACAGAACACAGAAATATGTTTTCAAGATGCAAAAAATGAAACTGTACAACTCTACACTTTAATTTTTTTGCATCTTGAAATAAATATTTCTGAGTTGTGTATCCCTCTGTGTTGTGTTTGTTTGGAAGATAATTGAGCCTTTAAATCTCTTTGTAATAGATATGCTTATAAATCAAGAACAAGGCATTTATAGCTGTATTTATAAACTGCTTACTGGCTATTAATGCTGGAACAATGCTTTATAAAGGATGAACTCACTATTTACTAATGATTCATAGTGTGCAGTTATTATAAAGTGTTACTGTTAAATGTAATTCTGTTCCCTTCATACAAATTTTCTGTACATCTAAACTTAACTAAAACAAAAGTAAATAGTAAATAAAATGAAAAACAAAATGTCACAATATGTGCAGCATAATCTGCTTATTTGTATGCTTCGAGCGACCTTTTCAGGATCATTCGTATAAGAAATCAGCATGTAATGCAGGGGTCTCCAACATTTATATCATTTGCGAGATACTTTTTAAACATGAAAGTGGACGAGACCTACCCATAGTATTATACAATACTTATTTATTTGGTATAACATGGTATAATGCTACCTGCGACGTCACGTGCAATCCACACGAATCGTGCGTGTTACCCATGAAGACGAGATGCTGTGTGGTTAAACGATTAAAACTAATTTAGTACTGTAACATAGTCATCTGTAGGAGAAACAGACAAGACCCGCAAATCCATGGCCACAGAACAGCAGAATATGAACACAATGTGCAAAGTCTGAATGATGAAACAGAGACAATAAACACTCAACTGTGAAAATATATATATGGTTTAACTGTGTGATTCAAGCCATCTCTGGTATTTTCATAATAAACAAGTATATTTATAATCCATTGCTAATTGCCATATTCTTTTTACAGTATAGAACATATTTTCTGCCTCATTCTGTGATATGAAGCCACATCAGTTCACAAAAGGAAGTTATTTTACTGATGTTGCAGCGTAAAAACATGTTATAATGTTCTCTTTTGTTGGACAACAGGTTTAGAAACGTTTCTCAACATGGACACTCGTGTTACTACAAAGATTTGTTGGAATTGTATTATTGGAGCTTTTCGACTTGCATTCACATGCATTTTCTCAGTCGGGGAATTATTTTTCACACACATGATGATGGTGCTTCTAACGGCCTTTTCAGAGAAGTAGAGGACAAATATTTCAACAGATTGCTCATTTAAGTGGCACCTAAATAAGGCACTGGGTTTCGGGACCCAACCCTATTCACCTAAATATTTACAGTCTATCTAATTTAACCATTTTGCAATAATCAATGACCGAAAGCATTGTTACAGAGCATTAACGTATTAATAAGCAGTCAGTAATGATTTTTGATATGATAAAGCCCACTGTAACTTGAGTGTTTGTTCATCCACTCTTGCAGTACCTGCGTGAACCGTCTGCGAGAGTTATTTATTTGTGTGGTAATGAATTAATTGTACTAACTAAGCGATTACACATATAAACACTTGAAAAACAGTCTGCAGTGACACCTCACAGTGTCACCCGTAAAATCAGTAAACATTATGTGAGATTACAATGTTGCACTTTGTAACAGTCCTAACAGCTTGACTTCTCTTGAAAAGTGACATTATACTGGATGCTCACTAGCGCCAACTACAGGCTTCGGTGACACGCAGGTGACTACAGACACACTGAAGTAAATGTTATAAATATTGCTCTTCGGTGAAACCGCCATACAGTAAAAACTGTTGTGGACACTTCCAGTTTCTTAAACTAATTTCTTATTTTCATACTGATCACAAATCACACACCTGCATGTAAACACATATGAATAATTCAAAGCAAATATTGCTTTAATAGTGTTTAATCCATTTCCTAGGTGAATATGCACAACTCTCTCTTAAGATTGACTTTCTGGAGAGTGGAATCTATCAGATTCCCATCATAATCTCAGACTCCGGTGACACGCCGCTGTCCAACACCTCGTACCTGCGAGTGAAGGTGTGTCCGTGTGATGATAACGGAGACTGCACGGATCAGGAGCGTATCATGAGCGCTGGACTCGGTACAGGAGCGATCATCACCCTGCTGCTGTGTGTCATCACCCTCCTCAGTGAGTCACATATACAGATCCATCTCAAGAACATGTCCAGATCCAGTGTTGGGTGTAACGCGTTACTAAGTATTTAAAGTTACTGTAATTAAATTACTTATCCTCTGAAAAAGTAAAGTAAGGGATTACTGTTAATTTTTAGGTAATTTAATTACAGTTACTTATAAAGTACTTGTGTTACATACAGTAAATAATTTCAACAGTTCTAAAATCAATATTGAATTTGAAATGTAAATTTACCGTCTAAAGATAAAATTGAATGCAGCATCTTTAACCCTCCGCACGCCGGCTCGTTCGCTTTCAGATTTCCCTGATTCACAGAGAAACCTTAAATACTCAGATACATATAAGACTAAAATCAATAGAATCTAAAAAGTTTGAAGTGTCTACTTTTAAATGAACGAATTCAAATTAAAAACTAATATTTCTGATTATGTAATCCGTATGAAAATGAGGTACAGTCTTTCCCGTATCTGAGCTCATTATATGCAGTCACCTGCGCGCAAACGCCCTCACCTAAGATAAAAATAAATAAAAAAAATCATAATTTTCATCATTTTTGAAAAAAGACCTACTATGAGGGGACAGCGCGATCTGACATGGCTTTATTCAGCAGAGAAGGGGGGGGTGTTATGGGATGAGGGGATGAAAGAATGGATGAAACGCATTTGTTTCACTCCGTCTCGAATCGCGCTCGCAGAAAGCGCTCGAGAAACAGTATCTCAGTATGCTTTCATCAGGTTTTTATTTTTAAGTAGCCTAAGAGCAAGAGACTGTACGACATTCACGTTACATGATTTGGCTGATTTTTACCGAGAGCGTGACAGTGCACCGCATTAAAAGAAATGATCATTCATGTTTTCATAACCGCTGGCCAAAATCAAAAACGAAACTAAAATTAAAATATCTTTGAGACCAAGGGAGCCCTGTATAGGGAGGATCGGCTCTGTTTCTGTCATTTATTCTTACCTACATTAGTTAACGTGTTATTTTTACATAAACCTGTACAGATTTTACTAGTTGGGCTTTTCCTGAACATCTTGCCAAACTGAAATGTATTGTTTAACTTTTAAGCTTTTTTGTTATTCAGATATTTTGCAGAGTATTTCTATTTGTTAACCAAAGAAGGTTACATTATTATTATTTTTTTTTTATATTAAGTATTACAATTGTTTTAAAGCTAAAAGGCTAAACTATTCTATGTTTGACTGAAATTGAAAGAAAAAAGAGTTTAATTTCTATTAAGGTTTATATGGATTTTAAGATGTAGCCTAATTAGCGATTTGAATAATTAAGTTACTTGTTGAGTAACTAAGTTACTTTTCAGACAGAGTAATTAGTAAAGTAATTTAAATACAATATTGATGAAGTAATTAGTAACTGTAATTAATTACTTTTTAAAAGTAACTTACCCAACACTGTCCAGATCATACTCCAATATAGAGAATTCAAATGATAGCTTTCTTTAAAAAAATCTCATTCTCATTTCTGTAACGCAAAAAGGAAATATAAATGGTAAAGTATTTATACAAGATTGCAATGTTTGTTCGGCCTTTAATTAGGCGACAAGCACAAAAGTTGTAAAGGCATCTATTGTATCAACGTTCTTCTTCTGTTTCTGCTCCTGAAGTCTATAGCAGTCTATGGAACTGCACACAAGATTTATTAAATCTGAACATGTAAAAGTTGCACTTACATTTATGATAATAACAGCAAGGGCTAGAAACAAATACTTCCCCGAAGGTACCTGCATAACATCTTTCTTGAGATTGACCCTTTCAGAAATCAGTGCTGATGAGGAAAGCTAGTCTTTTTATGTTTGTAATAATAGCTCTCTCTGTGTAGTCCTGGTGTTGTTGTTGGTCATGTGGATGAAAAGGAGAGATAAAGAACGTCTGGTCAAGCAGCTGCTGATCGACCCAGAAGAGGACATAAGAGACAATATCCTGAAATATGATGAAGAGGGAGGAGGAGAGGAAGACCAGGTACTGTCCAAGAACCCCAACTCTAACTCTAGCTTGTATTGGTCTATAACAAGCTAAACGTCTTCTTAGGATTTTAATTAAAAATGTTTTGCCCCCTTTTTTAGATTGTACAGTACAGTAAAGAGCGGACCCTTCAGCATTAGTTTAATAAAGGAAGGCAGGTTTATTTTAAATGTCATCAGCTCTCTTGTGTGTGAAAAATTGTTTTATGGTCGGTCACAGTAAACATCTTTTAAAATTGTTACATTATTGTAATTATATCATAAAAATTAACTTTGAATATAGTGCAGTATTTTAGTGCAACCTTCACTAACAACTGCATCTCTAATCATTCACTGTATTATCCAAGCGGTCACTACTGTAAACATTCACTGTATTATCCCAGCGGTCACTATTGTGACCATCTGTCACGGTATGAATGGGAGGCGAAGACTCAAATGCAAAGGATGGGTTTTATTCTTCTAATACCAGGTCCAGGTCCATGTGCTGGAGGGGGACCAGGTCCGTGTGCTGGAGGGAGACCTGGGGACTGAGGCAACGCCGGCGGGATGCAGACCCAGGGCAGAACCAGCGGCCACCACAGCGGTGTGTGTGGAGCTGCCACCTTGGAGCGAGCAATGGCGGGCTCTGCCGCCTCTGGAGCATTGTGAGCGGGCACCGCCGCCTCGGGAGCATAGTGAGCGGGCACCGCCGCCTCAGGGGGATCCTGAGCGGCCATCTCCGCCTCGGGAGGATTGTGAGCGGGCACCGCCGCCTCGGGAGGATTGTGAGCGGGCACCGCCGCCTCGGGAGGATTGTGAGCGGGCACCGCCGCCTTGGGAGGAACGTGAGCGGGCACCGCCGCCTCGGGAGGAACGTGAGCGGGCACCGCCGCCTCGGGAGGATCCTGAGCGGCCACCGCCGCCTCGGGAGGATTGTGAGTGGGTACCACTGCCTCGGGAGCATTGTGAGTGGGCACCGCCGCCTCAGGGGGATCCTGAGCGGCCACCGCCGCCTCGGGAGGATTGTGAGTGGGTACCCCCGCCTCGGGAGGATTGTGAGTGGGTACCTCCGCCTCGGGAGCATTATGAGCCGGCACCGCCGCCTCGGGAGGATTTTGAGTGGGTACCTCCACCTCGGGAGCATTGTGAGTGGGCACCGCCGCTTCAGGGGGATCCTGAGCGGCCATCGCCACCTCGGGAGGATTGGGAGCGGGCACCACCGCCTCGGGAGGAACGTGAGCGGGCACCGCCGCCTCAGGAGTATTGTGAGCGGGCACCGCCGCCTCGGAGCATTGTGAGTGGGCACCACCACCTCAGGAGCATTGTGAGCGGGCATCGCCGCCTCGGGAGGAACGTGAGCGGGCATCGCCGCCTCGGGAGGAACGTGAGCGGGCACCGCCGCCTCAGGAGCATTGTGAGCAGGCACCGCCGCCTCGGGAGCATTGTGAGTGGGCACCACCACCTCAGGAGCATTGTGAGCGGGCACCGCCGCCTCGGGAGGAACATGTGCGGGCACCGCCGCCTCAGGGGGATCCTGAGCGGGCACCGCCACTTTGGGAGAAACGTGAGCGGGCACCGCCACCTCGGGAGGAACATGAGCGGCCACCGCCGCCTCGGGAGCATTGTGAGCGGGCACCGCCGCCTCGGGAGCATAGTGAGCGGGCATCACCGCCTCAGGGGGATCCTGAGCAGGCACCGCCGCCTCGGGAGGAACGTGAGCGGGCACCGCCGCCTCGGGAGGAACGTGAGCGGGCACCGCCGCCTCGGAAGCATCGTGAGCGGGCACCGCCGCCTCGGGAGCATCGTGAGCGGGCCCCGCCGCCTCGGGAGAATCGTGAGCCCTTCGCACCGATGTCAGCGGAGGGTCCTCCACGCTGCGCCTCAACCAGGGATACCCCGGGAATGAGCGTGAGGTTGTGGGTGCGGCTGAACAGATCCTTGGATCCTCTGGGACCGCCGGCCTGGCAGAAAGACAGGCCAACACGTCCATCTCGAGCTCCAGCTCCTTATGGGCGATCACATGGTCCACCAAGTCCCAGAAGTACCACGCTCTCAGATCACCCAGCCCGTCCCAGTTAACGGGCTTATCCAAGCCTGCCAAGTAGTGATAGTTAAGACTGGCCTCCGTGAGCCCTAGCCCTTGGACTGCATCGTAGAGGCCCTCCGCATAGATGCCCAATGGGCGGCCGTTCTGTTGGCAATGACGCAGCCTCCAGGCTAGGGTCTGCTTGGACTGGTCAAGGTGTTGCTCCATGTCAGAATAAAAAAAGCCCATCCTGCTGAGTCTTCTCTTGGTTGGTAGGTTCTGTCACAGTATGAATGGGAGGCGAAGACTCAAATGCAAAGGATGGGTTTTATTCTTCTAATAACAGACAATAAACACAAATCAAACCACCCCGAAGGGGAAAACCAAAAACTCAATAAACATAAACAGGGAAAATCCAGGGAGCAGGCAGGACAGAGTTCCAGGCTGACATCTGGGAAATAATGTGAAACGTACCAACACCGGACAGGGAGCTTAAATGGGTCAAAAGGCAAATCAGGTAAATTAGGAAACAGCCGGGCATAATGGTGAGTCAGAGCAGAACATGTAGTCTGTGACAATGGGGAACAGCTGAGGGTGTAATAATGAGTGACAGGTGAATGCAATTTGGGGAATGGAGTCCGGGAGGACAGGAGATGGTGACCTCTGGTGGTGAGAGGAAGAAATGCCGGGCCCGGACTCATGACACCATCAACATGTTTACCTCACTCAACAACACTGAATAACTGTGAATTCAGATATTAATGCTAGACACTTAAAGATAATGTGGACCGTCATGTCTTTATGTTAATATACTTTGTTAACATAATTTCTTTAAACTTCTCAATAAATATGTTATGTCATTTGAGTGCTTACCTTAATTGATGAGAGTGGTATATTTAGTCTAAATGTGTAAATATAAAGAATTCTGTTTACTTCATTGCAGGAATTCTGATATGTTTGTGACGGTTTACAGCAAAGAAAAAAAAAGGCCTGTCTGACGGGCGCAAATGCATTTTGTGTTACATGAATGAAGTAAATTATGAAGAATGACTGGAGACAGATTGGAAATAATTTTGCTTTGCGTTAAGTATGTTATATTGTTTCAACGGTTTTCACAAAAAGTGGTGGGGACATGTCCCAGCCCGCAAATTACGCCTATGTCACCAACTAAACAAAATGGGCAATAACTCCCTATTACAGCTCGATAATCGTTGTTAAAATATGACTCTCATATTCAAGAACATTTTACTGTTCTTGTCATTCACTCAAAACTGCTGTGTTTGACACATCAGTAAAGAGCAAAAGATGTTTGTAAAAATCAGCGTATGACAATAGAAGTTTTCTAAATGCTATCAGTGTCTTGTTTCTGCACCTAAACAGGATTATGACCTGAGTCAGCTGCAGCAGGCAGATATAGAGACTGATGGTCTCAAGGGCATCCGTCGGATGGATGAGAGACCCGTGCACCCTGAGCCCCGTTACCCCATCAGATCCACCGCACCTCATCCTGGAGATATTGGAGACTTCATCAGCGAGGTAAAGTATCAAACCAAATACTGTAAAATATCATTGTTTAAAAGAAGAAAACACAGCAGGTGGTACTAATGTGTTGATAAATGTTGCATATGGGCTACGGCCCTCCAGGAATATATACAGTACGTAGTCAAGCAAAATGCTTGCGGTAAAGTAAAAACAACCCAGTCACGTGTGAAACTCTGGCAAAATCACCACCAGGTGGCGCAAAGGGATGCTTAATACTATTGCTCCATAAAGCTGGAATTGAAATTAAGATAAAATAATTACATAAATTACTTGTATTAACAACAATAATAACATTTAATATTGATAATTATTCGTCATATAAATGCTTAATGTTCCAGCTATTTGACTTCTGTAACTTACCGTGAAATATTACAGTGACAGCAGTGCTCGAAGTTTGCTTACTATTTATTGTACAGTACTAGCCAGTTTACCAATAAAAGGTTTGAAACTTACATGTAATAATTCACTGATGCATTTCAGCAGGTCATGTCAGTACTTATTCATTATTCCCATACTAGAGCCCTGCACGACATGCTGAAAAATGTCTGCAAAATAAGAAACTGTTGTAAGATCATTGTATTTATTGGTTCCCATGATTTTAACCCATTTTCAAGGCAAAAATGGACTGCTACTTGTGAAAATGCTTTTTGATACATTTACCTGATAACTTGTCAAGGTCTGTGGTTAAAGCAAATGCATTTTTTAGATGATGTTACATAATGTAAAGCCTGACCTAGAAAGATGGAGATCACGTCATCTTATCAGTGATAGGTCGAGTTAATGCAATAAAAATGGTGACCGTACCTAGATTTTTATCTTTTTCCTTTTAAATACCTTTTTTTGCCTAGATCATTCTTTAAAATTAGACTAAATAAATGCTTCAGTCAAAAATGACTGCATTGGAAACGAATGGTAAGCCAAGTAGTTAACAGGTAATAAATGGATCATAACTGATCTATAAAAGTACTAGAAAATCCCATGATAAAAAGAATAAAAAACATTATCAAAGTAAAATATGGTACATTCATTTAATTGAAATAATTTATTTCTTTCTTTTTTGACCGCCACACAAGCAGCATCAGTGGGTTGTTTATAAAATGTTCACAGAACTTTTGTAATAAAAAAGATACTTGTATGATTTATATGTATTTGCTATATGGCAACTATGAAGAGAATAAGATTACATTTAAAATGGGCTTTTCATGTAGTTTTGACAAACTTCCAGTTTAAGCTCCACCTGCACCTGAATTAATCTGAATAGAGATTCAGATCATTCAGCTACAGAAGCGCAGTCTTCACGCTGTAAAACAAAATCCGTAAAATTTACGGTAAAAACTGGTAGTTGTGGTTGCCAGAATTCTACCGTAAAAAAATACAGTAACAACATTTTAGGTTTTATGGTTTTAACTTAAATGTACAGTTAAATACCGCAATTTCATTAACTGATATAATGTTAATATACTAACCTATTGAAGAACTTAAATCTGTTTTGTATCTTTGTAATACACTGATAACCATCAAAAGCAGAAGGTGATGAGAGTCACATGATGAACCAAAGCAGCTTTTAAATAATAACATATATAGAAGAAGCACAGCGTCATTCACACAAACACTAATCACCATCATGATGATCTCAATAAACTGAAATATGCAATAAACATTAATTTAACAACATTAGATGTAACATACAACCCTAATACACATAACTGATAAGAAAAAACTAAGAAGAAACATAGTTATTTCAAAGAAAAAACATCAAATTCAAACAAAATTTGAAATGCAACGCAGGGAATTCTGGGAACATCAGTTTACGGTTTTTCCCTTTAAACTTTACACTTACCGTTAACCATTTAACAGGTTTTTACTGTAGCATTTTCACAGTTTTTTATCACGGTCATTTTTTACAGTGATGTACACACTGCTAGTGGACTCAGTTGAGCATTTTCTGTGTGTTTTAGATGAAAGGATGGTATAAAGTGTACACTGATTGTCTTCGCAGGGTCTGAGGGCTGCTGATAATGATGCTAGCGCTCCACCGTACGACTCCCTCTTAGTGTTCG
Organism: Schizothorax lantsangensis; assembly: GCA_027422415.1. NCBI lineage: Eukaryota > Metazoa > Chordata > Actinopteri > Cypriniformes > Cyprinidae > Schizothorax > Schizothorax lantsangensis. Next base: position 151,856 of record CM049845.1, read on the forward strand.
ACTACGAAGGTAACGGATCTCCAGCAGGATCGCTCAGCTCCATCAGCTCCTCCAGCAGTGATGGAGACCAGGATTACCATTACCTCCATGACTGGGGTCCTCGCTTCACCAAACTAGCTGACATGTACAGCGGATCAGACGAGTGAAAGACGAGCAGAAGGAGCGTTCTTCGAAGAAGGAGCGTGGATGAAGACAGCTGCAGATATGGGTTTATATGCATCAATACAAGCAAACACAAGTTTCCAAGGCTAAATGTCAAGGCTTAAAGTAATAATACATAGATTGTAGAGTATGATACATGCTCGGCTACACTTGAACTTTACAGTATAGAAGCACAGGGATTTAAATGTGCCTTTTTGTGATCTGATTGATGTTCAAGGCTTTAATTATACTGACTTGAGGAGTGATTTTGAGACTTCTGGATGTGTTCAGCTATGAAACAAATGATCATGCTTTTCTCTTTCGGTTACAAACTGTTTATCAAAAAAATTATTTAACTCATTTTTGTCACAAAGTGAAAATTCGCTGGCAGAAGTGTACACTATGCAGTTCACTAGATTCTTAAGTCAAATATTTTGTTCAACAACAATTTAATATATGCACATAGTTTGAAATAAAAAAGAGATATAACTTAAACATTTGTAACTTTCCTACATTATTACTGTTGCATTGTACACATGCTGTTGCTACACAGTAAAGAAAATGTGCTTTATGCATTGAACAAATAGAATGAATTTCTAAATGATATATCTAAATTCAGTGGGACGGTTTTTGTCAGAATGGATTTGTGTACGTGGAAATTAGTTTTGCTCGAGTGTGTACATTTGTCTTTGATGGAGTAAACATGCAGGTTTATCTGCACATAATATGATTCTGAACTTCTCAGGACATCTTCTTAACAAGCATCTGTATTTTAACAGCACTTTTATTTCCTCGTAATTATTTACTAGTTTAAAATATATGCAAATTGTTTTCTAGAAATGATGACAAGAGACCAGGATAAACAGATGTTTTGTGAAAGATATTTCATACTGCAATTTGATATTAAAGTAATCAAATTCTTAAAAAAATCACAACCCAGGCTCGCTGGAAATACGTGACTCTGCATATATTTCTGCAAAACCTGGAATACACAATGAGCTATATATATGTGACCCTGGAGCAAAAACCAGTCTTAAGTCACTGGGGTATATTTGTAGCAAGAGCCAAAAATACATTGTATGGGTCAAAATTATCCATTTCTCTTTTATGCCAAAAATCATTAGATATTAAGTAAAGATCATGTTCCATGAAGATATTTTGTAAAAAAGATTTTTGCAAAAGCGGGCACTTCAAAATACATCAAACAACAAAAAGAAATTCTAACCTTTTAGAAAAATACTGTTTTTAATGTATTTTATAATGTTTCAATATACACTTACAAACTATATGTCAGAAAAGTTGTGAGAGGAGCAGTTGACCACTTCCAGAAAAATGAATGGCTCTCTATGGGCCTCTGCTGGATATATATGGTCACTACACTATTCTTTCAAAAACTGCGATTTCTACAAGTTTTTCTCTAACCACCAGATGGCAGAATTTTACACCTACACCTAGATCAATATCCAGAAACAATTTAAATTAAATTTAGATCATCATTTAAGTGATTTTTTTCATACAAATGTAATATATCACATGCAAGCTAATGGTGTAGTTGAGGATTTTTGTGGTAAACAGGTACAAAAGTACTTAATATTTCCCAAAACACAGCATTAATGAATAGATGAGAAGTAAACAAAAAAAATTGATATATTATTTGTATGATTAAAAATGTATATATTTTTTACAATTACTCTTTCAGTTGTGTGGTCATATGGACCCCAAAGATCACATGTGTAAACAGGAGATGAAGGTGTTATGAGGGTTGATTTGTGCAGATCTGCTCCGAGTTTCTCAAAATTACAAACGTCAACCTGAAGAAGCAGAAATAAAGTTAATCCCACAGGAAAAGTGTCTGAAGTACTGAGTCAGCTTTTCAGGATATGTGACACTTCAGGTCAGTGTTACTCTTCTTAATGGCTGATAAAGAAACTACGGTTGATTTTGAGTGATTTTGGTTGTATTGTCACACACAGATGTTTTAGGGTGATCATACTATTCTGTGGTTGTGCGGATTAGATTATATGTTAAAGTAACTAGTAATAGTATTTTTCTTTTAATTGTTATTTAAATAATAAATAAAATTACATTTATTATTATTGTTCTTCTTATAATTATTATTATTACTACTAATACTATTATTGCTGACATTTTTTTACAGTACAATAAGATTGTTGTGATAGTTGCATTTTTTGATGAATATGTTTAATTGTTATAATTTATAAAAAAATATTGTAATTATTCTTATTTTTTAAATACGCTTTTTTATTTTATAGTATAATAGGATAATTGCAACCGTGACCTTTCTTTATTGATCTGTTATATTAATAAAATCTATTGTTGTTGCTATTATTATTATTATTATACTCGTATTTTATAATTATATTTTATTATTTTTTATTTATTTTAATTATATTTTATTATTTAAATAACAATTAAAAACATTTTACTATTACTCACTTTTTATTTTTTCAGTACAATTACTGCAATTTTATCTTATGTTTTTTATTGTTCTTATTTAAATAATACAATTCTTCTTCTTTATAATAATAATAATACAATTATATTCTTCTTCTTACTAAGTACTGAGTTTATTATTTTACAGAACAATAGGATTATTGCAATAGTTACTTTTTATGGTTTTCGGGTAATTGTTATAATTAACAATAAAAAATAACTAAAATATTTAGGACATCATTATTTTTAAATACTTTTTTATTTTATAGTATAATATTATAATTGCAATTGTGACTAGAGCTGTCGCGATTCGTCGATTTTAGTCGACTAGTCGATTTTGAGAAATCATCGACTTCATTTTGCTCGCGTCGACTAACCGGCAAAATACCGGAAGTGCCGCATTTCACGGACGAGAATCCATAAAACACATTATTAGACTATTTTCCAAGGCTGCATGATATTAAACCCATTTAAAAATCACAATTAAGCATAATTGTGAATTCACAAACGCTATGATGTAATTAAATAATTATATGCGATGCAGTTCTAA
>CM049845.1:160000-165000 GCA_027422415.1 Schizothorax lantsangensis
TACAATTATATTCTTATAATTGAGAATATAATTTACAGAACAATAGGTTTATTGCAATAGTTACTTTTTATAGTTTTGGGTAATTGGGTAATTTGGGTAACACACACACACTTTATGGCATCCCAGGCCGTGTGCTCAAAGCATGCGCTTACCAACTAGTAGCAGCTGTAACATTTCCTTTTTCATATTAAAATAATAAAATTAATATTAAATAAAATTCATATTTTGGTTATTGTTGTTGTTGGTGTTGTTATTACTATTGTTACTATTAAATACTCACATTTTATAGTACAGTAGAAATATTGCAATTGTAACTAGTGATAGTAAAATCTTTTTAATTGTTATTTATTATTAATTATTATTATTATTATTTTTATGAAATACTGATTTTTTTCTTTTACAGAACAATATGATTATTGTAATTGTAACAAATATTACATATTAAAAATTTGTAACAAATCTTTATTAATTTGTTATACTTTAAATAATAAAATAAAATAATTATTATTTTTGTTATTTTTTGTTATTATTATTATTATTACTATCATTGAGTTTTTATTTTATAGTAACTTTTTATGGTTTTGGGTAATTGTTATAATAAACAATAAATAAATAACTAAAATATGTAGGATTATTATTATTTTTAAATACCAATAGTTTTTTTTAGTACAGTAGGATTATTGCAATTATAACATTTCATTTTTGATATACTGAAAATAATAAAATTCATATTTTGATTATTATTAATATTATTATTGTTGTTGTCTCACTTTTTGTTTTTTAAAGTACAATTACTGCAAAAGTAAATATCAATAGTGTTTTTTTCTTTTAATTGTTATTTAAATAATTTTGTATTTATTATAATTTTATTTTATTGTTTAAATAACATTTAAAAACATTTTACTATTACTCACATTTTATTTTACAATACAATTACTGCAATATTATCTTATGATTTTTGTTCTGATTTAAATAATACAATTCTTCATAATAATAATAATAATAATAATTTTAGTTTTGTTGTTTTTACAGTAGAATAGGATTATTGTAAATGTAACAAATGTCTTTATTTTGTTGTACTTTAAATGATAATAAAATAAAATAATATTATTATTATTATTATCGTATTTTATACTTTTATTTATTTTTTATTTTGCTTATTATAATTTTATTTTATTATTTAAATAACAATTTAAAACATTTTACTATTACTCACTTTTTATTTTTCAGTACAATTACTGCAATATTATCTTATGATTTTTATGGTTCTGATTTAAATAATACAATTCTTCTTCTTTATAATAATAATAATAGATTAATGTTGCTAGCATGACTAGCAAGTAACTAGCATGTCGCTAGCATGTTTCTAGCATGACTAGCAAGTGACTAGCATGTTGCTAGCATAATTAACAAGTGACTAGCATGTTTCTAACATGACTAGCAAGTGACTAGCATGTCACTAGCATGATTAGCAAATGACTAGCATGTTGCTAGCATGGTTAGCAAGTGACTAGCATGTCGCTAGCATGTTTCTAGCATGACTAGCAAGTGACTAGCAAGTGACTAGCATGTTTCTAGCATGATTAGCATGTGACTAGCATGTTTCTAGCATGATTAGCATGTGACTAGCATGTTTCTAGCATGATTAGCAAGTGACTAGCAAGTGACTAGCATGTTTCTAGCATGATTAGCATGTGACTAGCATGTTTCTAGCATGATTAGCATGTGACTAGCATGTTTCTAGCATGATTAGCAAGTGACTAGCAAGTGACTAGCATGTTTCTAGCATGATTAGCATGTGACTAGCATGTTTCTAGCATGATTAGCATGTGACTAGCAAGTGACTAGCATGTTTCTAGCATGATTAGCATGTGACTAGCATGTTTCTAGCATGATTAGCATGTGAATGGCATGTTTTTAGCATGATTAGCATGTTACTAGCATGTTTCTAGAATGATTAGCATGTGACGAGCATGTTTCTAGAATGATTAGCATGTGACTAGCATGTGACTAGCATGTCGCTAGCATGATTAGCAAGTAACTAGCATGTCGCTAGCATGTTTATAGCATAATTAGCAAGTGACTAGCATGTTGCTAGCATGATTAGCAAGTGACTAGCATGTGGCTAGCATGTTTCTAGCATGATTAGCAAGTGACTAGCAAGAGTGACTAGCATGTTTCTAGCATGATTAGCATGTGACTAGCATGTTTCTAGCATGATTAGCATGTGACTAGCATGTTTCTAGCATGATTAGCATGTGACTAGCATGTTTCTAGCATGATTAACATGTGACTAGCATGTTTCTAGCATGATTAGCATGTGACTAGCATGTTTCTAGCATGATTAGCAAGTAACTAGCATGTCGCTAGCATGTTTCTAGAATGATTAGCATGTGACTAGCATGTTTCTAGCATGATTAGCATGTGACTAGCATGTTTCTAGAATGATTAGCATGCTACTAGTATGTTTCTAGAATGATTAGCATGTGACTAGCATGTTTCTAGCATGATTAGCAAGTAACTAGCATGTCGCTAGCATGTTTCTAGAATGATTAGCATGTGACTAGCATGTTTCTAGCATGATTAGCATGTTTCTAGCATGATTAGCATGTTTCTAGCATGTTTTAGCATGATTAGCATGCTACTAGTATGTTGTTAGTATGTTTCTAGCATAATTAGCATGTGACTAGCATGTTTCTAGCATGATTAGCATGTGATTAGCATGTTTCTAGAATGATTAGCATGTGACTAGCATGTTTCTAGCATGATTAGCATGTGATTAGCATGTTTCTAGAATGATTAGCATGTGACTAGCATGTTTCTAGCATGATTAGCATGTTTCTAGCATGATTAGCATGTTTCTAGCATGATTAGCAAGTAACTAGCATGTCGCTAGTATGTTTCTAGAATGATTAGCATGTGACTAGCATGTTTCTAGCATGATTAGCATGTTTCTAGCATGTTTCTAGCATGATTAGCATGTTTCTAGCATGTTTTAGCATGATTAGCATGTTTCTAGCATGATTAGCATGTTTCTTGCATGATTAGCATGTTTCTAGCATGATTAGCATGTGACTAGCATGTTTTTAGCATGATTAGCATGTGACTAGCATGTTTCTAGCATGATTAGCATGTGACTAGCATGTTTCTAGCATTTTTAGCATGATTAGCATGTGACTAGCATGTTTCTAGCATGATTAGCATGTGACTAGCATGTTTCTAGAATGGTTAGCATGTGACTAGCATGTTTTTAGCATGATTAGCATGTGACTAGCATGTTTCTAGCATGATTAGCATGTGACTAGCATGTTTCTAGCATGATTAGCATGTGACTAGCATGTTTCTAGAATGATTAGCATGTGACTAGCATGTTTTAGCATGATTAGCATGTTTCTAGCATGTTTCTAGCATGATTAGCATGTTTCTAGCATGTTTTAGCATGATTAGCATGCTACTAGTATGTTGTTAGTATGTTTCTAGCATAATTAGCATGTGACTAGCATGTTTTAGCATGATTAGCATGTGACTAGCATGTTTCTAGAATGATTAGCATGTGACTAGCATGTTTTAGCATGATTAGCATGTGACTAGCATGTTTTAGCATGATTAGCATGTTTCTAGCATGTTTTAGCATGATTAGCATGCTACTAGTATGTTGTTAGTATGTTTCTAGCATAATTAGCATGTCGCTAGGATAGATAGATGAGTTTGAATGGATTAGAAATAGTACATCGAAGGGAAGCTTGATTGAGTCTCAAGGCTTAATTAACATTAAGATTAATAGTTAAATCAATAAAATGACTCCAGTTTTGACACAAATACTTCAGCTAAAGTAATATCTGAGTTATATATTTACACTTGTTCAAATCAATCAGCAAAGCTTTTACATATTTTAACACATTTTACATGTTTAAGTCATTAAAAATATGATTTTTCTGATGAATCTATTGTCATTAAAACACTTTCAAACACTTTTAAATATGTAGTAAATATTAGTAAATATTATATAATAATTATTCTGTCATGTTCTTCTCTGAAGGAGATCTGGTAATAATGAAATATGTCTTTACTGTAGTTATAATAACTATATTTGATTAAACGCTGTGATTAATGTAATATTTTGAGGAATCGATTATATTCATGATTCATAAATCATTCAGATATTCATCAGCTTTATTGTACAGTACAGACGGATTCAAAGCATCTTTACAGTGAGACACTAGAAATATAGATTACATATTCATCAATTACAATCTGAGCTCAAGATGATTAGTCGTTGTGTTTTATTATAAACAATCCAGAAAAATCATATGAATATTTTCTGAATGAATGACACACATTTATTCTGATTGCTGTTCATATTAATGTGATGAAGAGACTCTATAACATCTGTTATTATTGATCTGCAGCTCAAAGCATTCTGGGTAGAATCTCTCTGATTCATCAACACAGTTTCACTGATGATACAGACCAAACCCAAAACCCAGGATAGAGGTGCTGAGTGAATGTGGTCTGGACTGTGTGGATGAGGCTCATTGTGTCAGAGACGCTGTAGAAGGACAGAGTTCCTGCTCTGTGATCCACAAACACTCCTATTCTGCTGCTGATGGACTTCACAGAGAGAACAGTGTGTATGTTATTGTGTATGAATGAGTAACTGGAGGAACGACAGATCAAACTCCAGGACTGATCATTACATCCAAACACACACTCATCACCTCCCTTCCTGCTGATGCTCTTATATGACACTGATATAAACACATATCCACTCCACTGCAGCTCCCAGTAACAGCGTCCACACACACTCTCTCTACACAACACCTGAGGCAGATCAAATCTGTCTGGATGATCAGGATACTGCTGATCTGTGTCAGTGTCAGTAATCACTCTGTTTCTCTCAGACAGACGGAGGAGTTTATTCACTGTGTTCAGATCCAGAGTGAGCTGCTGGGAATCTGATGGAGATAAAACACATCACAATCAGGAATCATGAATCAATT
>CM049845.1:170000-200000 GCA_027422415.1 Schizothorax lantsangensis
ACACACACACATCACTCGCACACACACAAACACACTTCACACACACACACACACATCACTCGCACACACACAAACACACTTCACACACACACGGCACACACACACACACGGCACACACACACACACACTTCACTCGTACACACACAAACACACTTCACACACACACGGCACACACGCACACACACAAACACACTTCACACACACACGGCACACACACACGGCACACAAGCACTTCACTCGTACACACACAAACACACTTCACACACACACGGCACACACACACACGGCACACACACACTTCACTCGTACACACACACACACTTCACACACACACACACACACACACACTTCACTCGCACACACACACACACTTCACTTGCACACACACACATACTTCACTTGCACACACACACACACACACAAACACACTTCACTCGCACACAAACAAACACACTTCACTCACACACACACATCACTCGCACACACACAAACACACTTCACACACACACGTCACTCGCACACACACAAACACACTTCACACACGGCACACACACACTTCACTCGTACACACACAAACACACTTCACACACACACAGCACACACACTTCACACACACACATCACTCGCACACACACAAACACACTTCACACACACACGGCACACAAACACATCACTCGCACACACACAAACACACGGCACACACACACGTCACTCGCACACACACAAACACACTTCACACACACACGGCACACACACACTTCACTCGCACACACACAAACACACTTCCCTCGCGCACACACTTCACGCACACACACACGTCACGCACACACACACACAAACACACTTCACTCGCGCACACACACGTCACGCACACACACACACAAACACACTTCACTCGCGCACACACACGTCACGCACACACACACACAAACACACTTCACTCGCGCACACACACACGTCACGCGCACACACACGTCACGCACACACACACACAAACACACTTCACTCGCGCACACACACGTCACGCACACACACACGTCACGCACACACGTCACGCACACACGTCACGCACACACGTCACGCACACACGTCACTCACAAACACACGTCACACACACGTCACTCACACACACGTCAAGCACACACACACGTCACTCACACACACGTCACTCGCACACACACAAACACACTTCACACACACAAACACACACACACACGGTACACACACACATCACTCGCACACACACTTCACACACTTCACACACACATGGCACACACACACTTCACTCGTACACACACAAACACACTTCACACACACACACGTCACACACACTTCACTCGTACACACACACGCACACTTCACACACACACACACACTTTACTCGCACACACACACACTTCACTTGCACACACACACACACTTCACTTGCACAAACACACACACACTTCACTTGCACACATACACACTTCACTTGCACACACACACACACACTTCACACACACACACTTCACACACACACACACACACACACACTTCACTCGCACACACACACACACACACTTCACTTGCACACACACACATACTTCACTTGCACACACACACACAAACACACTTCACTCACACACGTCACTCACACACACACATCACTCGCACACACACAAACACACTTCACTCACACACACACACATCACTCGCACACACACAAACACACTTCACTCACACACACACACATCACTCGCACACACACAAACACACTTCACACACACACGTCACTCGCACACTTCACTCGTACACACACAAACACACTTCACACACACACACACACACACTTCACACACACAAACACACTTCACACACACACGGCACACAAACACATCACTCGCACACACACAAACACACGGCACACACACACGTCACTCGCACACACACAAACACACTTCACTCGCGCACACACACTTCACTCGCGCACACACACACAAACACACTTCACTCGCGCACACACACGTCACGCACACACACACACAAACACACTTCACTCGCGCACACACACGTCACGCACACACAAACACACTTCACTCGCGCACACACACACGTCACGCGCACACACACGTCACGCACACACACACACAAACACACTTCACTCGCGCACACACACGTCACGCACACACACAAGTCACGCACACACACACGTCACTCACAAACACACGTCACACACACGTCACGCTCACTCACACGTCACGCTCACACACACGTCACACACACACACGTCACACACACACACGTCACTCACACACGTCACGCACACACACACGTCACGCACACACACACGTCACGCACACACACACGTCACTCACACACACGTCACTCACGCACACACGTCACTCACACACACGTCACACACACACACACGTCACGCACACACACACGTCACTCACACACACGTCACTCACGCACACACGTCACTCACACACACGTCACACACACGTCACGCACACACACACGTCACGCACACACACACACGTCACTCACACACACGTCACTCACACACACGTCACTCACACACACGTCACACACACGTCACGCACACACACACGTCACGCACACACACACGTCACACACACGTCACGCACACACACACGTCACTCACACACACGTCACTCACACACACGTCACACACGCACACACGTCACTCACACACACGTCACACACACGTCACGCACACGTCACGCACACACACACGTCACTCACACACACGTCACGCACGCACACACGTCACTCACACACACGTCACACACACGTCACGCACACACACGTCACGCACGCACACACGTCACTCACACACACGTCACTCACACACACGTCACACACGCACACACGTCACGCACACACACACGTCACACACACACACGTCACGCACACACACACGTCACTCACACACACGTCACGCACACACACACGCACACACACACGTCACGCACGCACACACGTCACACACACACGTCACACACACGTCACGCACACACACACGTCACTCACACACACGTCACGCACGCACACACGTCACTCACACTATGGCAAGCCGTTTTGACATTTATTTCTTCTCAGGATATGTATTTTTGATATCAACAATTTAATTTTCACTAGTTAAAATGTTCATTCTTGATATCAGGAATTGTATTTCTACTAGTAACAATTGTAATTTTTGATATCAGCAATACATTTCCACTAGTAACAATGTTAATTCTTGATATCAACAACTACATTTTCACTAGTTAAAATGCCAATTATTGATATCAACAATTACATTTCTACTAGTAAAAACTATCATTTTTGATATCAAGAATTTATATCATGGGAATAGCAATAGGCAAGCCGTTTTGACTTTTATTCCTTCTCAGGATATGACTTCTTGATATCAACAATTCCATTTTCACTAGTTAAAATGTTAATTCTTGATATCAGGAATTATATTTCTACTAGTAACAATTGCAATTTTTGATATCAACAATTATATTTCCACTAGTAACAATGTTAATTCTTGATATCAACAATTACATTTTCACTAGTTAAAATGCCAATTATTGAGATCAACAATTACATTTCTACTAGTAAAAACTATAATTTTTGATATCAAGAATTGTATTTTCACTAGTTAAATGTCACCATAGGCTTCCATTCAAAATCAATTGTTGATATCAACAATTAAGTTCTTGATATCAACAATTAAATTGTTGATATCAACAACTTAGTTCTTGATATCAACAACTTAGTTCTTGATATCAACAACTTAATTGTTGATATCAACAACTTAATTGTTGATATCAACAACTTAATTGTTGATATCAACAATTTAATTGTTGATATCAACAACTTAGTTCTTGATATCAACAATTAAGTTGTTGATATCAACAATTAAGTTGTTGATATCAAGAACTAAGTTGTTGATATCAACAATTACCTTCCTATATTGTTGATATCAACAACTTAGTTGTTGATATCAACAACTTAATTGTTGATATCAAGAACTAAGTTGTTGATATCAACAATTAAATTGTTGATATCAACAATTAAGTTGTTGATATCAAGAAATGCCATTTTTACTAGTAAGAATAGCTATGGTAATGAGATCATGAATATTAATGAGGTCTTCCATCTTTTTAGCCTCAGCACTAGCCAAAGATGGCGGAAGGAAGAACATCCATGCACAGAAGCTCCTTTTTATTTATTTGTTTTGTCAATGAAACATGAAAATTATATTATGGCTGGATTTATTTATTTATTTTTGTTCATTAAAAAAAAAAGTAATTTTATTAATTTTTCTTTTTATTTGCTACCAATTCCTCGGATAGCCTATTAAAGGAAAAATTATCAAGGCATAGGCTACATCATATAAAAAATAAAACCAAAATGAATAATATAGAAAAATAACTTTGTCGCTTTTTCAAATGTTTATTTTTTGTTTCATTACACTTTCTTCTAATACATCAAATAAAAAATACAACCAAAACGTAAAATAAAACGGATAATAATGCGTCATAGAACGTTTCTCTTTGTTTATAGGCGGTGCATTTTTTTTTTTTTTTACTGTATGCTACATTAGGATGTATTATTATGTACACCGACATGTTTGATGAGCCGACATAAGGGCCTTTCGCACCTCTTTAGTTCCAGAAATAAAAGTATAGCTATATATTTATACAGGGTCGGCGCCAGAGAATGTTGAACGGTGCTGAGGGGGTGCTAGATCAATGACGGGGGGAGCTGGGCAATTAATAGTAAATATGACCAAAACAGGTTGTTATTATTATTATTTTTATATGAATAATAAAATCACTATATAGGCGCATTTCAAATGTTTATGAGGAATGTGGGAGTATTATCGCTCTTAGCCTACTGTATGACATGGGGGCGCACACGCAATTATTTTTATGTATTTATTTTTTCCTGCGGAAAGAGCTTATACTCCTGTCATTTTTGGATGTGCTTTCTGTCGTATCATGCAGTCTCATGAATGGAGCGCATCACAACAATGAACCAGATCACAGACATAAGAAAGAAATCTGCAGAAAGCTTGAAAACCAATTATAATAATAAAAAAAAATAATCTTCTCTGATTATGTAGTCCATATAGGTGCATTTCTCTATTAAAGGCACGTCCACTGTGGAGATGGCGAGCCTGAGAAAGCACTAGTTTATTAATAAATAATTAAAATGTATTTTTCCCCGATGCATTCATAATCATTACTTTAGCCGGTGGCAAGCGTTATGCGTGCGTTTGAGCGCGGAATAATACGCCTAAATGCCTAAATAATAGGCATAAATAATAACCTAAATGGTTATTATACTATCAATTTAATATAAACGTGCGAATAGTTGGGCAGGCCAACAGTAGGCTACTACTTGGCACAAGGAACCGATCCATTTTTTAAATAAAATGCTGACATTACGTGCGACTGCAAATCACGTTATTGCATTGCAGTATTTATGCATGTGTTTAATGAGTCAAATGTTTTTATTTTATTTCATTTTTTATGGGGGTGCTTTGGTTTTTCTTGGGGGTGCTGGAGCACCTGCTAGCCCCTTCCTAGCGCCGCCCATGTGCCTATACAGGGCTCGAATTGAGGGGGGGGGGGGGGGGGGGGGGTGCGGGGGATGGCATCCCCCTGGTGAAAAAAAAGAACAAAAACCACCATCCCCCCTAACCACCCCCCCTTGGATTATTAATTTTGTGTAGGCTATTACGTAAAAATGATCATGCACATTACATGTTAAAATTATCTACTTACGATCATTTAAGAAACTAAATAACGGCGATTGGCCAAGCTGCGCACGAGCTGAAGCAATTGTTTTCCTTATTTTTAGCGCAAAATGGTTCAAACGCAACTTTTGAAGTTTTTTAAAAATAAGACAACTGAAGGTTTGATTTTAGACATTCTCCTGACATAATGTAGGGACTGAGAGACGATAGGAGAGCTGACATTATCCAACTTAGAGAAGAAAAAAACATCTTGAGAGTCCAAAAGCATTCACTGCGCGATGAAGCCCGTTAGAATAAAGTATGTGGAAACTATCCAAAATTCTGCTCATTTGAAAGCTATGAAAACTGTATCTCTGTATTCATCCTTTGTGTCTTCTTAAGATGTAATTTTATTACCTTATTTTTTTGTTAACCCTGGCAAGTCTGAGTGTATATTCTGGAATTTTTATTTATTTATTTTTATTTTGTCTTTGTGTATAATTGTAACTGTACTGTCGTAATGCTTGTACTGTTTAATAATAATAAAAAAGCCCATTAGAATACAGTTAGAATGCCCTTATAATTCCAGCAATGAAACAAAAAATACCCAGCTATGAGATTTTACGTTTTTATATTCATTGCACAAACAATGTACTTTTCTGTATATCTGCACATGTTCGCGAGGCCGCGAGCACAAATGTGGTATTAATTTTATACAACAGCACAGAGCAACAAGGTTTCATTCCGTGAATGAATCAGTTTTTAAACGAATCGAGTGAGCCAGTGATTCAACGGTCCATTCAGATGGTCTCACTTGTTTCGTTTCTAATTGAATCAGCCGTTTTGAACGAATCGTTTGATTTGAATGATTCAGTGAGTCATTTATTGAAACAGGGACTTTCTGCCACCTACTGGCGGTTTCATTGTCATATTTATTTATCCATGACAGACATAAACCAGCCAAGGTGCCAGCACAACAACACATTCAGCAAAATATTGTTTAATGATCATTATTGACCAAAATTCTCTATTTCAGGCCCCAGAAGGAATTTTATTTTATATAAATAATAGTTCATTAATAAGGTTATTTTTTTCATGAAATAGAAACCTTTTTAAAAATGAGACCAATTTTGTAATCATTGTGTAAAATTAGCCACAGGATCATCACAACTAATTTTGTACTTAATATACTAAAAATTAGTCTTTAGTACTTCTTAAGGTAAACTTAAGATCGACTGTGCTATTTTGAGACACCATAAATATGAACTAAAATGCACTTTTAACATAGGCTACTACAATCTTGCCCATCTGGTTAATTGCTTATTAATATTATTATTATTATGCTATTTTGTTATTGGGCTATATTGTTGTTGTTGTTTCACTTTGTAACAATAAATGTGTTTAGAGACTATGTTATCTTAAAAGAGATAAATAAAATGGTGTCTTCATAGTACAGCGCTATTTAGCCTAATCATGTCTGGAAACTTGACAAGTGTGTTTTATTGGGATAAATGTAAAAAAAAAACACGTATGATCTATGAGCATTTCACACATTGCTATGCACACTAATAATACGCTACACTACAGTTATACACATGTATTGCATTATATTCAATAAAACGGGGAAAAAGATGGCTTACAAGATTCCTTATCCTTATCTAGTGGATCAAATTAATATCACATCTTCCAGTTGAAATGGCTGATAGTTTAGAATTTGATTTAGGCAACGGCTATTTGAATTCAGTGAATACAATGAATTCTATTTACACTAAGTGAACAAAGCATATTTTGTTAGCAATAGATTCTATTTAATAATGGGAACATTTTCTTGCAGTAATACTAATTTGATGCTGTTTATACTACTTATTGCAAGTAGTGGGTGATATCTGCACCTCAGTATTGTAGTAGGCTACATTAGCCAATAAAACAGTATACAATAACGTATTGAGTGTAAATTATAAATTTTATTACAATTATTAACTGGATGCCGCCCCTACAACTTACCCTAACCATAACCAATAACAACGTCATTTTCCAGTATTCGATTATTTCCTTAATTTAAAAATAAATATTTTTTAATGCCTTTCCTATGTGATACGGGATGTGAAAAGAGAGTAGCGAGAGGTCGGTAAAAGGCGGAATCGAACACGGGTCAAACGCGTCAAAAAATCATCTGCTGCGTGCTCTACCTACTGAGCCACTGAAACTGACGGCGGTCAGTGGTGTTATACAAGTTTTATTCTGCTTCATGTTGGTAGGCGGAGTTCTTGTAAGCAGCTTCTGCCTCAATGACAACTAAACAATTATTAAAAGTAGCCTACAGCAGCGTTTTATTTTCACGAGAGGGCAATCGAATGTGCCGTTCTCTTTTGGGCTCTGTACCTGTCGTCTATACGCCATAAACATTCATAAAGAGCGGCACTCGTCATTAAATTATGCACATATCCAAAAAGGAAGTCATTACTATGCACATATCCAAAAAGGAATTTTTGATATCAAGAATTATATTTCCACTAGTAACAATGTTAATTCTTGATATCAACAATTACATTTTCACTAGTTAAAATGCCAATTATTGATATCAACAATTACATTTCTACTAGTAAAAACTATCATTTTTGATATCAAGAATTGTATTTTCACTAGTTAAATGTCACCATAGGCTTCCATTCAAAATCAATTGTTGATATCAACAACTTAGTTTTTGATATCAACAACTTAGTTCTTGATATCAACAACTTAATTGTTGATATCAACAACTTAGTTCTTGATATCAACAACTTAGTTCTTGATATCAAGAATTCCTTTTTGGATATGTGCATAGTAATGACTTCCTTTTTGGATATGTGCATAATTTAATGACGAGTGCCGCTCTTTATGAATGTTTATGGCGTATAGACGACAGGTACAGAGCCCAAAAGAGAACGGCACATTCGATTGTCCTCTCGTGAAAATAAAACGCTGCTGTAGGCTACTTTTAATAATTGTTTAGTTGTCATTGAGGCAGAAGCTGCTTACAAGAACTCCGCCTACCAACATGAAGCAGAATAAAACTTGTATAACACCACTGATCGCCGTCAGTTTCAGTGGCTCAGTAGGTAGAGCACGCAGCAGATGATTTTTTGACGCGTTTGACCGTGTTCGATTCCGCCTTTTACCGACCTCTCGCTACTCTCTTTTCACATAATATGTATTCATCCTTTGTGTCTTCTTAAGATGTAATTTTATTACCTTATTTTTTTGTTAACCCTGGCAAATCTGAGTGTATATTCTGGAATTTTTATTATTATTGTTTTTTATTTTATTTTGTCTTTGTGTATAATTGTAACTGTACTGTCGTAATGTTTGTACTGTTTAATAATAACAAAAAAGCCCATTAGAATACAGTTAGAATGCCCTTATAATTCCAGCAATGAAACAAAAAATACCCAGCTATGAGATTTTACGTTTTTATATTCATTGCACAAGCAATCTTTTTCATGAAATAGAAACCTTTTTAAAAATGAGACCGATTTTGTAATCATTGTGTAAAATTAGCCACAGGATCATCACAACTAATTTTGTACTTAATATACTAAAAACGAGTCTTTAGTACCTCTTAAGGTAAACTTAAGATCGACTGTGCTATTTTGAGACACCATAAATATGAACTAAAATGCACTTTTAACATAGGCTACTATCTCTGTGTTTAAAAAAATGTATTTAGTTACCACTTGTAGCACACTTGAACACAGTGCACTACAGCATACTGTCATACACATTCTTTTATACTTTATATTTTATATTCTGTGCTTTGTATCTTATTTTTTATTTATTTTATTTCATGTATACTTCCCTTGTGTTGTATTCTACAATATTTGCGCTGTCCATGGAGCGTTTTCACCTGACACACATTTCACTGCTGGTTATACAATCTCTGTATAGTCGTGTATGTGACAAATACAACTTGAACTTGAACTTGATGCCGCCCCTACAACTAACCCTAACCATACCCAATAATAAGTCAAGTCAAAGTCAAAAGTCAAAGTCAGCTTTATTGTCAATTCTACCACATGTACCGTACATACATACAGAGAATTGAAATTGCGTTACTCTCTTACTCCCTGGTGCATACAGATAACACTAAACACTAACAGTAGAACGCAAAAATATACAAATAAGGACATGTAGGAAAAAATAAAAATAATAATAATAATAAAAAAATAGATAAAGTGGCATAAGGCACATGGTAAATAACGTCCATTTCCAGTATTCGATTATTTCCTTAATTATTATTTTTTAAAATACCTTTCCTATGTGATACGGGATGTGAAAAGAGAGTAGCGAGAGGTCGGTAAAAGGCGGAATCGAACACGGGTCAAACGCGTCAAAAATCATCTGCTGCGTGCTCTACCTACTGAGCCACTGAAACTGACGGCGATCAGTGGTGTTATACAAGTTTTATTCTGCGACATGTTGGTAGGCGGAGTTCTTGTATGCAGCTTCTGCCTCAATGAAAACTAAACAATTATTAAAAGTAACCTACAGCAGCGTTTTATTTTCACGAGAGGGCAATCGAATGTGCCGTTCTCTTTTGGGCTCTGTACCTGTCGTCTATACGCCATAAACATTCATAAAGAGCGGCACTCGTCATTAAATTATGCACATATCCAAAAAGGAAGTCATTACTATGCACATATCCAAAAAGGAATTCTTGATATCAACAATTAAGTTGTTGATATCAAGAACTACGTTGTTGATATCAAGAATTACGTTGTTGATATCAAGAACTAAGTTCTTGATATCAACAATTTAAACAATAAATGTTAAAAGGGCGACAAAACTATTACAGATATCAACAGCTTAATTGTTGATATCAACAACTTAGTTCTTGATATCAACAATTTAATTGTTTATATCAACAACTTATTTATTGATATCAAGAATTAAGTTGTTGATATCAATAACTAAGTTGTTGATATCAACAATTAATTGTCACTAGTTAAAATGTTAATTGTTGATATCAACAATTAAGTTGTTGATATCAAGAATTAAAGTTGTTGATATCAAAAACTAAGTTGTTGATATCAACAATTGGGAAGGTAATTGTTGATATCAACAACTTAGTTCTTGATATCAACAACTTAATTGTTGATATCAAGAACTAAGTTGTTGATATCAACAATTAAATTGTTGATATCAACAATTAAGTTGTTGATATCAAGAACTAAGTTGTTGATATCAAGAACTAAGTTGTTGATATCAAGAACTAAGTTGTTGATATCAAGAACTAAGTTTTTGATATCAAGAACTAAGTTGTTGATATCAAGAACTAAGTTGTTGATATCAAAAACTAAGTTGTTGATATCAACAATTGATTTTGAATGGCAGCCTATGGTGACATTTAACTAGTGAAAATACAATTCTTGATATCAAAAATGATAGTTTTTACTAGTAGAAATGTAATTGTTGATATCAATAATTGGCATTTTAACTAGTGAAAATGTAATTGTTGATATCAAGAATTAGCATTGTTACTAGTGGAAATATAATTGTTGATATCAAAAATTGCAATTGTTACTAGTAGAAATACAATTCCTGATATCAAGAATTAACATTTTAACTAGTGAAAATTAAGTTGTTGATATCAAAAATACATATCCTGAGAAGAAATAAATGTCAAAACGGCTTGCCATACTCACACACACGTCACGCACGCACACACGTCACTCACACACACGTCACGCACGCACACACGTCACTCACACACACGTCACGCACGCACACACGTCACTCACACACACGTCACGCACGCACACACGTCACACACACGTCACGCACACACACACGACACTCACACACACGTCACTCACACACACGTCACACACACGTCACGCACACACACACGGCATTTGACTTATAGCAAGTGTTTCTCGTCACTATATCAAAACTGACCGGAGAATAGCTAGATTTTCCAAAAGGCTTATACTTTGTTGAAACATGAGCATTGCACATTTCAAAGTAAAATGAGTGTTTTTATATGAATGTATCTTTGAAAAGAGCCGAGCGTCTTCAGAACAGCTCGATGTGGTTTTGCTGTAATGTAGTGTTTGTGAGCTCAGTGCTGATCTGATTACAGCCGTTACCGTGGAAACCATTATATCTGCGCTCCAACAGCGCCTCCTGCTGGCAGAGAATCAGTTTACATCAGTCTGTGAGAAACACTGCTGTCTGTCAGCAAACATGAACAAAACATGTTTTATTACTACTACCATCCTGTGCCCTGCAATAAACAATTACTCTACTCTCTTTTATGAGATGAAGGGGGAAAAGAAATTAAACCCATATCGGTCGACCTCTCATGCTGACACAAATCAATTGTTTTGCCACTTTTGCACTTGTTATTAATGTATTTTGAATGCAATTTGTTTTTAATTAGTGTTGATTAGTTCTGCATGTTATGTATCTTTATTAAAAACAAGTTTTGTATTAAGCAGTTGTTCCGGTCCGCACCTTTGAATGTAGACTTGTTTGCTCTATAAACTCTGTTTTCCATTTCATTTAGTTCTGGATTCTGTGTTTTATGATTCAATACCAGTTTAACATAAACAAATACGTCTAATGAAGTAATTGAAACTTTTGAAATCCTTTAAAATGTATTCAAATTAAAACATACTTATTTTACAATGAAAAGAATTATTATTTTACAATTTTTTTTTACAAAAAAGAGAGAGAGAGAGAGAAAAAGAGAGAGAGAGAGTGTGTGTGAGAGAGAGAGAGAGTGTGTGAGAGACTGTGTGTGCGTGTGTGTGAGAGAGAGAGAGTGTGTGAGAGAGAGAGAGACTGTGAGAGTGAGTGTGTGTGTGTGCGCGTGTGTGTGCGAGTGAGTGTGTGTGTGCGAGTGAGTGTGTGAGAGAGAGACTGTGTGTGTGTGAGAGACTGTGTGTGAGTGTGTGTGAGAGAGAGACTGTGTGTGTGTGAGAGACTGTGTGTGAGTGTGTGTGAGAGACTGTGTGTGTGTGAGAGACAGTGTGTGAGTGTGTGTGAGAGAGAGACTGTGTGTGAGAGACTGTGTGTGAGTGTGTGTGAGAGAGAGACTGTGTGTGAGTGTGTGTGAGAGAGAGACTGTGTGTGAGTGTGTGTGAGAGAGAGACTGTGTGTGTGTGAGAGACTGTGTGTGAGTGTGTGTGTGAGAGAGACTGTGTGTGTGTGAGAGACTGTGTGTGTGAGAGACTGTGTGTGAGTGTGTGTGAGAGAGACTGTGCGCGTGTGTGTGTGTGCGAGTGAGTGTGTGAGAGAGAGACTGTGTGTGTGTGTGAGAGACTGTGTGTGAGTGTGTGTGAGAGAGAGACTGTGTGTGTGTGAGAGACTGTGTGTGTGTGAGTGAGTGAGTGTGTGTGTGCGCGTGTGTGTGTGTGCGAGTGAGTGTGTGAGAGAGAGACTGTGTGTGTGTGAGAGACTGTGTGTGAGTGTGTGTGAGAGAGAGACTGTGTGTGTGGAGGATCATCTGATGAAAACCAAGGACACATTTAACCAGTGACCTGTTCATTCAGCGCCACATTAAACCCATTTCACTCCTCCATAAAATTATTATTATTATTATTTGTATTATTATTAATTATATTTTCGTTTACAGCAGTCATATGCATAGACATATAAATACCTAGACGCCTCATTGGCCGTTGGATCGTACGTCAACGTCGCCGCCATCTTTGTGCGGGCAACTTTTCCATCATTCTCATAAGTGGACTAAAGAAAATGCCTCAGTCGTGTGCTGCTTGGTGCTGTACAATCCGCCGCACACTTGAAAATAGGTCTTCGGGAATTACTTTTCACAGGTAAGACTGAAGAGTTGATGACTGACACTGATCTGATTGTATTTGGTCATTAAAACATTATGTTGACAGTAATTGACCGTCGGAGTCAGACTATTAATAGCTAGCGATATCGTTATTTAGCTGGGAGTCGAGACATTATAGGAAAGTTTGCATTCTTTCTTATATAGTTTTAGCGTATTAACGTTATATATCATAAACTAAATTGTCCGTAATAGAGATATTCATTTATATTGCAGTTTTTTTTCTCAAAACTGACTCTTATGCTAACCTAACGTTACTCGTTTCGGCTAAGCGGCATGAAGCTAACGCTACCGTTAGTAAGTTAGTTGGCTAGCTGACGTTAGCTAACTCTTCTCACACATTGAAGGTTTCCGAAAAACGTACAGTTGAGGAGGCAGTGGGAAGTAGCTCTAAGAAGGGAAGGTTTTTCTGCAAGCGAGTCCTCCGTGCTATGCAGTGAACACTTCAAGCCGGAGGACTTTGACAGGACAGGTCAAATTGTGAGGATAAGGGATGGAGCTAAACCATCCATCTTCAGTTTCCCCCCTCATCTACAAAGAGTAGGTTTTATCGTCACTGGATTATAAGGATTTGATAGCTTGTCATTAAATAGTTAGTGACATGTTTAATATTTATTTTAGCCTGTGGCAACCAGGAAAACAGAGGCCTCAAGGAAAGCTGAGGAGAGCTGGTCAGTAGACTGTTCTCATAATTTCCAAGAGATCGAACCTCCTCTGCCTAATGTGAGTATTTGTACTAGTTAAGACTAGAACAACTGTGAGCATTATGGCTATGGTCATATTCAATCCTATCTGTTTCTCTCTGACACTGTTTTCAGACACATCAGACATATACACCTGCACACATTAAATGATATACATACAAACCCAAACACTGTGATGGCAGTGGGATTGAGGGGTCATGAGATTAAACAATTGTCCCTCACAAAAATGAAAAATTGTTGCAATTTATTTACTCTAATTTCATCCAGATGGTATGTGTATGATTTTCAATGTTCGCTTTATCATGAACTGGAGATTTTTTTTTTTTTAAATTGTCTTCTTCCATTCTATCAACCTACTCTTCTAAAAACTCTAAAATCCTAATATTTGTGTTCAAATCAACAAGTCTTACACATCTGGGATGGAAGGGGTCTGAGTAAATGATAAGATAATTATGATGAGAATAGTCCTTTAACCTCATCTCCCCTCGTGTGTGTGTGTGTGTGTGTGGTGTGATGAGATGACAGGGGTAGTGTGTGTGTGTGTGTGTGTGTGTGAGAGAGGAGAGGGGTAGTGTGTGTGTGTGTGTGTGTGTGTGTGTGTGTGAGAGAGAGAGGAGAGGGGTAGTGTGTGTGTGTGTGTGTGAGGAGAGAGGGGTAGTGTGTGTGTGTGTGAGGAGAGGGGTAGTGTGTGTGTGTGTGTGTGTGTGTGAGAGAGAGAGAGAGAGGGGTAGTGTGTGTGTGTGTGTGTGTGAGGAGAGAGGGGTAGTGTGTGTGTGTGTGAGGAGAGGGGTAGTGTGTGTGTGTGTGTGTGTGAGGAGAGGGGCAGTGTGTGTGTGAGAGGACAGGGTGTGTGTGTGTGTGTGTGTGAGGAGAGGGGTAATGGGTGTGTGTGCGAGGAGAGAGGGGTAGTGTGTGTGTGTGTGAGGAGAGAGGGGTAGTGTGTGTGTGTGTGTGTGTGAGGAGAGAGGGGTAGTGTGTGTGTGTGTGTGAGGAGAGGGGTAGTGTGTGTGTGTGTGAGGAGAGGGGTAATGGGTGTGTGTGTGTGAGGAGAGGGGTAATGGGTGTGTGTGTGTGTGAGGAGAGGGGTTGTGTGTGATGAGAGGGGTAGTGTGTGTGTGTGTGTGTGAGGAGAGGGGTTGTGTGTGTCAGCGTTAGGGCTGTGACGGTCTCCGTGACAACCGCGTCACCGGCGGTGGTCGGTCGTCACCGCGGTTGTCTGTTGCCACCGGCGGTAGTGCCACCGGCGGTAGTTTGGCCAAATACAAACGAGACAGCGGTAAATGGAAGATGCCAACAAGAAATGTGTCAACATACGCCGCGAATCCTATTCCACAGAGAGTGCGTGCAGACGAGGAGTTGCTTGGTGGCGGAACAGTGAACCGTGTCTAAACCGGACACTGCGTCTAACACAACAGGTTGAGTCTGTCTACAGGACATTTGAACTTTGTGTCAGTACGTCATAAATAGGACGAGGCAGTTTACTGTGAGGGATTGTCGTGTTGTATCGCGCCGTATCTAGTGTAGACAGCATCACTGATTATAATGAGTTCTTGCCGCGCCGCTCGCGTGAGGTGTATTTAAATTTCTTATTTAAGGCTATTTTCATATTTAACTGTATTATTTCTTTGATATTTATTTTAGTGGTTTGCAGGCTGTGTTCACTGACGGAAGTGCTAAAATAAACACGCACGTTTGTTAATAGATGATTGAGCCTCATTTATTTATTTTTGCATTTCAGAATTATATATATAAATACACAACACCGCGCCACCGGCGGTAGTTGGTCCATTACCACCGCGGTGGTAAAAATCTGCCACCGTCACAGCCCTAGTCAGCGTCAGCCAGAGAAGCATATTCAACACCAGCATGTTTAAGAATGCAAGCCGGCTGACAGAACATTGTACTAGTTATGTACCAAACAGCTGATCGAGGCTGTGTTTCATGTGAAATTAACATTGCTCAAAATATTTTCATTATTTTCTCTAATAGGACCACTCCTATGCATTGCCTGCATCTCCCACTGGTTTAAAGACCAGATTATGTGAAGCCTTGGCTAGAGTGGAGAGTCTGGAGCAAGAGTTGAGGAATGTGAAGGACTGGGAACGGAGGGCAAAGAAAACTGTGCGCGATCTTCTAGAGGATCTGAAGGGAAAGAACCTCATAAATGAAGATCTGAAAGAGAGACTCCGTTTCTACTCTGGTAAAATGAAAATAACGTCTTTTTAGACTGTTTTTTTATTTTTAATGGGAAGAGCTAGTACTAGTTAGTCTGTTCTAAATTAATTTCAGATCTTCCGGTAGACCTCTTGTCAAAAAAGGGCCATGAGTACACAAAAGAACAGAGGGAGTTTGCCCTCACTCTTCATTTACATGGTCCAAAAGCCTATAACTATTTGAGGAAGTCTCTTCATCTTGGCCTCCCACATCCACATACATTACAGAGGTATTCTTCATTTCATTCATTGCACTTTTACAAAATACTTTAATACATTAAATAACTAATTTTTCATTTTATGAAGGTGGATGAGTTATGTGGATGCCAAGCCCGGCCTCAACATGATGATGTTGGACATGCTGAAAAGACGTCAAGAGGAAGACCCAGTCAAATATGGATGTGTAACTCTGATGTTGGATGCCATGGCTATAAAGAAACACATTCAGTACAATCCTCAGACACAGAACATGTCTGGATTTGTTGACATGGGGGATGGTATGAACGAAACAGATGTTGCCACAGAGGCTCTTGTTTTCATGGTGGTTGGTTTACAAGGACATTGGAAGGCTCCAATTGCCTACTACCTCACCAACACTCTGTCACCAGATACGCAGAAGGTGTTAATTCTGCATGCGTTGGAGGAGCTGCATGAGCGTGGCATAAGGGTACTCTGCATCACAATGGATGGACATGCCTCCAACATTAGTATGTGCACCCAGCTTGGGTGCCAGTTAAAGGCAAACACGCATGAGCCCTTAAAGACTTTTTTCTCACATCCAGTGACTGGTGAGAATGTGTTCGTAATGATGGATGCCTGCCACATGTTGAAGCTGGCACGGAATATGTTGCAGGCTTACAGTCCTATAAAGAGCAGTACTGGCCAGATCAACTGGACACACATTGTTCAGTTAAATGACATTCAAATCAAAGATGGACTGCATGCAGCCAACAAGTTAACAGGCAAGCACATATTTTTCGATTCCCAGAAGATGAAAGTGTCCTTGGCTGCACAGACACTCAGTCGCTCAGTGACAGTAGCTCTGCGCACATTGCGAGACCTTGGCTATCCAGAGTTCAAACACTGTGAAGCAACAGCTGAATTCATTGAGGTAGTACTATATGCAAACATGGTTATAAATAAAATGCTTTCATTTAATGCAAATATTTGCTTTTAGATGATTGACAGGCTCTTTGACATAATGAACAGCCGCAATCCACGTGCCAAAGGGTTCAAAAGGCCGCTGGCTGCTTGGAATTGGAGTGATAGAGTAGAGTTCTTGTTGAGAGCCAGGGAATATTTGATCAGTTTGGTGATGAAAGATGGCACACTCCTTCACCAATCAAAGAGGTCATTTAAAATAGTGAAGTTTATGTTCGTGTGAAGAGTTCACAAGTTCATGGCATCATAAGTTCATATGATGCTCTGTTCCTTTGTTCTGATCTTTCCATTGACTGTTTTTTTTTTTGTTGGTATTCTTCTATGTTCAGTATTTTTCAGTTCATACAGGTCGCAGAATGGTAAGTATGGCACTATGTTCATATGTTTCAGACCTTCCCAGTTCTGTTCTAATATTGTTCTTAGTCGGCTTAATGGCCTAGAGATAAATAATTTACTTAAATGATCCTAACCCTAAACTAATTTACACTCTTAAGGAGCATGCAGTAATTTTGCAGTATTCACTTTACATTTTATATCTTTATGTACTCTGAAAATGCAGTTACCAACCAGGGACATTGCAGTGGGGTGGCTTCTTGGGAGCTATCCTGAATGTTTTCCTGAAAGCCCCAAACATTTTGGATTTTACAATTAATGTATCATTGTCCCGTTACCAGTCTTGTTGACTGATCTTTCAATGGAGAAAAAGTTCAAGTATTATAGTCATCTATTGGTCACTGCCCTAGCCTGTCACCCTGTGTTGTCTGATCAAAGTCAAGTCAAAAGTTAAAGTCAAAGTCAGCTTTATTGTCAATTCTGCCACATGTACGTACATACATACAGATAATTGAAATTGCGTTACTCTCTTACTCCCTGGTGCATACAGATAACACTAAACACAAACAGTAGAACGCAAAAATACAGATAAGTACAAATCAATATATATATAGTGCAGAATATAAATGGTGTAGTGCAAAGAGCTTATCAAGACTATTTAAAGTGACAAGGAACAGTCTTTTTTTCAGACTGTCAGAAGAGGTAGTTGAATGAGGTCAGTCCAATGCTGTACAAGTGACCGGTGCTTGTCTCAGTGTGAGTGTGAGTGTGTGTGTGTGTGTGTGTGGTCATGTGGGTGTGGGTGGTGGTGGTGGTGGTGGGGTGGGGGTCAGAGTTCAGTGATTCGTGGGGTAAGAGAGGGGAGGGGGGGCAAGGACGGGAGGGAGTTCAGCTTCCTGACAGCCTGTTGGATGAAGCTGTCTTTCAGTCTGTTTGTCCTGGCTTGAAGACTCCTCAGTCTCCTCCCTGATGGTAGCAGACTGAAGAAGTTGTGTGTCGGGTGGGTGGGATCACCTGCAATGCTGAGGGCTTTGCGGGTGAGACGGGTGTTGTAAGTGTCCTGGAGGGAGGGGAGAGAGACACCAACGATCTTCTCAGCTGCTCTCACTATCCTTCTTAGAGAAAAATGATATCTGTGAGGATTTCCAGTCAGGATTTAGACCGTATCATAGTACTGAGACTGCTCTCATTAGAGTTACAAATGACCTACTCTTATCATCTGATCGTGGTTGTATCTCTCTATTAGTTCTACTGGATCTTAGCGCTGCGTTTGACACTATCGATCACAACATTCTTTTGAATAGACTAGAAAACTTTGTTGGCATTAGTGGAAGTGCATTAGCATGGTTCAAATCGTACTTATCTGACCGCCATCAATTCGTAGCAGTGAATGAAGAGGTATCATATCGATCACAAGTGCAGTATGGAGTTCCTCAAGGCTCAGTACTAGGGCCGTTACTTTTCACGCTTTACATGTTACCCTTGGGAAATATCATTAGGAAACACGGGGTTAGCTTTCACTGTTATGCTGATGATACTCAGCTCTATATTTCTTCACGGCCCGGTGAAACACACCAAATTGAGAAACTTATGGAATGCATAGTCGATATAAAAAACTGGATGACGAGTAATTTCTTACTGCTAAATTCTGAAAAAACAGAGGTGTTACTTATCGGACCTAAAACCCCCACAAGTAATAACCTAGAACATTGTCTAACACTTGATGGCTGCTCTGTAAATTCTTCGTCATCAGTCAGGAACCTAGGTGTGCTATTTAATAGTAATCTCTCCTTTGACAGCCACGTTTCTAGCATTTGTAGAACTGCATTTTTTCATCTTAAAAATATATCTAAACTGAGACCTATGCTCTCAATGTCAAATGCAGAAATATTAATTCATGCGTTTATGACCTCAAGGTTAGATTATTGTAATGCTTTATTGGGTGGTTGTTCTGCACGCATAATAAACAAATTACAGATGGTTCAAAATGCAGCAGCTAGAGTTCTTACTAGAACCAGGAAGTATGAGCACATTAGCCCGGTTCTGTCAACACTGCACTGGCTCCCTACTAAACATCGTATAGATTTTAAAATCTTGTTAATTACTTATAAAGCCCTGAATGGTTTAGCTCCTCAGTACTTGAGCGAGCTCTTATCGCATTATAGTCCTTCACGTCCGCTGCGTTCTCAAAACTCTGGCCATTTGATAATACCTAGAATATCAAAATCAACTGCGGGCGGCAGATCTTTTTCCTATTCAGCTCCCAAACTCTGGAACAATCTACCAAACACTGTTCGGGAGGCAGACACACTCTGTCAGTTTAAATCTAGATTAAAGACCCATCTCTTTAACCTGGCGTACACATAACACACTAATACACTTCTATTATTCAAATCCGTTAAAGGATTGTTAGGCTGCATTAATTAGATCAACCGGAACCGGGAACACTCCCCATAACACATGATGTACTTGTTACATCATAAAAATATTGACATCTACGCTAATATTAGTCTGTTTCTTTCTTATTCTGTTTCTCAGTCCGTGTCTGGATTAGATGGTGGATTGGCGCCGGGAGATGATGTCTGCGGCCCAGATTGTCGGCGGAGGCCGGACCCCTGGATGAGCCCCGGGGACATAATCCCAGTGAAGACCTCGACTTAAAATACAATAAAACTAAAAATAAAACAAATAACTGAAAATATAATAAAATACCTAACTACATAATACTATTATTGTTAGAAATTGCAACAATATTAAAATAGAAATATAAAACATTTAAAGTCTTAATTAAAACAATAAATAAACAATAATATCCTGGCCAGAGGAGAACTGGCCCCCCGACTGAGCCTGGTTTCTCCCAAGGTTTTTTTCTCCATTCTGTCTCAGAGGGAGTTTTGGTTCCTTGCCGCTGTCGCCTCTGGCTTGCTCAGCTGGGGATACTTAATTTCTAGCGATTATCGTCAATTGGATTTCACAGATACTATTTAAACTATACTGAGCTAGACAATGACATCTCTGAATTCAATAATGATATGCCTTTAACTGAAAATTGAGTGTTTAATCTTATTATTATACATTACTGACACTCTATCCTCCAACTTGATACTGTTAAGTGCTTTGACACAATCTGTATTGTTAAAAGCGCTATATAAATAAAGGTGACTTGACTTGACTTGACTTGACTATCCGTTGAAGGGACTTGCGGCAGGACACGTTGCAGGCGCCATACCACACAGTGATGCAGCTGGTCAGAATGCTCTCGATGGTGCCTCTGTAGAAGGTGCACATGATGGGGGCCGGGGCTCTGGCTCTTCTAAGTTTGCGGAGGAAGTAGAGACGCTGTTGTGCTTTCTTGGCTAGTGCTGCAGTGTTGTTGGTCCAGGAGAGGTCCTCTGTGATGTGTACACCCAGGAACTTGGTGCTGCTCACTCTCTCCACGGTCGCACCATTGATGGTCAGAGGAGCATGCAGAGAGTGCACTCTCCTGAAGTCAACGACAATCTCCTTCGTCTTCTCCACATTCAGAGAGAGATTGTTGTCACTGCACCACCCGGCCAGGCGGCTCACCTCGCTCCTGTAGTTTGTCTCATCTCTGTTGCTGATGAGACCCACCACAGTCGTGTCATCCGCAAATTTAATGAAGCGGTTGGAGTTGTGTGACGGTGTGCAGTCGTGGGTCAGCAGAGTGAAGAGGAGGGGGCTCAGCACACATCCTTGGGGGGCCCCTGTGTTCAGTGTGATGGTGCTGGATGTGTTACTGCCGACCCGTACTGCCTGAGGTCTCCCGGTCAGAAAGTCCAACAGCCAGTTGCACAGCGACGTATTGAGCCCCATCTGGACCAGTTTATGGATGAGCTGTTGAGGGATGATTGTGTTGAATGCTGAACTGAAGTTTATGAACAGCAATCTGACATACGTGTCCGTTTTGTCTAGGTGTGTGAGGGCTGGGTGGAGGGCAGTGGCGATGGCATCATCGGTCGAGCGATTGGACCTATATGCAAACTGGAAGGGGTCCAGGGAGGGGGGGAGGACAGACTTGATGTGCTGCATGACTAACCGTTCAAAGCACTTCATGAGAATAGGAGTGAGTGCTACTGGACGGTAGTCATTGAAGCAGGATGGAGATGACTTCTTCGGGACTGGAATGATGGTGGTAGCTTTGAAGCATGTGGGGACAACAGCCTGGCTTAGTGAGATGTTGAAAATGTCTGTGAAGACATCAGTGAGTTCCACTGCACAGTCTCTCAGTACACGCCCAGGAATGTTGTCAGGACCCGGAGTGGTGCTGTTTTGTGCCTCAAAGCAAGCAAAGAAGGCATTCAGCTCGTTCAGCAGGGGGATGGTGCTGTCACAGGTCTGTGGTGTGGGCTTGTAGTCCGTAATGGTCTGAATCCCCTGCCACAGGCTCCGAGTGTCTCTGCTGTCACTGAAACGGTGGGCTATCCTCCTGGAGTACTGTCTCTTGGCCTCTCTGATGCCATGGGATAGGTTGGCCCTAGCTGTCCTTAGGCCCTCCTCATCTCCAGCTCTAAAGGCAGCATTTCGAGCCTTCAGAAGTCTGTAGACCTCCCCTGTCAGCCACGGCTTCTGGTTGGCCCGGACAGTGATAGTCTTTGTGACTGTTACATCATCAATACACTTGGTGATGTAGGCAGTGACAGTCTCTGAGTACTCTTGGAGGTCTGTGGTGTTGTTGTATGTGGCAGCCTGTTTAAACATATTCCAGTCAGTGGTGTCGAAACAGTCTTGAAGTGCCTCTGACGACCCTTCCGGCCACACTTGTATCTGATGGGTATTGGTTTGATGACTTTAACGAGCGGTCTGTGTGCAGGCATTAGCATGACAGTGATGTGGTCTGAGGCTCCGAGGTGGGGGAGGGGGAGGGCCTTGTAAGCTCCTCTCTGGGTGGTGTAAACAAAGTCCAGCGTATTTTTTCCCCTTGTTGGAAAGTCAACATGCTGTTGAATATTTGGGAACACACTCTTTAAGTCTGCGTGATTAAAGTCTCCAGCCAAGATGAGAAAAGCATCTGGGTGGGCTGTCTGCTGCCCACTGATGTGCTGGTACAGATCATTCAGTGCCTCACTCCTGTTATTGTTGTTGGAGCTGGGAGGGATGTATACAGCAACGAGCAGTATGGCTGTATATTCCCTCGGTAGATAGAACGGCCGGCACTTAATAATCATAAATTCCACCAGGGGTGAGCAGTGTTTGCAGACCACAACAGCGTCGCGGCACCATACATTATTGATGTAAACACAAAGCCCGCCGCCGCGTCTCTTACCTCCCTCGACGAGAGCTCTGTCTGCTCGATAGCATGTTAGCTATCCGGAACGCTGTTGTTAAGCCATGTTTCCGTAAACACAAAAACACAACAGTCTCTTACAGTCCTCTGAGTAGAGCGAAGTAGTCGGATGTGGTCCAGTTTATTGTCCAAAGAGCGTACGTTCGCCAGTACGATGGAGGGGATAGCTGGCTTGTGTGGGTTAGCCGCTAGCCTAGCTCGGATACCTCCGCGCTTACCCCTCTTCTGCTTCCTCTCACGCCGCTTGTAGCGCCTCCGCTGTGGCGAGATGCAGTAGTGGGGGTCGGTGATGGTGTAGGCCTCCGGAGCAGACCGAGGTCCCGCAGCTCTTCGGCGTGCGCAGAGTTTAACTCTAAAACTGTGGTTCTGCCGACATCGAGCAGAAACTCACGACTGTATGCGCGCTTAAAGACAGGTAGACGAGACGAATATGTACAAAAACATTGCGACTTACAAGACAAAAAACACGAAAACACCGTTCTGTCGGGAGAGAGAGAAGCCGCTGCGTCTGTTGTGCGCGCCGCCATCTTGGTGGCGCGCACATTTACAGCACAAGTCCATTTACAGCTTTCAGTGAGCAAAATTACACAATGCTACCTTTGGAGTATTTTGATTTTGCCATATTGACAATACAGACGTATTGAAAAACATTTTTTTTTGAAGGTACCTGTCTGTCATGGGGTTCATCATCAACATTGATACCCTCATGTTGTTGATTCCTGAGCTGCTACAATTTCAGCGATATGTCTGCACCTATCGATTTAGCCAGGACCACTTGGAGCTCCTCTTCAATTCTATCAGGGCATCAGGTAAGGATTTCTGAAATTTGCGAATATATTTAAAAAATCATCTGAAAAGTGCACATATCAGTATTAAATGCATGATCCCGTTTAAAACACCCATGCAGTTTTACTCTTAAATGCCTGTGTCTTTGTCTCACCCAAGCTCTACTGCCTTTCTTTGAATTACTATCCTGCTACTCCACGATCTCCTCGTTTACAAACCTGCTACTCCACGATCTCCTCGTTTACCTACCTGCTACTCCACGATCTCCTTGTTTACAAACCTGCTACTCCACTGATCTCCTCGTTTACAAACCTACTACTCCATGATCTCCTCGTTTACCTACCTGCTACTCCACGATCTCCTCGTTTACCTACCTGCTACTCCACGATCTCCTCGTTTACAAACCTGCTACTCCACTGATCTCCTCGTTTACAAACCTACTACTCCACTGATCTCCTCGTTTACAAACCTACTACTCCACTATCTCCTCGTTTACAAACCTGCTACTCCACGATCTCCTCGTTTACAAACCTGCTACTCCACTGATCTCCTCGTTTACAAACCTACTACTCCACGATCTCCTCGTTTACAAACCTACTACTCCACTATCTCCTCGTTTACAAACCTACTACTCCACTATCTCCTCGTTTACAAACCTGCTACTCCACGATCTCCTCGTTTACCTACCTGCTACTCCACGATCTCGTTTACCTACCTGGTACTCCACGATCTCCTCGTTTACCTACCTGCTACTCCACGATCTCCTCGTTTACCTACCTGCTACTCCACGATCTCCTCGTTTACATACCTGCTACTCCACGATCTCCTCGTTTACCTACCTGCTACTCCACGATCTCCTCGTTTACCTACCTGCTACTCCACGATCTCCTCGTTTACAAACCTGCTACTCCACGATCTCCTCGTTTACAAACCTGCTACTCCACTGATCTCCTCGTTTACAAACCTACTACTCCACGATCTCCTCGTTTACAAACCTACTACTCCACTATCTCCTTGTTTACAAACCTACTACTCCACTATCTCCTCGTTTACAAACCTGCTACTCCACGATCTCCTCGTTTACCTACCTGCTACTCCACTGATCTCCTCGTTTACAAACCTGCTACTCCACGATCTCGTTTACCTACCTGCTACTCCACGATCTCCTCGTTTACCTACCTGCTACTCCACGATCTCCTCGTTTACATACCTGCTACTCCACGATCTCCTCGTTTACCTACCTGCTACTCCACGATCTCCTCGTTTACCTACCTGCTACTCCACGATCTCCTCGTTTACCTACCTGCTACTCCACGATCTCCTCGTTTACCTACCTGCTACTCCACGATCTCCTCGTTTACCTACCTGCTACTCCACGATCTCCTCGTTTACCTACCTGCTACTCCACGATCTCGTTTACCTACCTGCTACTCCACGATCTCCTCGTTTACCTACCTGCTACTCCACGATCTCGTTTACCTACATGCTACTCCACTATCTCCTCGTTTACCTACCTGCTACTCCACGATCTCGTTTACCTACCTGCTACTCCACCGAGGCCAAGATATATATATATATTACACTATATTGCCAAAAGTATTGAGTCGCCCCCTTCTAATGAACAGGTTTGACTACTTTAGTAATTTCTATGAGTACAAATCTTAATGTTAAAGCATATAATGATATTCTAGGAAATTGTGTGCTTCTAATATTATATTAACAGTTTGGACCCTTTTCTATTCTAACATGACAATGTCTCTGTGTATAAGACAAGGTTCAAAAAGAAAATGATTGATTCAGTCAGTGTGGAAGAACTTGACTGGTCTGCATAAAACCAAGTCCTAATCCCAGTTTAACACCTCTGGTGTGACTGTAAATGCAGACCTTGAGCCAGCAAATTTTGGGTGAACTATTCCTTAAGTGTTGTGAATGTGTCTGTGTGTTTGTTTTTAGGAGGCTGGAATAACAATCCTACTGCAGGCCAGTTCCAGGGCATTTTCCGCCATCTCATGGTCCGGTGCGGTGTCTCACCAAGCATTTCAGGAAATGTGGTAGAACAGAATGAGACTGTGTCCCTATCGGCTGTTGAGATGTCATCGACTCTAGCAGCAGAAGAATCTGAAGACCTTCCGTCCCCTTTTGTAAACCTCTCTGCACTTGTGTGTGACCACAGCTACCTGCCAACCCGTCTTGGGAGCCTTGTGGACAATGCCCTTGTGTACATTTCAGGGTTCGTCGTTCGTCAGATTTTGAGGAAGCTGTCCTGTGATGTGTGCCGTGCTGCTTGGTGACAAATGCTGTATCTGTGTCATTTGATCAGAGCTACCACTTGCTTACACTGAAAAACAATGGAGGACTGACGATTCCTTCTGAAGGCACAGTGAAGGTGGTCAGATCAGCTGAGCGGTTTATTCGCCAGTCACCCTCTGGGAAAGCCGTCAAAGTGTCCTTGATCAGTCAACTTGTCCGAGCGGAGATTGGCTCAGAGGATGTGTTTTGTCTCAAGGACCACATTGAGGAAACACAATTTGGAATTGACAACCATCATTTTTCTCTCTTGTCATCAGTTGTGTCTGTCTTCCACAAACTAAGGATGCACCACATTGCCAAACTGAACACACTTCAACTACAGAGTGGCAACTCGAGAAAAAAGCTCTGCAAAGTAGTTTTGTTTAAAGGATTTTAGCTCTTGCACTCTGCAACCCTACAAAGGATTAGCGATTATAGATGATTTATAGTTATTATATAGCTTTTAATGTTGTTATTATTTTTTATTACTTATTGTACTATTCATTACTTGCTATTTAACTTTTTATTGTCTATATCATTTTGCAATTGATATTAAATACTATTTGATATTACATTCTAATGTATTATTATTATTATACAGTTAGCTATTATCGATCTATTATTATGCTGTTATATTAGGGTACTATTCATTACACACTATTCATTTATTGTTATTGTTGTTGTATTTTACATACTATAATTACAGTATTATACATACATGCCATTCTATATCATACTATATACTATACCGTATTATCAATCAATTAGTATGCTATTATATTCTTGTACTACTAAATTTGTATTGAATGTTATTCTTAATTATTATTATAGTTATACAACTATACATATATTATTTACTATTACAGCTTACTTTATACTATATTACAAATATATTTGCTGAACTGTTGTTGTAACAAATCACATATGTATTTTCATAAAGCTATCAGTTCTCTTTGTTATTGTCTGTTTTGGAGTATGTACTTGTAAATAATTGCATCATTTTAGTGCTATAAATGTATAGAAAGGAGCCTGCCCGTGTGATTTGTATGTTAGTTTGTTCCATTTCTCAATTTTGGTAAATTATTGCTTTAAGATGGGCATTTGTTTTTTGAAATATTTCAAAGGGAACGAAAAGTAAAAATGGTGAGGTTAAACACAGAAAATACTTTTTGTGAAGATTTAATTTACACAAGTGTGAGCTTTTGCAATTCCTTATTAAATAAATGTAACTATCTAGTTTAACTATCGAGATTTTAAGCAACTGGAGATTTTTTGTACACCACGTAGATCATAAACCACTGATATCAGTTGATAAAAACAAACGTTGTCATTTTTATCCAGAAAAACCGCAGCTCTCCCTGTTCGTTGCATTTATTTACATGGAACTCTTGCCCGCTCCAATATGGCGGACGCGTTGACGTATCGCAGCAACGGCTCAAAGCGGCCAATGAGGCGTCTAGGTATTTATTATGTCTATGGTCATATGTCTGGGACTTTTACTTTGACGGGTGTCGTGAGGGTGACGGTAACTTCCTGTTTGTACCGGAAGTGAGCTCTGCGCCTGTAAGAGAAGGCGTTCTCTGTGATGTGAAGCTGTTTGAAGTGATTATTATATGAAAGGTGAGTTATTCTGCTGTTGAATCTCTTCTCTGAGAGTTTGTGTGTGTGTGTGTGTGTGTGTGTGTGTGTGTGTGTGTGTGTGTGTGTGTGTGTGTGTGTGTGTGTGTGTGTGTGTGTGTGTGTGTGTTATAAGCTCTTCACAGCTGATGCTCAACCGTCTGAATCCATTCATAAACTAATATAAACACGACACAGTGTTTTATATCATCAGCTCTCTGACTGTGTGTGTGCGCGTGTGTGTGAGTGAGTGAGTGTGTGCGTGTGTGTGTGTGTGTGTGTGTGTGTGTGTGTGAGTGAGTGTGTGCGTGTGTGCGTGCAGGCCTGGCGTCAAGGGGGGGCTTGGGGGGGCCCCCCCCATGACGTTCTGAAGCCCGCCCTGCAATGATCCACGCAAACGCAGACCTGCCAACCTGTACGCATTTTGCGTAGCGGGCACGCATTTTGACTTCAACGTACGCAGGTACGATTTGTCACTTTAAACTACGCAAAAACCTGGTGACGCCTTTGTGCACGCACAGTAGCCTACTTAAATCATGCAACGTCAATGAAAGAGGACTTCGACCAATCAGAGCGCTGGGTTCATTCCCCATCTACAGTCATCTGTTTCAAGTGTCTGTGGATACTTGCTCTGTACCCACTGCCTGGAAACTTTCATTTGTAGTGCCTGTGCCAAAAATATCAAAACCAGTTGTTTTAAATGATTATCGTCCGGTAGCTTTGACATCTATTGTCATGAAGAGTTTTGAAAAAATAGTGTTGGAACGTGTTCTTTCTGATGTGTGAGACAAGCTTGATCCTTTACAATTTGCATATAGGAGGGGGAGGAGCACAGAAGATGCCCTCTTGTATATGTTACATAGACTTTATAGTCATCTTGATAAACCAAAACGATATGCTGGTGTTATGTTTATAGATTTTTCCTCTGCTTTTAATACTATACGACTACATATTCTAATGGAAAGATTGTTTAAGCTGGGTGTGAATAGTAGACTCATTAGATGGGTTGAGTGTTTTTTGACTAGTAGAGTACAGTGTGTTAGGGTAAACTGTTTTGTCTTCCCCTATTGTTACCAACACAGGCCCCACAGGGAAGTACTATCTCTCCAGTGTTATATACCCTTTACACAAATTAATGTAGAGGTTTCTCATCTGATGTTTTTAATGTCAGATACGCAGATGATACAGCAATTGTTGGTTTGATCACTGAGGATGAAGTGGACTATCGTAGAGGTGTGGATGAGTTTGTTGATTGGTGTCAATCTAGTTTCCTTCAGTTAAACATCAGGAAAACTAAAGAAATAATATTTGACTTTAGAATTAAAAGAGATACACACCAACAAATAACTGTCAATGGTGAGGGCATTGAAGTTGTAAATTAAAATAAATATCTAGGGTTAATCATTGACAAAAAACTGACATGGGATGTGAATACAGCAGCTGTTTATAAGAAAGGGTTGCAGCGATTGTATTTCATGTGGAAGCTTCGACAGTATGGTGTGGATACACATTTATTGACTCTATTCTATTGTTCATTTGTGGAGAGTATTTTGACTTTCAGCTTTGTTGCTTGGTATTTCTCATTGTCTGTAGTAAATAAGAACAAACTAAATAAAATTGTTAATATGGCAAGAAAGATTGCAGGTAAACAACAGCATAGTATGATAAAACTATGTAAATTTCGAGTTATGAGGAAAAGTTATGCAATTCTTCGGGATGCATCACATCCTCTTTATGGTGAATATGAGTTATTACCATCTGGTCGAAGGTACAGGGTACCATTATTACGGACTGCCCGTGCTCAAAGATCCTTTATATCCTCCAGTATAGCTCTGTTAAATAAATCTTTGTGATATCACAGTTGTTGTTTTTTACATCTAAGGCAGTGACTCTGTTGTTGTGAAAGGGATGTGGTTTGATGCTGGTTCTATTAATTGGTATTTACTGTAATCTCTTGATGGTCTGTTTGTATTTGTTAATTATTGTTGTTGATCACTGAGGAGTTGCCACATATACAA